>CM041531.1:8119112-8629112 GCA_023238725.1 Scortum barcoo | reverse complement strand
AAAGGGCTGAACCTGATGAAACATGCTGACACGTTGTTAAAGGCTTGCTGTCGTACGCACAGATTGCTGTGAGGAAATCTGAACCTACATTATTTAAACCTACAGTAGTTTGTGGTTTTATGAATCAGCAGCTGACTTTATCTTGGTGGATAAATAAATGACTTTGATTGGCTTGTCAGTAGCAATTTGTTAACCACTAAATGACTTTATTATTACTTTTCCACTGTACTTCCCATCTGCTGTTTTTCAATTTCGGTTGTGATAACTCAAAATTGTCATCTGAACACTGAACTTTGCAGGTTTGTTTTCTGAAAAACGATCAAACCAACTTAAGCCTTCACTCTGCCGTTTTAGTTTATTTTTGACGCATTCATGGCATCCATAAATCATAAATCATACGAGCAGTGTTTTCAAATAAGCTACCTTTCCACTGCCTTCTGAGAGATGTATTGGTACAATATAATTCTCTGTCTTCCTTATTGTCCAGCTGCCTTCCAGCTCCGCCTCTCACATGTGTAATTTAATATACTTATTCTCAGCCAAGCATACACACACATGCACACACACACACACGCCACCACAAATTTTCTGACAACTGTTTAGTAATGCAGCCTGGTGACCTCTGTTCTTATTTTAGTAAAACTAAACTAAAAACTAAAGTTAATATCCTGAGATTAGCAGCATAAAATCCCTTCATAATGTAGAAAACATACATGTAAGAGCTTTGACATACCAGAAAAATGGACACAGACACCCACTAATCTAATTGTGCAATATTCCAGTATATCACACATTTGCAAAAGTTAATTCATTATTCACCAAATGTATTTACGCGTGTTTTAATAAAATAAGCTTTTTGTTGAAAAATACACATCATACCTACATTATGTTGTTCTGCTGGACTAATTTACATGTCCTACTGCATTATGTCTTTTATTTTGTTAAGGTGTACCCTTCTGCATATTACGCATGTGTTTCTAATATAGTGTTCATTGATTGTGACACGCTCCCCGCTGTGCTCATTTGCCTGGTATTTGGATTGGTTTTCCTGACCCACCGGACCTACACGGTCCAGCGTGACTTATTCCTCTGTCACCAGCGAGCTTTTCACTATCTTACTTTCTTGCTCTCTCGCCCCCTCTTCCACCTCAATTCCCACTGCATCTCACGGGTCAAGGCATTGCCGCTCATCTTACTCAGGGGGGCTTAGCACAAGTATTTTTTGCTCCCCCAGCAGCTTACATTGACAAGATCCGCTTGTCACTGACATTGCCAACCATCTCATGCCTCATCAGAATCAGCACAAAAAAAAAAAGAGTACAGTTTCATGCTTCTCCTTTCAGCAGACTGCTTTATTACATAACATGGACAATTGTTGTTCTTTTCATTACTTGTTTATGCAGTAAATAGTATCTTTGGGAATATGTAAGAAAAAAAGCATTATGTGGCTGATGTCTTTGATTCTTTAATTAAGGAAATTGTGCAGTCATGTTGTGGTAAAAGGGAGTGGGAGCTCTCATAAATATTAGCTGGTAACTAACAGCGACAAGTCTTAACGTTACAAAACACAAATATATTAAGTAGAAACCAACACAAAAAACTCAACAGAGACAAAAATCTCTGCCAGATCCCATTTGTCACCACCTGTCAAATGTTAGCTTGAATTTACATCCTGGTTTTTATTGTTTATTACTTATTTGCAGTGTTGATAGGGATGATAAAATATCTTGTCTCATTGCTTTGGACCAGATCTTTATTTTTCTTCACTCAACACTTCTTACTTCGGCTCTTCTGTATTTTGTGCTTGGAAATTTGCAGCTGCTCGTGTTTTCATATGAATGGAAACTGTTTTGATTGTCTGACAGGCAAGCCAAGCAAGTAAGCTTAAAGCTGCACGATGCTGCGGTCCAGCGTGTTGTCTCTTGTTGGATCGTCAGTATCAGCAAACGCTTTGCTTTACTGACAGTGGAGTGATATTGCTGTGTTATAGCCGGGAGCTTGAAAGGTCGGAAAAGCTAGCACATCCACATGCGGATGAACATTATTGGATGCATTTGGCAATTATCAAATAATGTGATATTGCCTCTCTCTCCAGACAGTTTTACAGTTGGCTTTGTAGATAATGTCCTGGACTATGCGAGATGCAAACTCAAGTTGATCAGTCATTACCCTGTGGAGGAGTCTGTGACATTTAAAATGGCATACAGCCAAGGCTCACTCCCTGTAATAAGGGATGTCCATTATGGTTTATGGTCTCATCCTGTGAACATTTGTATCGGTGTGTGTGTGCTTCTGTGCAAGCTGAAGGTCATTCTGGGTGTTGAAAGCTATTTGGCTCTCTGACATGAACCCACATTTCCTTTTTCTCTTCCTTATAGCTATCCTTCACTTCTCCCCCATGTTTTTAATAGCCTGTGTCCTCTGTATGGTGTGGCTATATACACACAGCTAGAAGACTGAAACACACATGATCTACCACTATACGTAAGACATTTTCTTCATGTAGTGGATGCTAGTGGATGCTGCTTTTTTTCAAAAGGAGCAGATCTTGTCAAAAACAGTAACATAACATGCGATGACCTTACAGATGCAGCATATAAAAGCCTATTCTAACCCTCATCAGGCCATAACAACATTCTGGACAAAATGTGGTAGTTATTTTAGTTTGTTCCTGGTATAAGTCATTCATTCCATCCCCCTTTGTCATCTTAAACTGAATTTATCTTTATTTTCATCCAAGTATTTTCTTGAAAGAAGAACTTTGAATCACCGTCGATATCAACTTCAATTGGTAGACATCATGCTGGGACTGTTGTTGCTGAACAAGCCCGAAGCTGCTATTTGCTGTTCTGCAGAACAAAGCATAAGGTAACCTGAGAGTCATGTTTGACCTTCCTTCTGTGATGCCTCCGAAGAATTAAAATCCTTTTTCTTCCGAGCATGAAGAGCGCACACCCAGAGTAATGATCCGTGAGTGAATCAAATGGCTTTAAGTCTTATTTAAAGAGTGCTCGACCAGCAAGAAAAAGGTACAAATCTCTCGTACAAGCACTGAGATACTCAACTGACAAAAGCACTGAATTAGTCAATGGAGAGCAACAGTTCAGGGTCAGGCTATATTATTCAAAATGTGGTAGATGAGCTCGAGACATCTTACACCTTTTTATTTCATCTTGATGTAATTTTGCAGGCTTCAAAGTAATGCTCGGTGATAATGGCTACAAATTAAGATAAAAAATTCACTTCTGTAGTGTGACTTTGTTCCTCAAAGATCCATAGGGGTTTATCCAACATAATACAAAGCAATACAGTCAAACATGAGCTGAGCATGTAAATTAATCTTTTTAATCACACACAGTGTTTCTCGCAGAAAGCGGCCAAGGAAAGGAAGTCATCGTTGCCTATTATAGAAACAAAAGATCGTCCTTTGACATCTTTTAAAAGAAGTAAAGGTCATTCCCAGCTCCTCACTTGGTCTGGTGCTGAACGTACAACGCTTGTGATATTACATATGAATTCAGTGAGTGCTTTGTGAATATTGGCTTATCTTTTTTCTACAAAGATTAGTCACTCTGACGGCCCTCCCGCAGATACAAAAGAACTCTTTCTTTCTGCTTTTCTTTCTTTTTTTTTTGGCTGAGGTTTGATCCAGCTACAGCGAAGGAAGTCATGGATATAATTGCTAAGATGAGGAATTCAGCTCCAGCAGCAGGTCATGATGAGATCTTTTTTATCTCTGCTCGCGTAAGTCATTGACATATATAATCTTAAAATCACCGGAGACTGGAGTCATTTCAAAAGACCTCAAGGTCGACAAAGCAGTTCTCCGGTCTTAAGCCTGAGGCTCCGACATCATTTCCCTCCATTTCTTCACATTATATATTTTTCTAGTTTACTATCTAGTTTTTGCAATGTTCCCACACTTGTTTTGGCAATATGTACAAATAATTTTTACCATTCAAAGGATTTTTCTCTTCCAGTAGCATCTTTATCATGTGCTATTTTATGCAGGTGAAATGTTCTCCCCCTCTTGAATGGTCATTGATCCTTAAAGTCATAATCTAATTCGTAATATAATAAGTGCAACAGCAAACTATCTCTAAGTAGCTACTTTGTCAGAACAACAACAAGAAATAATAGAAGTGTGTTGCCTTGCTCAGCTGTAGTCATATGGTTGCTTTATTACTCTCTGCAATATTTAAAACAACAAACTGAACTCTTGCAGTTTACATTAACCTGTGTAACAAATACATTGTCTTTCCCATCGCTGCTTCACAATAAAGGCCACCCCTTCTTTCACCAGTTGAGTTCTTTTAATGTGAAGCAGCAGCAGTAGGAAACACTGGGTTTGCATTTGGATTAACTAATACATATTTGATACAGTCTGCCACAAATAATGAAAAATATAAAGTGGTAGTTACAAAATATATATAGCTGTTTTGGAAACCAATGGCCTTCATGGATAGTATCAAAAAGAGGGTCTGATTGTTGAATTAACTGTTCGACCTTTCTCTGATGGTTAGTGGAGGTGACAGACACTGACACTGCAATTAACAGTGTATGTAACACAAACACATCTAATACAGTGATCAACCTCTTATATTGATCAAAAAGTTTGAGACACAGTTTAAATATTCATTTATAGTAAGAAAACAGGTTTACTTACAATATTAATTTGGGGTCTTTTCAAACATGACAACATATGGGGGGAAAGTTATAGTAGTTCTTTGCCATGGTATACACATTGAATGTTTTTCTCAATGTAACGCATAGTCTCCTCAAAGTTTATAGCAAACTGCCAAAAATCGAGCCAACAAGATGCAGCAGTGGTACTTCCTCAGGCTACCTCTTGTAGTTGACTCAGGCAATGAGAAACAGTCATGGCTGTTGGTGATGGAGACAGAAAACGAAAGCGCGTGGGGGGAAAGCAACAATTATTGAAGCAGTCTTCACCAAGTGGATTGATAACAATCACATAATGCCCCCTAAATAGCATACCCCAGGTAAAATGGCATAGCTGTCCATTTTATTACTTTGTATTCATGTAATAAATATGCAAATGTAAATTACATGGTAATTTGCATGTGAAATTGAGAAAAAGAAAAAAAAATCAGGTAAAATAATCATCCGCTGATCAATTTGACCCAGGGAGACGCGATCACTATAAGAGCTCTCCACTATACAACAGCTCAAGTAGCAACGTATTCACAAGTAGCTGCTGTATGTTTGTCTTATGATTTGTCTCATGTGCTCAGTTGAAAAATACAGGCCACTGAAATCCAGTATAATAAATATTAAGCACCCTTGTGGGAATAGCTTGAAGCAAAATAATCTATATTTACTTGTTCCTGTGTAACAGCCACGTGCCAAGGGACTAGTGAGTATATATCACAAATAAATGATTCTCTTTATTTGTTTGTTATGCATTCAACATCATATCCCTTGTACACATTGCACCTCCAGCTCTCCTTTCAATGTCATTAGCATTTTGCACGCATACATTATCAAGCTGTTGCAATATGTATGGCTTTTATCCCTCAGGTTGCCCCACATATGGAAATAACACATTATATTCCCAGTGAAAATATTGCAGTTGAATTTTGCTCTACTAACCATCCGCTGCACTGTTACCTTGTGATTACCTCTTTGTTTTATGTGTGAAATCACAGCACCATGGGATTGCAAATAGAGAAAGCCAATTACCTAACAAATGTCCACCTTCTCTCCTGAGGTGGTCATGATTTTTTTTCCCTCTATTTCTGCCCTGCTCTCTCCCTCTGCCATCCACTGTTGGGAGACAGAAAGAGGTTAGAGCGACGGAAGTCCTTTTTTGGTTATTTATTCATGGATTTTCCATTTAATATTCATGCCTTTTTTCAGTACTATCTGGGCGCAGAGGAGAATTTGCTGCCTCGGAGGCGGCCGGAGCCAAAAATCAGGTTTCAGCTCCAATGAGCCCAGCGGATGAAGGGAAGAGGGAGAGAGAAAGATAGAGAGGGGAATGAGAGAGCGGGGTTTCATGTGTTCTCTAGTAAATGAGAGGCAGGCCTTGAAGGTGACAGGCTGTGTTTATTACTGATCTGTCAGCCGGTTAATGGGGAGAGGAGAAGAGAGGAGAGAGCTGAGCTGTTGAGCAGAGACCAGAGCACACAGGCATGGGAGCAAGAGGGAGCCCCGAGCAATAAACTTCACCATACTAGATGTGCTTGTCCTTACAGATTCAGTGACAACACTAGAGTGTTGAACTGAATCTGCAGTCACTGGTAACTAAATTAGGATCTATAACAAAGAGAGCATTTTGTTTTTGCTGTTATGAAATTCAATGAACAAACGTGAACAGAAGGACGCACTGTGACCTTCTTAAACCCAGTCCACGTGGCTGCGTAAATTTGATCATCTGACAACGTATACGACGGTCTGTGTGGCCCGGCCGACTGCAGCCCAGAGTTTTTGGCTGTGCGAACATTAATTAACAAATTTACAAAGTAATTGATCTCTGTGTGTTTTCTGCCACATTTAGGAGAATGTGCACATGGGTGGTCATCAGAGTATTTTCTTGGCTGTTTCTTTTATATATCGTAGTTGAATTAACCAGTTAACTTGCTTGAATGCAGGTCTGCAGGACACATTGTTGAGATTTTGGAGGTGTTCACAGCTGCTTCTCAGGAAGTCTTAATGACCTGCAGTTACCTGTTAAAAACCTTCTATGTGCAGATTCAGTGAGATTTTTGTATAAATGTTCAGAAATGCATCTAAAAGTTCTCGTTTTACCAGAACTGTGTCCACGTCCCTTTTGGACTAATTACTCATTTAGATATCAAAACAAAGAAAATGTAGTGGGCAGTCCCCGATTTTTGTCTAAACCGCAGCTTTGGTCAAAAACAACTTATAATCGGGTTACTATTCCACCTTATACAGAAAAAGATGTTATGAGAGAATTAAAAATTACCTTTGCCGTGGAGGTTATGTGTTATCAGGATATCTCCAGAGCTTAACAGATTACAGTGATTTGGTGAAAGAGCAAGTGATTAGTTTGAGGTGCCGATAAGGATCTCGGTGCAAATCTAGGACTTTGTCCAAGGATGTCTTAACACTGCAAGATGCACTAGATTAAGCCTTTTTGACTACATCCTCATGTTTTGCCTGAAAGAATCTGTCTTAAATCCTCTATCCTATGATTACCATTGTGTATTTTTTCATGTAGAACTGGGTGGCGGGGCGGGTATGAAAAACGTCTACACAATTTCTGATTGAAATAACATTTTTTTCAGTAATGTGTTGCCTTGGCCGTGACATGCAGAGAGCTTTGTAGTATTTGATTGCACTTGAGCCCAGAGGTTTTATCAGCTGCCCTTGGTAATGAAACCTCTTGGTTTTCTCACTCAGAAAAGGGTGAAAAGCCTGTGTAAAGAAATAGCTCTTTGTCGCAGCAATAGATTTGTCTTTCCTTATCTTAGCGGAGCATTGTTGCCTTTATCGGTCACCATTACAAAACCCATAGCAATCAGCATTTGACTTGCCAGTGCTTTCTCGAGTGTCATGTTTACAACATGAATGGCATTGTTATTAATGTTATATGATTAGTATTTTAATCTGTCAAGAATTATGTTTGGTTCAATTTGCATGTGCAATGTGTTTCAAAGCTTTAAATTTACTATAGATTTGTGGGAGGCTTACTGTGTCCTTTGTCGAGATAAAGATCTTACTGTATTGTTACACAACCCAGTTTTTCTGATGATGCCTGAGGGGTTTATACCCTTGAGGTTAAAATTGATTTAGTCTTGAGGAATATAAGGATGAAAGTGCAGCAAGGGGAGTAATTCCTGTTTCATGCTCTCAGCACAGTGGGTTTAAAAACATTGGTTTTGGAGCCAAATTATGTCTGCGGCTTTTTTTTTTTCTTTACTGTGAGAGAAAAAGCTAAAAAGCTGTTTTCACATGCAGGTTTGGGCTGTCATAAGTCATTATTTTCATACTTATACTGAGTATTTTATACAGCACACAGCTAATCATTCACTCTCAGTCCACCCTGATGCAGGCTTTGAACGCTCAGCTGCTCATCTCCTGTCAAAGCAGCAAACACACGACAGTTTCTTCTGTGGTCTCAGATTCTTTATTTATGTGGGTCAGCGTACTTGAATGGAGACTCATAGGCTGCTCAAACTGCTCTGACTGCCTTCTGTTAATGCTTTTGCAACTCAAATGTCAGTGGTGTTCCTTTTTGCTGTTTATCATTACAAACATGTAGCTCTCTAACATAGATTACATGCTGTATGTAGAAATAGAAATATGTGATACCAAACAGATTTGAACACATCTGGCCCTGTCTCTTTCCCATGCATTCCCATGTTTGCCTTTGTTTTCTCTGTTTTGTCCATCTCTTCTCTCCTCCCTTGTCTTTGTCTCAGCCTGTCAGAGTAATCAATCTGGATCAGCACATAGGAGGGGGATGCAGACAGATGTGCTTTGCCATGTGATCGATGTCCTTGATTAGTGAGAGATTACTCCTGTCTGTGTGTGTGTGTGTTGGACTGATTCTGCTAGTTAGCCTGAATGCAGTTAGCCTGCTGCCTTGATTTTGTTAATTTGTCAGGTTAGGAATTGAGGATCAATAGGTGGATTATTTGCACCTACGGAGGTGAGGATGTTAAACCACACATGGCCAATGAATCACTTAAGGTGGTTAAAAAGTGTCAATGGACATTTTTCCACCCAACTGCAACGTGAATTTTACACCAAAGTATATCTCAGCTGAAATAGTATTTTAATCAAAACCAATACTGATATTTGAGAGCTGAAGAAAAAATGCTTTGTTTGTTTTGACATCTAAATGGAGAATTTAGTCCAAAATGGACGTGGACATGGCTATGGCTCTGTTTAAATGAGAAATCATTTTCACAGATTACAGTAATTTGGTGAGAGAGCAAGTGATTAATTTCCGGGATCCGGGTGCATATGTTTGAGAGTTGAAGAAAAAATGGCCGATGCACTTCCTTTGAATTAATCAGCAACTATTCTTATAATCAATTAGTTTTTGTTTTTTAAGCAAAAATACTAAATATTCTCTGGTTGTAGAGCCTTATGTTTGTTTGTTACATTTGTGTCTTACATTTTATAGAGTAAATAGTTATATATATATATATAAGACAGCAACCCAGCCAATGTGTCAGGCTCTAGTTTTTTAATTATTAGTATTTTTTCTGTTTGAAAATATCAGCCAGTCTATTTTCTAATGTTGGCTATATTTCAGAATATGGAAAACATAATACACTTAGAAAATAGTGAGTGAAAAATTTAGATTTTGATAATTTTTGCTTTATTATCTTGATAACATGTATTTCAGTTATGTAGTATTCACTGTTTTTTAAAAGGCTTTTAGAACATCCAACCAATCACTTGCCAGCTCATCATATTTTTAACTCCTAAACTTTAAATGTTACGTACTTATAATATGCTCTGTATCCACTGTGCTCTGCAGTGCTTGGTAGCTGTGAAAAGTAATTACTTAATAATGTGAAGAGTGACCTGTGAAAAACAGTCGTATTAGTATAAACATTGATACACTGCTACCGGAGGGCCATCAACATCTCTTTCAAAACACACATCTTAACCAATGTAATCACCTTACTGCACTTGTGAGAAAGATCAACAGTGGTAATTCCCCTCAGCAGAGGCTGTCAGCTTTCCATCAGCTGTCAGTGTTTTCGTTTTGCCTGTTTTCAAAAGAGTATTTGATTCTTGTAGTTTTCCTCTCCCTCTGAAAAGAGGCAGACAGATGTAATAGCCATTAGCCTGGGGGAGAGACAGCACAGATGTGTCAACAAGGCTTGACTTTTACAGTCCAAGTGAGGTCTGAGCAAACAGTGGCTGTGTAGAGGCCTATGTGGTTGAGCAGTGATCCTGGGACACGGTCGCATGGCGTTGCCCCGGGACTCCAAACAGACCGTGACTCTAGTTCTCATTACAAGAGTGGGTCAGACCACCCCAATACGGAAAATAAATAATGCAGGGGAAAACCTGAGTGCTGCCACCTCACTGACAGCATCCACACAACCTTGTCCTTCATGAATAAGTGGTTCAGCCTTTTATATACTCCCACTGTAAGCAGGATTTTTATACTCCGAGGTGTTGAGCAATGTGATGTGTCAGTCAGGCTGCAGCTAACCGTAAATATTATTTTTGCTAATTATTTTTTGAGTTGAGAAATTAATTATTAAGCGTATCAAATTTGAAAAGTACTTATATTATTAGTACTTAGTAAATAATAAAGCTTCTCTGATTGTTTTGTTGGACTAAGAGAATAAAACCAAAAAATATACAGTTCACTATCACATATATTCCCACAATTTAGAAACTAGAGCCAATAATTGTTTTTTTTTTCTTGCTAAAAAAAACATTAATATTATTAAATAACCAATTATTGTATGGTCAATCGATTAATTGTTTTAAGCTCTCCCGTCAGTCTACTCCCGTCGGTCTACATAATCTGAATCCACTCACCCCCCCTTTTTCTTTTTACTTTCTCATGGTCTCCAAAAAACCCTCGAAAATTCTTCTCCAATTCTTTATCTTAATTTGATCTCAGTTTCCTGTAGCACTCGCAATAGAAAGTCCAAGATGAAAGAGTCGAAATTCTAATTAAGCTGTAATGGCAGCAGCAAGTTGATATTTTTCCTCCCTGTACATTTTCCCCCTAGTCAGCCTTCTCCGACCCTCTATGTTTAGCTTGATCTCTTCAAATTTATTTCCTACTTTGTAACCAGAGGCAAGAGCCCTTGACTTGCTGCCCCCACAGCCACAGCCAAGGCAGCCATTTAAGTTGTGATTAAAAATTAATGGTTGAGTGAGAGGCAGCAGAGAGGGAACAGGGGAGGGTTCAGGCGAGAGAAAGAGACAATGCTCGAGCAAAAAGGGATAGGCTTTGGAGAGGGGAGCAAGCCCAAGCAGCAGCTGTTCCCTGATAGAGGGTTGGAAGGTCTTCTCACAACTCTACTGTGTTTAACTGCTCTGCTCACACCCCACCATGAATATTGCATTACCGCACTATAGGGCTCCTTGTGTTACCCCCACTGAGTGCTCTTGCAGAGTTGCAGCCACAGTGCCGAAGCGTCCAAGTCGAGCCTGCCCCCACTGTGAGGGAGGGCGTCCACATTTAGGCAGACACACCACACAAACCAGACCGCCTTTCACACCATGAAGCTGCCAGACCGATTCAGAGAGGACCACTGCTTCATTGCATGTCACAAGCAATTATAGTGAACTCAGCCACAAGAAGCTGAACAATATTTGCCAGCACTTAAAACCATTGTTAATATTTTTAGGCTTTTCTGATGAAGCTGTTTAATGAATTTAATACATATTTGCTATGAAAAGATTTCCAGTTACGGAGCAAAAAGAGACTGGTTTTCATCAATACACTCACATATACGGCCTCAGTTGTAAATGGATGTATTTTAATACCCTTTAGCTCTCTATGAAGTCAAAGCTTTTCTGAAGAAGGTCAGTGGAATAAAGGGCAATCAGCTTGAGTCTTGCTTATCCAACTCGGTGCATCATTCTGACTCTATGGCCATTTCTTTTAAAAGCTAAACAGAAATACCATGGGACCACAGAAGGTCCTGACCTTGACTTTACCAGATGATGAGTAGTGGCACTTACATCACGACCTGACCTTTTCTTCCTTCTGGCCTCTTTCTCTATACCATTTCATTACAGCATTTCTCAGAGTCCATTACCCACTGATACATGCCAACATTGTTCCCCTGTAGTATAGCTCATTCGGGACTGAAGCTTATAGTGCTTTCATTGGAATAGCCACCCATTTAAAAAACTATGAGGATGAATTTGAAATGATTCTTTTGTTTGATGGTTTGTTTTTATTTACAAAGAGGGTAATCATTTACTTACCAATATTACAACGTAAATCAAGGGATATAGTAATGCCAGTAAACCATGAAAGAAAGCAAAATAAGTCACGAGATGATAAAAAAGGCTGTTAACAAATCGCTGGTTTAACCCAATAATCTTAATGGAATAGTATGGCATTTTGGAAAATGTGCTTATTTGTTTTCTTGCAGAAAATTAGATTTAAAAATTGTTACCACTCCCATGTCTATATGCTAACTCTAGAGCTAGCTCTAGAGTCTGGCTCTTTCCAAAATCAGCTCTAATTCTCGCTATTTAACATGCCGAAACTTGATATTTTAATCCCTGCACAAAAATATATGTAAAAGGAAGCCAGCTGTATCCCTTTGTTTCTAGTCTTTATGCTAAGCTAAGATAAGTATTTCCTGGCTCTTGGTCCTTAGTCAATGCACAGACATGAGTTTGGTGTCGATGCTCTCATCTAACCCTGAAAAGAAAAGTTATTAAGTTAATTTACCTAAATAAACATCAACAAATCAACAAACTAATCTTTAACAACAGCACGTGAACCCTGAAATATGCTTTGTATCTGTGTGTTGTACCGTAAAACTATGTGCATACAGGCGCTGTGTGTGCGCCAAGGAAGGACAGTTTGGATAAGACACCTGCTTTCATTTTCACTTTTAAATAAAGTTGTTTGCCCTATTCACCCCATAGAAAAAGCTCTGTGTAACAACATTTACAGATATATACAGCGTATTATATTGACTATCTTATGCAGCGTCTTTGATATGAGTCTCTCTAAACATTTTGTGGCTAATGTCATTTAGGTGGAGGGTGTTTAACCACAGAAGTCTTAGATGTTGTGTGAAGAGTTTTCAGAAGTTAAGTGTCCTTAGCTATTAAACAAAATTACACTTTAAGTAATGTAATAGTTTGATGGCCTTAACTTCCTAAATGATGAACCATATAGGAATTTGTCATTATTATGAAGGTTTTTTAAAAGTTATTTCATGTTTTCTCTGCCATGTGGATTTTTCTTCTCACAATAACATTTTAGCCCCAAGGAAAACATACTGTTCAATTATTTATTGTACTGCTGGTTAAAGGTAATTGTAAGTTTTTTACAAATGACATGAGGATCAGAAAAAAAGTTTTTGAAGGCTGAGCAATAATATGACATTGTAGCATGAAGGAATGTGATCGTCTCAACTTCAAGGTTGACCAAAGAATGTGCTTGAATTGTTAAAATTATATTGGGGAAAAAAATGTAGAAACTGTCAGTCTCAAGGTCCAGCTATATTAAGTTTTCCAACAATTCCAGAGAGTTGCTGTCTATTCTTGACAATATAACACCCCAGTTGGATAGAAAACTAAAATATTGTCCAGGTGGTCTGTGTAATTGAGCTGAAAACTGGAATTTTGCTTGTGAGAAGTGGGACACTTGAAGAAATTGTAGCAATAACCTCCTGAGTAAGGTATGGCATCAATGGAAATGCCATCTGAGAATGTAAAGTTTGAAGTACAATCAGATTTGTTATATGCTCTTGCCACCTCCTCCTTATCACCCACCTCCTTGTTGCTACACTCTGTTCCTTCCGTTCTGTCCACGCTTCTTACATAATTAGTTAATTCTGTCCTATTTCCTCTGCTGCTGCCATCGCTGTTCTTGCTTTAGGTCTTATTTGCAATGCTAATGAGGCGAGGCAGCAAGTAATGGTTTGTGGGGAAAAGAAGCTGCCTGGAAAGATGGTGATATGGTAATATGGCTCACTGTGGCATAGGGACAAGTCTCTCAGAGAGAGTGGCTATATCACTGCACACACAGTGTCATTGTGTAAATTTTACTTGATCTTAAATGAAGAACAATCAGCTAAACCAGAGCCTTGTGGTGTGACTCTTGCAACACAAGAAATCATTGTTGGTTATATTCATTTTCTGTTACAGAAAGGCTCTTCACATTTGATCAAAATACTTTAAAAATATATGTGTGTGTGTGTGTGTGTGTATATGTATGTATATATATATATATATATATATATGTGTGTGTGTGTATATATATATATATATATATATATATATATATATATATATATATATATATATATATATATATATATATATATATATATATATATATATATATATATATATATATATATATATATATATATATATATATATATATATATATATATATATATATATATATGTATATATATATATATATATATATATATATATATATATATATATATATGAATATATATATATATATATATATATATATATACATATGTATATATATATATATATGAATATATATTAGGAGTTTAGGAGCTTTATATTTATATCTAGAAATGTCAGGATGGAAATACAAAGTGTGAGTTGTACCTTCAAGCTTGCCCTCACCTATTCCTTTCCCATCACTGCAGTAGACCAGATTATTCTTGATCAAGGCAACAAGCAAGGATCCATTACTCTATTTCAACTCAGGTCACCATCAGGCAGCTTTCAGAAGGTAGCTCCCCACTTCTCTTCCTACTGTTCATGTGATTGAAATTACAGTCACGCCAATAGCACTGGCAAGTAAATGGATTATTGAGCAACTGTAAGTGGCTCGCTCTGCAGAGCTGGCTGTGTCTGGCCAGACACAGAAATTCTAACAATAGCAATACACTACACATTCCTGCTCTCGGATGAGTACAACAGGTGTTTTTTTATTGTTTTACATATATATCTTTGTAGTGGGAGGGATTTCAGGACCCTTATGCTTGGTTTTATGCCAGCCTTGTCTATGTTAAAGGTAAATACATGCATACAAATAGGCTTAACATTACTCTTTGAACATTGTTCCTACGTAGGATGATTGCCAGTAAAATCTTGCCAACTTGGTACCCTACCAGGTTACAAATCGCTACTTACAGCTAAACTACTGGGAAAAAAGAAAAATCACGCTTAATGAATCACAGGAGCAACACACTAACTCTTTGATTGTAAAATATTAATTCACACCTTGTAAGAGACTTAAGAAGCGGCTTTTACTGAGCTGCTGCAGTTTAGTTAACAAACGCCACAGGTGAAGGAAAAGTACGAATAATAAGGTGCAGATCAGTGTACTGTTTGCCAAATCAATCCATCAAAATGTTGTGTCAAATGACCCCCCACAAATCTGATTTCGGCATACTGAGGTGAATGGGCTGAAAGTAACACACAGACGCCACCAACTTTTACTGTGATTGTCTTTTTTTCTGTAAACACAAACCTATGCTATCAAGTAATTTGACATATGCTATAATTGCCTAACATTTCTGTATACAGTTGCTTTAAAGCTGTCCACACAATTTGTGTCTACATATCCACCCCATCTATGTTTTTATGCCTGATTCCCCAAATTTAGCCATTAGCACTTCAAAGTATGTAGGTATGTCCAGTAAAATGAGAAACATGATAGGTTTTAAGGGCTACCTCTCCGAAATTGCTACTATTTGGTCACAAACATATAATATTACATCATCTGCATACTGTCAAAGCTTTTGATATGTGTTATTGATTATTATACACTGCATTTTCTTTCATCTTGCCAAAAGTTCTATATAAAGAGCAAAAAGTGACAAACAGCATCTCTGGCTTGTGGATTACTCCAAAATATTTATTTTAATTCTGGCAGTAGGGCCTGAGTATATTTCTTTGATATCATTAATTGGGTTTTCAGGAAATCCAAATCATTCTAATACCAAAAATAGATATTTATTATACAGTCAAAAGCTGTTTTAATGACAAAAATGGCAAATGGAGCATTCCACGTATTATTACAAAATATGAAGAGAACATATGAAATTTCATTTGGCATCTTCCTATAAAATTAGTTTGATCATTTTGAATAACATCTCAATTAAAGGAATTTAAAGGAGTTAAGTATTCAGACATAATAGATGCATTCCAGGTTTAGAGAAGAATTTCTTCTATATGTGATATAACATGTATTGTTATTGTCATTTTTTGTTAAAGCAGTAATTATCTCTTCTTTCCATGAAAGTGGATAAGATGTTTTCTCAAGTGTCCAATTAAAGAAATTGAAGAGTACTAGTATCAGATCATCTCTGAAGACCTCATTGCACCCAGCTGGTCCCTGATGTTTTATTATTTTTTAATGTATTCAGACCAATATCTAGTTTGTCTTTTGTACTTTGTAATGTCTATTTTGATTTTCAATTATTGATATCCATCAATTAGTGGTGAAACAATCTTAAACCCAATGGGGACTCCCTCTTGGCAGACTGAAAAGTCTTCTTCTTTCTGTTCATCTGACCAAATTGTTTTTCTCATCCCACTTAGTTCTTTTTCCTTTGTTTGTAGTCCAGAGCTTAAAGGGAAAGATGGAGTGAAGTGGATGGAGTGAATGGGTTTTTTGAGTTGGATGAACTAGAACATGTATCGAGGGGAGGGGGGAGATGGCGAGGAAAAGGGTAGAGAGCGTACGAATGAATATGTTTGTTTTAGCGGTAGCCAGTGGGTAGTGGGTGGATTGTGTGTGATGAAAAGGATTAAGCTTACCCTTTTGTTAAAGAATAACAAAATAAAAAACATATTGGTTCAACTGGCATATGGTTATACATGCCTTTAAGCCTCTCTTAGACTTGCTCAGCTTGATCTATATCAGTTTTGCTTCACTGTGCACCACCGAAGACTCCAGGTTGTTTTTGTCTCCTGTGGTGTGTCCATGGGATATATTTGATTTCTCCTTTATGGAGTGAAGCAGAATCTCTTTTAGTTTATCTCTTACTGTCAGACAGATATTTTTCCAAACATGATGACATAATGGTATGAAATGATATGTTTCAGTGATTTGAAGGTGCACAAATACATTAAGAGCTAACAGATAAATATGATTGTTGAGTTGAGTTACTCTTTAAGAAGAGATGGAGGCTGTAGCTGTCACCATTGTGCACCAGGGATGGTGTGCTCATAGAGGCTAGAAGTGCTGAGGTTACCCTTGTGTGCCATATGCACTGGGTGAGTAAACAACACACAAACCTGTCAGATATGAAATGTAGATTATGAGTGCATGCATTACTGTATGTGGTTGCAAGCTAAATGACAATGAATGAATGAGAATATTTCTTTTTCATGGCCCCAGAGATAATTCTTCTTGGATGATGCTCAAGAATAATATGAGGGGTGACGAAACTCTAAGACTTGTAGAAGGCAGCAAATTGTAAAGGGACTAGAGGAGCCTCAACATAAAATCACTTAAATAATTTAATTGTATGTCCTCTGTTGGATGTTCATGGATTTTAGTAAATGTTTGAAATTTTATTGCAAGAGGTCAACAGTTGGAATTCATTTGTTCACTGAGAACATCATTTTACTGTTATTTAACTGGTTATGTTACAAGTGTATGAGTCTTTTCTGCAGCCTTCTTTCATGTTGTTTACCATGTATAATTACAATGAAATGGATGCTATATTCCTTATCCAATATGCAGGGTCTCCATCTTTTAAACAATTAAAGGTTGAGCTGCAGCAATACGTTAATGAAATAATTAGTTGATTTCTAGAAAATTGATTGCCAGCTCTTTTGATAATTAATAAATGGTTATTTTCCAAGCAAAAATGCCAAATATTTAACAGTCCCACATTAATTTGACGGTTCCAGGTTCTTTTTTTTTATCTACATTATCTATCCATCTATCCATTTCCTGTACCGCTTATCCTGTCTTCACAGAGTCACGGGGTGCTGGAGCCTATACCAGCTGTCATTGGGCGAAAGGCGATGGGTACACCCTGGACTGGTCGCCAGTCAGTCACAGGGAGAAGGTGTTTTGAAATGTCTTGTTTAGGTTTTTTAGCATTTCAAAGTAAGTATAGTAAGAAGATTTAAAAGAAGACTCCATTAATTTTATGTTTTTGTATTCATATTTGCTCTGCATGTTGTGTTTTCCAGTAACATGACAACACACTTATATTCAAAGCACTGCCAAAAGCACATTAGACAACTGGGGCAAAGGTCAAAGGCAGTTTGGCTCAGCATGATTTAAACCATAAGCAGTCTAAAACAGCTGATCTGACTCAGAAAATCTGTCAGACCTTCAAGTCACAATCATTAAGCAGGCTTACAGAGTTAGCCAGCTGTCAAACATATTCTTCTCTTTTCACTGTATATTTGAAACAAGGAGCAACAATAGAGAAACACTAAACCAGAAGTGATAATTCAAGCATAATAAAGACATTTTACTTCATTCATCGGGCTCTTTATAGCAGTCACTGACGACTTGGTATTATTTCCTGTACAGATGTGATTGTGAAATCAGTGTGTTTGAGTAGCACACCACTTAAAAAGGTTTTTCACATGAGATTGCAGCTCCCTGTGGAGTTAGGTATTGGAGCCCCAGAAAACAGGCACAGAAATGAGAAAATTAAAAGGTAGAATATGTCTATTCCAGTCTTTTGAACAATGTCTCCAAAAAACATGCACTTTTACACACATTAATAAAATTAAACAAACATAGAGCATATGCAGTATTACCCACTATTATGTGCTTGAAGTGTTAGCCTCTAATTAATCTCACACGCAAGGGTTGCAACTAACAATTATTTCTGTTATTGATTAATCTGAAGATTATTTTAAGACTGATGTCTTGGTTTTTGCAACCAACAATCCAACCCCCAAATTATTCCATTTACACTCATGGGAGACCAAGAAAAGCTGCATATTCTGATATCTGATAACCTGGAATTATCAGTTTCTTGGCATTTGATTAACCAATTATCAGATGGTTCACCAACTAATTTTCTGTAGATCAGCTGATGGATTAATCGATTAGTTGCTGCTCTCTTACAAAAACATATTGGTAGGTTGGTTGGAATTTGTAGTGCCACATCAGTGGCATACAGATAATCAGTATATTGCTTGAGGATAACGGAGGCAAATAAACCTGTCAGAAAAGGAAAGATGGAGTATGTGACACTTAAATTGACTCTCAGAAGAAACGCAGGCAGTGTGGGCTCTTAAGCTTCCAGCGAGGCTGGAAGTTACAGCGAGCTTCCTCATCTCGGCTCGGCTTGTGCCGCAGTCATTCACTGTATGAGCTCTTAAGTCTTTATCTCACTCTTTCTCTCTCTCTGCCTCACATAACCCTCTTCACACTTCGCCTGAGAGCACCTGAGCTTTCAGGAAAGGACACATATATCTACACAGGCACAAAAGACACTCACACACACACACAGAGACACATCGACTCCAACTGAGCCCCCCTGCTTACAGCGGTGTTAGGACTGCATCTTTCTCCCTCAGCTGTGGAAATAGCCTGATTACTGATGGCTGGGAACGGATATAGCCCAACACCATGAGATTTTCAGCGGGAGAAAAAAAATACAAAACATATCAGTTCATGTACTGTTTGTAAATTAGACTTTTATGCACCATTTTATTTTCTCCCGGTGACTTTGAAAGAGTAAGAGAAGGCTTTGTATTTGCACAAATGTTTTGCTGAAGGTTTAGGCGGGTTATCGCTAAAGCTCCCATGACAACAGCCTCAGTATTAGTGTTTGTTTTCTCTTTATGGTGGTTTAATTTTTTTTTCCACTAGCATCCAGACATCATTGCGTAACCTTAAATAAACTCTAATTACAATCATTCATCTTAATTAAAGTCTCGGATCGTGCTTTTAAGCGTAAAGTAAGTCCTCGATCGTTGGTATTCTTTGACTGTGAGCCAAAAATGAGAGGGAAAACCAGCCAATTTAGATGAAGGAATAGACCTCAGTTTAGAGAATAAAAGAAGAATTACCATAGCAAACATGAAAAAGATTGCCTCTTAAACCATTTCCTTCTCTGCTGCGCTCACATCAAATAGCTCTGCTGCCTGAAAAGGTCAAAATCAGCTAGAAACACTTTGCCTCTGTGAAATCTTCCCACCTTCATTTCATGGCCTAATTATTTCAAAACAAATGTGAAACTATACCACATTCACCACACAGTGCAACTGCAACGGAAAAGAAAAAGAGTCCACAGAGAAATGTTGACTGTCAGTTTTAACACTCTCATCTTAACAGTCTAGATAGATGGCATGGCTCTTATTAATGTATTAATGTTCTTTTATCTTCAACTCATCGGTGTTTTGTTTATTATCCCACATGTGCTGAGTCTTTGCAGGCAATTTTCCACGATAGCACTGAAGCCAAGAACTGACAGAGGGTGGACACAAAATTTTATAGATGCCTGAAGGGACATTAAGTTTATGTAAGGAACACGATTAATACAGCCTAACAGGGACTGACTGGGATATTAAACACACAATCTGAAAAATAGTAGTGAAACCATACAAGGCAAGTAGAAAACACACAATAAAAAATCGGCACAGTTGTGGATAAAGATACAAGAGAGAAAGTGAAATTGTCTCATTTTAAAAATACCTCTGGCTGTGTCTTGCTAGTCCAGCCTCACACCCACACACTCTCTCATCTGTACTCCACCTCTTCCTGCACAGCCCCCCACAACCACCCCCCTCTTCCCCTCAAACATGCCTTCTTGCTAATTATCAAGTGAGCTGCTTTATTCCTCCAGCAGCTTGTTAAGCTCTCCAGGAGCATAGTTGACCCACTTTACATGCAGATCTGTAGGCTAAAACCTCTACTGATGGCTCCTTTCTCTCTTTTCAGTGAGCACCACAACACTATATATATAAATAAATACATATATATATAAATTTCTATTAAGAACAATTAGCCAGCATCACAGATACAGTCACAAAGAAAAACTGCAGCAACAGTTTAACACAGTGATACAGCTGCACTGTTAACAACAGAGAGCAGATCTGTTTTACTGTACAGAACACTTGTGAATAAAGGAAAAACATTATTAGGGTGTTTAACATTTGTAAATGATCTTTTTAAGGTGAAAATAGTAAATGTAGTTTGAGTGTCAATTACGACATGATATTCTGCATTTTTTAAATAATGTTTTGCTTAAATTCTGTCTAAATATTACACCTCATTCAAAGATGGACAATATAGTCGTAATCTCAAGATATAATTTGGTAAAAAATCAAACTTTAACATCTGTGCCATGTCATACATTACAGAATTCTTGTTTTGGTCTGTATTTTCACTTCAGTGTGTTGTTACTGACATAAAATGTGTCCTAATGTACTGTAACTACAGCGAATGTCAGCTGTTTGCCAGCCACACGAAGAACACCACTGTTCAAGCGGATGCTATTTTATACAGTACTTATCTGGTAAAATACAAATTAGAGTGCAAAATCTCTTTGGTATGGTTGGCAGTCATAACCATGACTCACTACAAAGTAGATATTGTTTGTATGATCTAAGAAGCTATTTGTTTTCAGCTGTTGGTGCTAATTAGAGGTACTGTAGCTCAGGTCGAGTACTGCCTACAAACACAGAGTAATGTTACTCTTTCACTTGTTGGTTTTACCACGATTTATGCTGTGCTTCATCAGTCTCAGCTGAACGCTAATAATTGTGTTGATGGATGAATTAATGTGTTAACATGGTCAAGCTGTTGAGTAAGTATGCCACTGTATATTAGCATTAATATGAACTATAACTGGAGGTGGTAGGAACTTTCTCAGTAGTCATTCAGGGATCCTTCAATGAACGAATGTGTTGCATAAGTGGAAACTTGACTTGTTTGTGGCGCTAAAGGAAGTCATGGTCTCATCAAAGTCAATAGCATTCATGCTCTCGGCAGCAGGGATGTCTGTACCAAATTTCATGCCAATTTATCCAATAGATGTATAATAGTTGTTGAGCTGTCAAACAAGTCTTGGATTAGAGACACGGTGCTAATGTGGGTGGAAATCCTTCCCTGGACACCCTTCATTGTTCGATATTGAAATCAGTTTGTGATTTTCAGTGCAGAAATTCTTTTCTGATAGACATGAGCTTGGATTGTATTTACATAGGCATTAAAATTCAACTAACTGAATCACAAATATGAAATTCGTCCGACTGCAGCCACACTTTTTAACACATTTGTAGCCGTATTGCACTGCACTGAAGTCTGGTTGGTGCTGTGTTTCATCTTGTTTCCTGTTTAATTGCTGAGCTGTGAGGCAAAATAGTGAGTCTTCAAAGAATCCTTGCCTCTGTTTTGTTTTTTTTCCTAAATCATCAGTATTTGTTGGGGGGTCTTTTTAGATATATCTTTTATTCATTTCACAATTTTTTTGGTAAACCACAAGCAAACCTTGTGAATTTAGACTAATCTCTTGTATTCCCCTCTCTTGTCACAAACTACATTCATATTTACACATTAAAGCAAACAGAGACAACAGTGCATCCTATTAGCACTGTAAAGTAAATATCAGTGCCCCTGTCACGCTCAGCTTCGACATAGACAAGATGGGAATATCCAGCACCAATTATAAACCTGCTTGTAAATCCAACTCATCAGTGCCGGTGCTGCCCTGTCTCACTCCCACTGCTTTTCTGAAGGTTACACCGTGTTTGATTCATCAGACTGAAGCCACCATTAACACAGTAAAAGCATGGAGTCATTCTGAAAATTTCCATCATTAGCCGTACCTCCTCTTTACCTCCCCGCCCCCACTCTTCAAAGACAAAAATCAATAGCATCTGCTGCTGTACAGCTAAGCCTGCTCCACTGCTGAAGGAGGCAAACAGTGGGTGAGCTAAATTGATTAAGTATCAAGTTATTTTTAGAGATGATGATTTCCAAGTTTGTCCACATTGATGAAACCGTAAAAACAAAAAAAAGAGCAGAGCACAGCACTGAATGCATTCAAGTTGTTTGGATGATTTCTACAAAGAAACTCCATCATCATCATCTGCTGTAACTTTCCGATAAAATAAACATGAACGTGTAACCCATGCCTGCCACAGCTTTTGAAATAATGATGAAAGGGCTTCAGCACGCTCGGTGTCTGTGCAGCGAGCATTTGTCACTTGCCCACAGTGGTTGTGGGTAATTAGCGTGTGACACAGAACGCTGCTAAACTAACAAACGATGCATATAAGAGAGCTAATTTCATGTTGTGGCATATTTGCCTTAATTATCAACCCCACCCACCTCCACAGCCACCCATGCTGTATTGAAATGTTAGCCTCTTTAAGTATTATCATAATGCATGTGACAGCAAACTGTTAATCAGGAAAGGGCTTTACTTCCTTTACCCTGTGTCCCCTTCCCCCAGCTGCCTTTGTTTATTTGCTCTGCATCTATTTGAAGTGTGTCTTTGCCTGAACCACAGAGGGCTGCACTGGAGGAGGAAATGTTTGTGTATGTATACTTATGTTCACATAACGCCATAGGTTTCCCTGAATTGTCGGCCGTGGCCATAGTATTAATGAATTGTATATATGCATGGGCTTCTTTGTCGGGCTCCGCGCCATATTCGTGCACACCCATGTGCGGGTACATTTATTTTCGGATATAAATTCATCCGTGTGCCGAGTGTCTGCCTGTGTGTGTGAGAATAACATGGCTCAATTTCCATTTTTATGAACAATCCAGTTACCTCTGTCAAGGAGACTGATGGAGAGAGGTCTGCTGGATCAATGTCATTGTGCCTCTGGCATGCCAAGGAGCTTGTCCACGGCATTACTGCTTCCTTTGCTTCCTCCCAGCTCCTCCCCACCATACCCACACACATAAACATAGTTAGTGCATGCACTTACGCTCTGTCATACGTACGCAATTTCTCACAAATTCACATTCTTCCCTCACTGTTTCACCCCCATCAGTAGACAGGATACATTCTGACATTTGACAGGCCCATCAGCATTTCTTCCTCCTCTCACTCTACAGACAGCCAGCCTGTAGAGACCCAAACATAACCTTGAGCTAACTTAACCTTGAGCTTAATGAGCTACTTAACCAGACCCAGGAGATTCCTCTGATATTTGCTGGTCATAATGTTGGCCATGGGCTCTCAAGCACTTTAGCAAGAACGTGAAAATGGGAACAAACTTGGTGCTTGAGCATCCGTAGGAAAATATGAAAAACAAGGTTGGTCACTTTCAAAGCCCCAGCTGTTATTATTTTTGTCAGAACGGCTACGCTCACCCACTCAGAAACACACACGCACACACATGCACACACCATTTGGCACAGGCTTTCATCCAAAGTAGTAAGAATTATGTGCAGTGGGAGTGGAGGCACTAACCCTGGCAGTGTTTGTGCTCTTCTCTCCCTATTGAGCTGTACAGCACCACATGGAGCACACAGATAGATAAATCCTCGAGCAGTGTAAGATTAATCAGAAATGATGGTGGCTATTAGACAATGTCAGGCAAATAAAAATGCGCTCCCGCAATTGTTGTTGATTTCAGGGCAGGAACACAACTTGCCAAATTAAATCCCCCTCTGGGCTTGTATGATAAACAGCGTGACGATAGTCTGGCAAAGTGTAACATCTTTGGATTTGACTGTCAAAAAGAAGAATTCATGTCTTGTCTAAGAGATGTGAGGCATAGGTTTTGTTCTACTCACCCACTGAGCATCTTAAATATTTGAAAGACTTGAAGCGCACTGCAAAGACCTCATGCTAGCTTTGTGTAGATGTCAAATAGTCTTCTGAAAGGACCCTGCAGGAAAAAAAAAAACATTCATATTGAAATACATAACAGTGTCAAATGTACAGCCTAAGCACTGTTCATTTGTGCATATTCCAAAAAACCATTCCGGTATCAGTGTTTACTAAATTATTTAGCAAGGTGCATTAACATATCTTTTATTTCTCTGAGAGAGCTGCACAATCAATAATGAGAATGTGTTGTTCTCTCGGTTCATTTGCTTCTGTTTGTTGCTGTTGTTCTCTGTGCCTGTAGCCGGTCAGATAAATCACAGGCAGTCAGGAAAGAAATCGGAGATCCATAAATGAAGCCGTACTTTGTTGGATTCACTGCGGTCCACCATCATTGTTAACAGAAAAACTCTCGAATCGAATGCTAAATTTCCTCTGGCGACTTAATTATAGTATATTGCTTTCACAGTGCGCAGATCCCCAAAATGCAGCTTTTTGTGAGGGAATGTTTTGACATTTTAGGAAATGCACTCATTCGCTGTTTTGCTCAGAGGTAGATGAGAATATCAATACCACAGAGGCAGATTAGCTTAGTTTAGCGTGAAGACTGGCAGGGCGAATCTGCCAGCCTGGCTCTGTCCACAGGTAACAAAATCAGCTGAATCAGCACGTCTCAAGGGCGCTAATTAACACGTCCTATCTCATTTGTTTAATGTGAGATGTGACAACGAGGGTTTGTGGTCTCACGTGGATTTACACGCTGGGGGTATTTTGGGCTCAGTGACTTCCTGGAGTTGTGTCCTACTCGTGAGGTTGTCAGGAAACATGCTAGGACTTCAAAGGTTTCTACTTCTGGCTGAGAAAAAGTCAGAGAAATCATAACATGTAAAACAATTTTAAATCATTTTCATTTCATTTTCATTTTCATTCCCAAACATGTTGAACCGTTTAACCTTTAACAGAGAAATTATCTGAATGTCAAGACTTCATTTCAACTGGTGACTTGATAATGGTTTTCTTTTTCAGCTATAACTCTGAATACACACTGTAAATATGAAATCTAATTTAGCGGTGCACATGCATCAATAAGCACTGGGCATTTTTCCGATTTAAAACAAACACTAGATTCCTGGTTTATTTCAGACTCTCATTGTTTTTCCACGTATTTCCACGCATTTCTCTGAAAATAAGAAAAGCTTGTTGGCCCTTGCACTAACTTGGTTTTATTAGGTTTTACCTCCCAACGATTCAACACAGTCTAATTTTCAGATGGCTCATTGCCCGGTGTTTGAAGTGCAAATATGTGCGTAGCTGTTGAGTCCAAAAGCAATGTTATACAGTATTTATGAATCAAGCCACTACAGGCAGTAAGGTTCAAATCTGGATAATGAGCACATATTTGTGCATCTTTTTTAATATCTCACGCACAAATACATATATACCCAGATATATGTGTTTATGTGTGTGTATATGTATATATATATATATATATATACACACACACAGACACACACACACATATGCATAGTTATGTTGCTCAGTGGCAGCAGAGAATGGCCTGCCTCACTGGGTCCTTTCCCCAGAGATGAGTCTCGTACTTCAGCTGACTGCTAAACAACAAGCGCTACTGTACATCACTCTGCAGGAACAAAGCAATGCACAAAGCTTCCCATCTCCTGACCTTAAGTCTAGTGTGTGTGTGTGTGTGTGTGTGTGTGTGTGTGTGTGTGTGTGTGTGTGTGCACAGTGTGTTCCCTCCGCTGTGTATCAGTGTATGTGAGAAGAGAGTGCCTGCAGGGGTGTCAGCGGAGGTTTAAGATATTCAGCTTGCTGTCAGCACCGACACATTTCTCCCTCTGCACCGCTGCACAGATATGCAAATCCAGCCTCCTCAGAATGCAGAGCACCAGATCAGCTTCAATTTATTCCATTCTGCTCTCTCCCTCTTTCTGCACTCACCCTCCCTCTCTGTTCCTCTCTGCTCTCTCTGTCTCTCTCTGTCTCTCTCTCTCTCCACTGTCTCCATTCTGTCTTTGGTTTTCTGTTTGGTCTTAGCTGTTCTGTTCATGGCATATGCCCCCAATGAGGAATTGTATGGAGGTGAGAGGATTTCTACTGAGCAGCTTCAAGGCTTAGTGCAAAGAAGCGCTTCATTCTTTCAATCTAGTACAAGGTACAAGAGGTGCAAGATTGCCTGAGTGTGTGCATTTCAACACATGTACTCTTGCTCTTGTGTGTGTTTCGGTCCCGGTGTTGTCGAGGATTGTTTGTATTGTGCGCACGCAACAATGTACCTCTCCCTTCCCTCTTGTTAATTACCAGCGATGGAGCGGCAGCGGCCTACATTGCTAGTGGTGAAACACAATTAGTCAGTTGCCAAGCTGCTCTCAAAAAGGCTATCTCACCAACACACAGTGTCATCAGTAATCTAGTCTCAGCATAATCTAAATGCCAATGTCTATCCTCTGTGATCCATCCCCAGCCCACACTACATTTACATTCTAATTAGATGTGGCCAAGGCCGCTTTATAAGGACCCTTTTTAATAACACGGGTGTATTCACCTTTTCAGAGTCCCATCGCGGCTGTAAAAAAGTGGGCTACACTTTATATTTTGTCCCTTTGACATTGTGGCTACTGAGGATTTAAGTAGCTTTTTAAAGCCCTGGGCACCCGAGTGTGTGCAGCCTGACAAGAGGTTTTCTTGTCTCTCGAGGATGAATTGTAAATGGAGTCGTAAGAAATGGAGATGTAGTGTCGGAGCAGGAATAAAACGCTAACACTACACACATCACACCCAATTTGTCAGTAATTAAGCATAAAGGATGTGTAATTGTAGTCCTTATAGGATTGTCTTTAACATTTCTTTGACTAAAGACTTCATTTTCTTGGTATTTTGCATTTTAAGTGGTCCTAAACAATTATAAAACTACTAATATCGTGTTTTAATTACATTTAGAGCTGAACCTAACAATTATCTTGGTTATGGATTAATTTGGATTCACTGAGTAAAAATCTAAAATGTATCTAATCACAGTTTTCAAAAGCCCAAGAAAGCATGTTCAGATGTCTTTGTTGACTCAAAAACAGTCTAAAATCCAAAGATATTAAGTTATTTACCATAAAAAAGTAAGAAAACCAATAAATATTCACATTTAAATTGCTGGAACCAGTGTATTTCTGGCATTTCTGCTTTAAAAAATGGACTTAAATTATTAATTGTCATCAAAATAGATGCATTTTTTGTCCATCAACCTACCAGTTATTTCTCATTCCAAAGAAAATCTCAGTTATGTTTCAAAAACCGATTTCAGAAACATCTTTAGGTCGTTAACAGTGAATCTGTTCTCTCCACACTGTCAGTCCTGTTTTCACTCGGTTGGATTAACATTGTTATCTTGGTGTAATTAGCAGTTCTTTTAAAAATGATATTGTATGAATCTCCCCTTTTCTAATTTGACGTTTGACAGCTGTTTAAACAACATGCAGTTACGGGGCTGTAGGAGTGTTTGGAGTAGTTTTGGTGACAACACGGTGTTCTAACACGAGGATGTGATAGAAGCTAATGTGAAAGAAATAAAACCTCTTCTGGATGACTGCCTTCATTCTCACTCTTGTGAATGCTCCCTCGAGGGTGGTGAGAAATCTGATTAGGATACTAGATCTGCAAGCAATTTCACTGCAAGCTGACAATAGTTGATTTTACCAGCTGAGCAGATTAGTGAGAAGAGACAAGTGGCAGTTTTTTTTTTGTTTGTTTTTTTTATTTCCCACAAAGCGTGTGGCTATCAGCAAACATCATAATTAAATAAATGTACTTGTTTGTGCTTGTCTGCTTAAAAACATTGGACACAACGTGCATTTGTTTTCTCCAAGTCCTCTAATTAAACAGCAAAATACAGATCTTTTCATATAAGTAATGCGGATAAGTATATATGCCTACTGTCAGCAGGACGACATCATTTGTAAATGGCTAAAAATCTGATAGTTGGATTTCTTGTATTTTGTTATATTGAAGTTGCCTAAAAGTGTGTTTTTGAGAGCCCAGTATGGCTTCTGAATTGTTCTGTGTGGTCTAATGAACTTTATGGATAATACATGATGGAGTGTAGCAATACAGGGAAAATGGAAAACGGGAAATGGAAATGCAAAACTGAGTGCTCTTATCTTCGCTGAGTCCACTTTTTGAGACATCTCTAAGTTCATTGTTACGCATGGCCACTTACAAAGATTACCTCTTTTATTCTTTGAGCCAATGTTGTATTCTTGGTGAAACTCAGTTAGTTCAATGATGAGAGATTTAACCATATATACAGTCTAATGTAAGCAAATTACCACTGATTTATGGAGAAATGCACTTTAAAAACACAAATATAGCACAGAAATACTTCAGCCTTCTGATACAGGGAATGCAGAAAAGCAACATTTCTGAAGTGTTGCACGTCTGTATTACACTGATTGACAAGCTTAGAGTCTTGGAAACATTAAGGCAATTCAGAGTCAGGACTGGTTTTGATAAAATCCCAACTGTGTCTGTCTCTAATAAAGCGTAAAGCCAGAATGGTGGATTATGAGCACAGTCTGAAGTTGGATCCAGTAAGAGAATTAGAAATTCATTTTGTATAAGCAACTTCCCAGAGTCTTTATATTCTCTGGGTTCTTAAGTCGGGACAAAGAAAGACATTAATTGTTAGACACAGTTCTGTGGGGAAATGCTAAATTGATCCAGAAAAACACAAAGAGTTCCTGCCCACGATCCTACAATATATTTATACTTATAACAAGATGTGACACGGTGCACAGAATTGATTTTATTTTCAGCTGTAGCGCTCATGTTGTCTCCAGCTGACCTCTCTGTTTTTCAAGTTTTGTTGTCAGTGAATATCAGAGCCTAGTGGCCCTGACGATAAAAATCCACTTCAAAGCAACAAATAATAAAAACATGTGCTTTCTTTCATACAACACGCAGCTTCAATAAGATTTGCTCCAAAAGGCAACGTGAAGCGAAGAAAAATCTGAATTAAATTGTTCTGAAATTCTCCAAAACCGTTAAGCTTTATTTGTGAAATATCTGCAGATAATTAGAAGAAATGTGTTAACAGTTTGTGAAGTATTTCTCGTGAGGCTTTATCAACACTGGTGAGCTCCAGTCCTCTCTGTAATGAGCTTTTTCTGCGACACCCGCCAGCTTATTGTACAAGCATCTAAGAGAAGTGATTGATAAGCTGTGAGACTCTGCTCCTGTTTTCAAGAATCACTCGTGGCCGCAGGGGAAACCTGTTCTCTCTGTTAGGGAACATCACTACAGGCAACTCTCTGTAAGTGATGGACCTTCTGGCTCGAGTCATTACAGGTTCTCCAGTAATTGTGATCGAAAAGCCAAAGCCAGTGTTTCTTTGAAATTGGCAATGTTTAACTAACAGCACTGTTCAAATGAAAGGGTCAAGCGTCAATGGTGCCGTGATCAGTGTAGGACATGTAACACATGGCTTCCAGAAGGAAGATCCATCTGCTCATTCATCTGTGTTAAACAGCAACTGGTACGTGAGCAAACTCCGAGCAAAACAGTAAAATCTTGAAAAATCTCATAATCCCTTCCTGCTACATTGCATCATTTGTTCATTACAATCAGTCTTTGGTGCGTCCGTTACTTGTCAAAGTTGCTTGAATGAAAAACAAATACAGTGACTTTCAATAATAAGCTATATGAACAAATGTGATATAGTTTGATATGGTTCAACAGTATCTGCATGCTGTAAATGTTAGAATATAAGCACCTTATCTTTTCCTGTCCTAAGACCCTCGACTCAGAGAAGGAAAAAGTTCAACAAAATGGCAGAAAGCTCAGAAAGAGCACCAGAGAGGGGATCCCTCCTCCAGGATGGACATAGTTACTTTTGGTGGTGTGTGTTCAGAATAAATAGTGTGCACTCAGGATGACACAATTATAAATAAATTTAACATTTATGAAGAATATGGATCCAGGAGAACGTAAGACAACTTCAACTGCCACCAAACACATATGGCCTGATGACTGTTTTACTGCTTTATTATTGTGTATCAGGGGAGTTTAGGACAGAAACACTCAGTGAAATGTTATTAAGAGTCCATGAAGCAAAAATATTAATGTGTTAAATTGAAAGAACAGTTTTTGAAACAATTTATTTTATTTTTCCAGAGGACTGAACAGATGCAATAAACTGTCTGTTTGTACTTGCCAGTGTAACTGATTAGTCATTATGTTCAGCAGAGTTTATGGAATGGCCTGTAAATATAACGTGACCATAATGTCAATGCCCCCCCCCCAGGCCCCAACATGTAATCAATATGTATACTGTGTGAGACCATTGTCCAACTCTCAGTTGAAGCTCACACACAATTGGATTGATTAGTGCCAGCAGGCTACTTTCCAAGAAAGTAACCACAATCTGTATCTTGTGTAGCTTTGTGGTGTAGAAACTCGCAGTTAGACTGTTGTTGTCTGTTATATGCAAAACATTTATACATCAAACAGTGTACTCAGCCTCCATTTCTCTTTGTCCCAATTTGCATTTTAGTTCTACCCAAATTTGCTGAGCATAGAATTTTAGGTCATTTACAGCACAACACTGGTTGACAGTCAAACATTTACAAAGATCCTCATTTGGGAGTTGACCAGAACAACTGAAGTCTTATGTTAACTACCACTGAACAGTTGAAGTTTGTACCTTATGTAGAGAGCCCTTGGCCACTGAGGTTGTTCAGGATCAACCCATTCAGACTGTGCCTGCTTTTCAGGATGTTTGAACTCCTAACCCACCAAATAAAAAGCCCTGTAGGGTCAGCATGTACGTCAAATACGAAGTGCTGGTCCGACAGTCTGAGGGAAGTAAAAAACTGTTTTTCGAGTTGTCAGCTGGAGGTGGTCTTCAGCAACTTTCTGAAACTGGCAATCTGACAGTCACTCTTTACAGCAGCCAGCCAGGTGCGTGTCGGAAAGAAAACGGGCAGGGCTCCAAAACACTTTGCAGATCTTGTTTTTTGCCACTTTTGGCGCTGTTCGTGTTCATGGGTGAAACTTGCCACTGTGCCGGCTGTGATCGAGTTTTCAGAGAAGAGGAAGGAGCGGTGGGACTGAAGGCAGCAGCCTTTGTCCTACCTGTAAATGCAAGAAATGTTATTTTCTGTATCCTGGTTGTTGGAGCCTTCTACCATCAACTCCTCTAACAGTGACAACCATCCTCTCAGCCCACCTCAGTATTTATGTGCAACTTTAGTTTCCTGACATGAATGATGTCTCAATAAATCCAACCTGTTCTGACTGAGTATGATATGGCAAAATTCCTGAGGTGCTAATTATACTGTTTGACTGTAGATTACTAAGATTGCTATAAAGGTGTTAGCAAGTCAAAAAAAAAAAACTGATAACACTTTAAGTCCACCTATTTAGCATTTGTGAGCAACAACAAGTACTGAATAAATGGTTTCTGACACACTATAATATGGTTTATTAACCAACCATTATATATTTTATCTTCTCCTTTGAAGATTTTTTATACTATTACGACTGCATTTAACTATATTGTCATTCATTTTCTGTTGTTGTAAACAAATGCATTAATTAACAGTTATGCACTTTTAAACCTTATATAAGACTTAATTATAGTGTTTATGTACCCTCATTGAATATTCATAGGCAGATTATAATAAGGCACCTAGTGAGTATCACAGATAAAATACATTTCTCAAATCGTAGGCAGCACTTTTATTCTGAGGGAAATTTAAAACAGACATTAAATATCAAAGGTCTTAAGAATCAAGACCACATACTTACTCAAACCGTATGATGAAATTCTTATAACATATTCTATCAAACAAAGCTGGGCAAATCACAAAAGGCTATCAAAAAAAACTGATAGAAGGTACGATCTATGCTCTAGTTTGCTTGGGATTTTGGGAGCACTGATATAAACCGGTTATCACCATGTCCTCACTGATCCATATCCGCCCACCAACCAGCACTACCTTTGCCGTCTCCGACTTGTCAGACACTGGTTCTCTAGCGAGTTGTGACGAACTGTCATGTGCGTGACTAAACCGGTTCAACAGTGCGCTTTTGGTTGGAGAAATCACTCAGCCATTACAGCCCCTCAGTGTCTGTGAAAACAGCTTCAGGCGGGGAGGTTTGGACCAAGAGATGGAGAGAGACTGTTTTCTCTGCAGTGGGAAGCATGGGTCATGCTTCTCCCTAACCCCTTGCAAACAGCATGCCAACACAAGTCTCAAACAGCACCTTCTCTATCCACTTGTAAATTCACCAGCTCGGCAGCGCAGGAAGGGAATGTAAATTAGGTGTGACTAAGAGCAAGATGGGAATCCAGGCAGTTTTTCCCCTCCTCTCTTGCTGTTCTCCCCTGGCTACCGAGGGTTTTGTACACATCCACTTTCCCGCAGTGCTCGAGGCTGTCGGCTTGGTTTCACGTGCAGAATCACTTCAGCTGAAGGTGTACTAAGCTGAGTCCAGATAAGGAAAAGAAGATAGAAGGGCAGTGTTGCTGAGCTGAAGTTAGAATGAAGCCATTTAAAAAAAAAAACCTATTAGATTTATCATGAACTAGGGGCCCTTTCACTTCATCTTCAAAACCATTGGACCAGTCGTGCTTACTGAAATATGGGAAATACAACTGCCACATGTGATTTCTCAGAAACGTTTTAGCTGTATTGACTGCTGCAAGCTTTGTAAACATAGGTACACTCGTTCCCTTTTGGTGTATAGCATATAGCTGGCTTGTTATTGCAAACAAACAAATCCCATGAAAAGACTAAAAATAACAATAAATTGATCCCACTAACAAGTACAACCCATGTAACTACAGCCTGATTCAGATTATTTTTCTGTGCCGTGGAGCTCCAGTGGTGTCTGGAAAAAACACATCAATGAGACTCACATCACGTTCATTACGATGAACATGGGCACTATGCTGTAGTTTATTCTGAATCAGTCCCAAATATACCTAGTAGTTGCAGTAAACACTCTGCAATCACTGTATATTAATCCACAGCTGAAAATGCCAGGAAATGCACTATTTTCTCCAGTGAGCAACTCTGCTAAAAACTCCAGTACACAGCTGTTTTAGGGAAATACTTGACCTTTTTACTCATGCTAACGACGCAGCTCAAGGGATGGTAATTGGTTGGCCTAAAGTAGCTCAACAACTATAATATGAATTGGCATTACATTTTGTACAGACATTCGCGGTGCCCCGAGGATGAATCTAATGACTTTGGTGACTGCCTGGCTTATGTTTTTAGTGCCACCAGCAGGTCAAAGTTTTTACTTATGCACTAGAAAAAAAATCAACATCGACTAAAATGAGCATTAAGCGTGCAAACTAAAGATTAGCCAATTCACATAAGCTTTGAATATAAAATACAGATGTGTAAAAGGCTCTGTTGGAATATATGCCTTTCCATCTATTCCTGGGCAACATGTTTGAACTCAGACCATTAAATCCTGCCATTTAGTTTCAGATTGTTCAAGCATTTTCACTCTGAAATTCTTTTCTACTCTCTGAATTGGTTATTGTGGGAGCCCAGTGGGAATCAATGTAACAGATACTGTTGAAGGTGTTACATTCAATCACAGAGCTGGTGGTGCTCCACTTTTAACTTTCCTTTTCTGTGTCATCATTTGTAGGCACAAAGTAATTTCCTCGTGTCAAAGTGTGTCATCACAACGTGTACCAACATGTGGTTAAAGTGTATATGCATAGCTGTTCCAGGTTTATTATCCAGGTGCATGGGGACCGGTGTGTAATAAAAAGATAGAATACAAAATTGAGCCTCTTTATTCTTCTGTGCGTAGGCAGTTACTCTCTCAGAAAGAGAAACAGCAACCAGCCAATTATTCTTGTGATTATTATTGCAAGGAAGCTGATGGGCCTGCATGTTATTGATGTCAGGGAGGATGTCAATGGACCTCGATTTCAGTCTAATAAATACTCTTTGCACTTCTGGCCCTGGATGTTCAAGGGATTATGCAAGTGCGCTTTCCATCGGTAATGAGCTGCATTCTCCCATTATGTGTAATGGGAATAGTATGCATAGAGTCCTATTTGTGAATATGCAAGGAGAGTATCCAAGTGCAGTGTATGTATGAGCATTTGTGCAGCTGAGTGTGTGTTCGGGAGTGTGTTTTACTGGCTTGATGATGGAGAGCTAGCCCTCTGCAGACAACCTGTGCTTATTTTATGGCCTCCTCCCCAGCTGCAGCATGTGGGCAATAAACCTTTCTCCAGCAATCTCCAAACAGTGCAGCAATCAATGGGAAATTATCTCAGCCAATCGATGGGCCAGCCTTTCTATTTCTCCCTCTCTCTACCTCTCCTGCTGTCCTATCTGTATCCCTGTCTGCCCACCACCCCCTCCCTCGCCTCATCCCTTCTGTCTCATTTTTGCTGTCTCTCTGTTTTTTCCACCCACTCCTTCACCCCCCCTCCCCCTCTCCCGACACACACACACACACACTTTTACTTGCGTTCCCTCCAGCTCTCTCGGCTCCGCAGCACCTACTCTGAAATGCGACAGCTCAGCAGCTCCAGAGCCATTAACAAAAGTCGCCTTCACCCATGGAATATGTAACATTGCTGGATTGACTTTCCTGGCCGGTATAATGAGTCTGACTTGTTCCTACAACCAGAGACTACTCCCTCTGACAGTCCCAAGGCCCACTTACTGCACACTGTGTTGTTGTTGTTGTTGTTGTTGCTGTTGTCCGCAGCCCAATTTGCACAAAACCTCATTTTTCCCTCCGCCTTTCACTTTAGGATGTCATTTAATAAGTTAAGGAAATTGCCTAAAGGGCATTTCTCAAACCGCTTCCCCGCATAAGAAAAAATACAAAGTGGTTTCCAACTTTCAGTCCTTTAAGCAGTGTAAATACTGACAGTTAACTCTTTAAGGCGGTACTCACACACAGAGGAAGCAGACTAACCACAGTGATGAGGCAGTGACTCAAAATCAATTGCTTAGATACTTTTATTTTAACAATGCTTCACATGACTACTTGTATCTTAAAGGGGCTGTTCAGAATGACAAACCCACTGAGAATTATCACTTTTTCAGCTCTACCTTACTGAGATTTTTATTTTATTTTTATTTTTTATTTTATTTTATTGTTTTGGTTTGTTTGGTTTGTTTTGTTTTACTTTTGGTTCAGTGAAAAGGTTCTAAAATTGCTGTAAGCCACCTGCCCAGCACTGTGTCAGCAGACAGACACAGTTAGAGACTAGCTGGTAAATGTAGTGGAGCATTTGGCAGCTAAAGAGCCAGATATTTCCCTCAGGAGTTGGAGACAAAAACAGAGGGAATATTGAACTTACATTTTCCAGGTGGCAATGACTTCCAATAAATGCTAATGTTGTTCCGTGTCTGTAGGAAGTGTAAATTGGTAACTCCTTAGCAATTTTAGGTGAAGGTGAAAATATGTCAGTGTTGTGTTTACAGCTTGTTGCCCTGCTGATGGGTGACCAAAAACATACTACTAGATCCATCCTATGTAGGACGTATGAAGAAGGTAATTTCTGCAACTTAAAGCAGCTAAATGAAACTTTTCATTTATTTGGATTTTGGCGTTCCCTGTGGACAAAGGCGGTAGATGAAGCAAGTCAAATTCAGCCAAACCAAACCCCAGCACTGTTTTATATGATAATCTGACCGGGTGGCAGATGTTAATAACTATTAGAAAAACTGAGAGAAATAGCCAGTTTTCTCGTTGCTATACTCGCTTGCTTGCTTATGTAGGTCATATTGAGGCATCAGTATTAAATTGAGACTGTTTCATGACCAATTAAAATCTCCATAGAGTGCTTCTAAGTTTCACATAAGGAAATATGCACTTAATTGGATATTGCAGATATTTTAACGTGATTTGGTATCATCATTGCTATTGACATCAGTGCACGGTGTTGCTTACAAAAGCTACCAGCTGGCTGGTAGATTCATAATTACACAACAAAAAATCTGATCTTCAGTATGTCTCTTCAGTATGCTTAAAAAAAATATATTTCTTTCTTTGTACAGAGTGCATTTTTATTTCAGCATCCTCGGATATCCTTGAAAGATTTTACGTTATGCTGGGATGCATATGGGGCTAACTGAGTTGACTTTGGACTTGACTGACTAACACAGTGCAGCCTCTAAATGCTTACGCCATGAGTGCTTGTTTTGGCTTATGTAATCAGTTTGTTTTCCTATATGCTGATGAACATTCCACATAAATGTCACTGTGTCATGACAAGGAAAACCGCCAGGGCCAATTTTCCACAATACTGACTCCAACTCTCACTCGCACAACACCCAAAAGGAAGCAAGGAGGGGCTGAATGAGTTAGAGGAGTCGGAGCATTAATGCACTTCCCAGAAAAAAAGGGTCTGCTTATGCTGGCACAACTCTTACTCCAGGCCGCCGGAGTTCAGCTGCCATTTCAGTATTTATGATGTAGTTATTGGGGTCTTAACGTCTGATATTTATTTCCCCTTAAGACACATGCTGGAGTGGAACTACTCTTAGACCTTGCCTGCCGAATGTGTCAAAAAATGTTTTTTAACCTATGATGCATTTGTGTTATGGTGGATCATTAAAGTAATCTTGTATAAACTTTTGGCAGCATTCGCCCAACAATTCCAGAGGTGTTTCCACGCCTAAGCAGCACTTGCTTCTGGCAGAACAGACAGACACTGACAGCCATTCAGGCAGGCTTGGAAATGGTGAGCAAACAGCACTTCTCCTAAACACCTTGTTTATGCCGCTACTACCCACAGAGTTCAGCCATAACGTGACAACATGAAAAGAAAGCACAAGTGACAACCACCACCCCTGCCTGTCACACTTGTATCATTTTTTCCCCAGCCTCAGCCATGAGGAAAACAGCCAGCTAATACGGCAGCTTGACAAGCTGGAGGCTTGTTAGGCAGAGAGACACAGGTTTATTATTTGCCTGGCAGTTAAAGATGGGGTCAGCACAGGTTATCAAAACCCAGCGGAGGTTGTCCTGCACAGCAGAGGACAAAGCAGCAGATCATAGTTTGAAAGATTGAGCTCTAATGGGGGAATTTGAACTGTGATTGATATTGGGAATGCTGTGTTACAAGAGGAAGGTGTCAGTTACCATAGATTAAGAGGTCAGCTCCGGTCAGTCGCTGCAGGGGTTTTGTTTACGCACCATAGCTACAAGCATTTATATAAATAGGAGCCTGATAAAAATCCTCTTTGAGATTCCCAGCTGTTTTTATCTTTGTAAACATTCTCATCTGAGGTTCACATGAATTAGCGAGCAACAAATTATAAGCATGGAAATTCTCACAACAATGGGAGCTACTGTTTTATGGTGTGGAAGTGGTGCTCTTCTAATCAGCAAGTTCATGCAGGTGCTGTTATTTGGCTCGGCTACAAAACCCAAAAGTATTAATGAAAGGATCATTGACTGTTACATTCTTGGCAGTCTATGAAACATGCACAGATATTAACATTCCTTGGATACATCAAAGGGGAGTGCACAGAGAAACTATTGTATTGTGTGGTGTTTATTAGTTACTAGTGATAGCACTTTCACATTTCCTGCTTTCTTCTTGGTTTGATTGTTCTTCTTATATGTGGTACAATAATATCTTTATAGAGTTTAAGCTGTTGTGTATTGGTTCAAATCATGATAGCTGATAAAGTCCACTTAATATTTACAGTAATAATGTTCATCTTAAAACGGCAAATTACAATATCTATTTTTATGCTGACGATACCATCAGCTCCAGATTAATAAAAAATTAATTATTTTTATTCATGACTCTCCTTTGACTTTAAAGTTCTTCTTAATAATATTTGTGATTGTTTAATCAATATATTTGTGTGATTAAGTTTGATAGCTGGTTTGTATGACTGTCTTGTCTTGTATGTTGTGTACTCTGTAAAAGACTTAAAAACATTACAAGGGGTGTTTACTTGTAGCTCAGTATTATTCGCCATTTATTTTACTAACCGCATACATTTTTATTCTGTGTGTATGTGGTCTTTATTAACATTGGATCATACTGAATGTACGTTTATATAACCGAATTTAGAGACACCTTATTTTGCTGCCAACAAAGGATGTGGTCTAATCGCTTTTTGCCATGGAATAAAAGCTCTCATTGGCCTTTTACCTCATCTCTCATCTCTCTCTCTCTCTCTCTCTCTCTCTCTCTCTCTCTCTCTCTCTCTCTCTCTCTCTGTCAGTCGGTCTCTCTTTCTCTCTACTGTCTATCTGTGGCCGCCTCTAATCAGCAGGCCTTGAGCTCTCAGAAAGGTCACTCTGTCCCTTTGATGGTGTTTTTATTCATCCCTTCCTCTTTTCTCCCCTCCCACCCATTCCTTTCACCCCCTTTCTTTTGCAGTCAAGCTGGAGAGTCACTACCACCAGGGTGCCAAGAAGGGGCTGGTCCCGTCAGCTGCAGAGTGACGTTGAGAGGAGAGGCTGAGGAGGAAAAACAGTCTGATCTCACGGGAACATGGCAAATTATGTTTTCCAATAAATGGCCACATCCTCCACTGGTTTGTTCCAGCATTTTATCAGGAGTTGTCACTGCTGATACATTATCAGTTTCAGCTCTGTCTGACTTTTTAATCATTAGCATTTGCATTTTACATAAGAAATATTGCTTACAAGTATGCAGTATGTAGATAGATAATTATTTTGACAAAATTCTGCATTCTCTTTTGTCTCCACAGATTGTTTGCAGAAATAAAATTATTCTTAAATTTAATTTTGTGCTTCTCGTATTCCTGTTAAAGTGTGATCTATCAAAGTGAATAAAGCTTGTATGTTGTTAAATAATGATGTCATCTAAAGGAACTAGCTTTAAACTAGAAACTGCTTACTGGCAATTATGTTTTAATTCACCCAACAGCACCCAAAATAATTTAGCTTTATTTTTCCGTAACCTAATAACCACAAGAGATAAGCTGTCGCTCACTCCTCCTCATCATTACCCTTTTCACACCTAGGGCCACGGACCAACAATAGAGCTGTGTTAAAAAACACAGCTTTCTCATTAATTTCAATGAGACCGTTACATTGGCACAGCAAGGGGGATGACGCAGCGGGTTCCTGACTTATTTGTATAGTCCAGCATCACCCAAAAATACACTGTTGAGAACAGTCAAATTCATGCATTTGCATGTTCCAAACCTTGTAACATCTAATCTGGCGCTGTGCTAATTCTGTTATTTACCTCTCAAGCATTGAGTGCCTCAAAGGAGTATAAACCACCATCTTCGTGGACTCATGGAATTATAACTCAACTTGGGTTTCTTGGATGGCATTTCATCTACTCTCCTCTACACTGGGGAATACAAGGATGCAGCACAGGTTATGAGACCAGTGTCTTTGCTCTCTGCTCACCCTAAGAGTTTTAAACTTAAACTTAAAATCACTGTAGCTATTTTTATACTAACACAAAAAACAGCCTCTTTCTCAAAACCACCCAAAACCAGGTGTTCCCCTTAACCAGATCTTAACATGCAATGTTTGTCTCTTCAAAATTCCATCAAGTTTCTGCATGCATTGGTTTCCTTGAATGTCTGCATGCTATTTGAATGACTCCATCACTGACAATACAAACTATTATATACAGAGGTAAGGAGTGTAAATGCATTTAATATGTATAGCAATATAAATATCAGCCTTCAATAATACAAAAGAAATGTGATAAGATTAAAATCTTATGGACTATAACTTTAATAGGTTTCCCCCCAGTCCTACACCCCTTAACACTGATTGTACATCGTAAGTGTTGTATTAACTTATCATACTAAGATAAGAAATCCTACAAGATTACTCCAGATTTTATGCTGTGGTCACTCCCCACTATAAAAGCATTCCAGCGTTCGGCTTTTAATGCTTTTGAAATCGAACAATCAGGCCTTCACAGAACTACACATACAAACTCATGTTTCACGTGAATTGCCATTTACTCATGAACAATAGTTTGGTATGACTCATAAAATGAGTTAAGCCTCCCTTTTAAAAGTGATATCAGATTCATGGTGAACTTGTTCCTTATGCCAGCATTTTCATCCCCTTTAGAAACAAACAAAGATACCAACTCTTCAGTTCGACTTCGGTCTTTTGAGGAGCCTAACGTGCACAGACTGACCTCTGAAATTATTTATTTAGGCTTTATTATTAAGTACGGTCAAGTGCTGTTGTGACACGCTCTTATTGATATTCTGCCAGTGCTGTCTCATTTTGTGTTTCAACATTTTACCTGTTCTTGCATTGCTGTGTGTTTATTTCCTTCCAAATGTGTTGAGTGGCTCTTTGGCTAAGCTGTTTTTTGCCTGAGGGCGTATTTCACCATGGTTTGAAAAGCATAGCATGAATCACCGGCACACACACCCATCCCAAGTTGTTATGTTTTTGCCTGTGCCTGGCATTGTAATTCGCTGTTGATTAGCCTAGATTTACTCTTGTTTGAGTTGCAGATTAGCTATAACTCTCTGCTCCACTCCATTCAGCATGAGAATGCATAATTGCACCAGCCCTCCCAGTAATCTCCCACCCAGAGAATGTAAGAGGTCTCTTTTGTAAAGTTTCTCCATAGAAGGTGGGTTTTTTCAGAGTGGCTGCTTAAGAATTTACTAAATTCAGCCCCCAGTGAATCAACAGTGACAGCTACTTGCCCTGTGGGTGGCCCTTTCTTCTGTCTTCCAGATCAGGGGCATTTCTTCGAATGAGAACAGACACCCAAGTTCACATAAACAAGGGCTCTGTGCTGTAATGCGCCACAATTAAGCACATGCAGTTTTTACTAAGCCTCTTTAGATAAAACCATAAGATCATGTGCTGTTGGTTTTCCATGCACAAAAGATGTGATGTACTAGTGTGGAAGAAATGCTTTAGGTGATGCATTAAATATTGAAACAGCCATGCTGTCTGAGCTACCATAACAGATTCAGTATTAGCAGCAGATCATCCTGCTTTTAAAGCAATAGTTTGACATTTTGGGACATATATTTTAATTTGTTTTTATCGCTTTCTGACAGAGAGTTAGAGCAGAAGACTAACACCATTGTCTGTTCAATATGAAATTACAGCCAAGAAACAGTTAGCTTAGCTTAACCAAAAACTGTAGGCAGGGGAAAACAGCTAGTCTGTCTCTGTGAAAAAATAGAAAATATGCATAGGAGCAGCTCTAAAGCTCACAAATGATTAATTTCTAACAGACAATTTGGAATTTCATGGTGGGATTAAGTGCCAGACTATTCTTTATTCAGACACAGCAACTTCATGAAGCCTGTACCTAAGCCCTCGTAAAACATACATCGTTGGTACAGGTTGAACAAACAAGATATAATAGGTTAATAAGAGAGCTTTAAGAGTGCTAATAGGCAGACTTTGTTATGGGAGTGGTATCAGTCTCGTTATAATTGCACTTTAAATCACGCCAGATTGATCAGTGTGCCTGAAGCTTCCTCTGCTACCACAAACCATCCACCCTGCTGGTGTCGATGCTGGTGGATGGATGGAGGAGACGGACACATCAGAGTAGACGGTGCTATGTAACATGCAGGGCATCAGCCAAATCTGAGCACCGGTATGAGCTCCAGCTAAAACACCTGTCACCATCCAACTTTCATCCAGTTAACTAAGGCTGTAAATTAGATTAGACATTGGAAAGGTAATGTATTCATTCATCATTTGGGCTGAAGAAAAAGATGCCCAACTGAATTTCCTGATTGAAATTAAAAGCAATTGACTCCAGTCCAGCAGTCTGCCCTCCTCACCATTAAGCCAAGTTTCCAGTTGTAGAAGCAGCAGGACCTTTGTGTGCTTGCTGAGAGACTGATTGGACTGAGGGCGCAGGGTCCCATCCCCCCATCCCCACAGGCCTGGAAGAGGAATTAGGCAACGGAGCACTTTAGAAGAGGTGGCGGCAGGCTGGGGAACAATACAACCTGGGAACGGCTCATCCATCTCATAATGTGTCAAAGACCGCTGCCCGTCAAGCCGGGGTGGATGTACAAAAGAAATATTTATAAAAGGATATTGTCACCAGTGGCTCATTGAAAACAATCTGACAGCAGAATCCAGTGCCTTGAAATCATAATAGTCCATCATTACCTCAACAACATCTCAGGAGTAGTTTCCTGCTAAGCTAAGCTAACCGGCTGGTGGCTTTTCACTTTATATTTAGCATACAGACATGAGAGTGGAATCAATCTTCCTCAGGAAAGCAAATACTAAGCATATTTCCCACAATGTCAGACTACTCTTTTAATAGCTCACAGTCCAAGGAGCTCTGCGGCTTGAAACCCCCTTGCCCTGATCTAACCTTCGATTGCCTGATAGGACGCCATACTGTAAGAACCAGGCTTTATTGAGTTGCTAAGTAGAGCAGAATTCCCTCCCCGCCTGCCTTTGTACCATCTCCAGAGTGTGTCATGGCTCGTCGGCTTTGGTTAGTCCAGAGGTACAAGGTGGGCCCCATCTGAGGAGGGGAAGCACATGAACTTTTGAAAAAGCTTTCATCCCTCAAGGCAAGTGTGTAAAACGCAGAGAGAGAGAGAGAGAGAGAGAGAGAGAGAGAGATCTGGTCTGTATGCGCTCTCTCTTCATTAAGAGCTGCGACCCATTTGCCTCTGAGGGGTGGGCCACAATAAATGTTAATATCTGTTCTATAAATTATCTTTTTCACAAGTGACTGACGGAAATCTGTGTTGTGCAAATATCAGTAAATCTGCGCGGTAATGAGGCTAAACTGTCTTTACAAAAGGTTTCTGGCTTGACAAGAAAATGATTCTCAGTCCTCAAAAGGAGAGCAGATGCATAAATTCAATTAAAAATGGATTTCCTATCGCAAATGACTTTCACTCTCTGCCATTTTCTAAAGATCCACTGATAAGCGATCTATTCAGTCCGTGACCTTTTGACCGAGCTAAATGGGATGGTACCTGTAAAAAACACAAATGTACTGTGGGGTATTTAGAATCAAGGCCACATTCATCATCCAGAGAGAAAACCATAGAAACATCCAGTGAAATAATAGAAACTCAAAATGACAGAGACTCCTGTGTGTTCATGTGAGGGTATAATAACTGTCCACAGGAAGCCCCCCACCAGGACGTCTTTGCAGCTTCTCAGAGCTTTTTAACACACATGATGCCACACAGAAGACAGTTTGGATGGCAGTCTGTCTTCAAGGCCTCTCTTGTCACAAGGGGTAAATCTCTGAACACAGTGATTTGTCAAGCTTTAGTCTCTTGAATATGTAAAATAGTCCCTTCCAGGCTTCTGTTTTCTTAGGAGCAGGCACTGTAACAGATACATAACGTGATTACTCTGGATTAACTATTTGCATATTGCTATATGATAGACAATGAAAGCAAAGCCATTTTTTGCCACAGGCTTACAAAATATGTTCTTACTTGCATGACTGTTAAAATGTAAAGATATGACAGAAGGGGAGATATTTGACTGTCAGGAAAAAAATACCTTACATTCACCATACTGGCAATAAATCTTTCTCTCTAGATCAGCCTCATAACTGTGGTATGATTTCTGTTTGACTAATTGGGTCAAAACCTAAGTTTGTCCTAAATAAAATGTTTCATACAAAATTAGAACATGGAGTAAAAAAAATGTCATTACTCTCATTCTTGGTCTCATTTTTGTCAGAGGATTATCATGGATTGTGCGTTAAAAAGACCAACTAATACATTTTTAACAATCTGTGAAACCCTGCACTACTTAAGTCACATGTTTGCCCTGAGGTGTAGGCGAGGAAGCAGATCTTTCTTACAACTTGGCTTTAGAATAATCTCCTCAGCAAAATGTATGCAGTATTACTAAAAATGATTCCTCCGGAGCTTAATGCATGTTGCTGTCAGCATGACTCCTATCCATTAAGCACTAATGGCAGATAACCTTCTCCGGTGTTTGCATGGATATAATCAGACAATCTAACCACAGAGTAAAGAAACAAACATAAAGCTCCTCTCCCTGTACATCTGAAAATCCTGTAACAAGACTATGCCTGTGTCCAGAATCTCTCTCCTGTTCACTCATTCATTACTCCCTACATAATAGACACTCAATAGTTTATTCAATGGTGAACAGTAAACTGAGACACTAGCTAGTCATCATCATTTAGCGTTGTCGCTGACAGCTGCAGAATGCCTCAATGGTAATTTTTGGATCTATAAAATACAAGGCATTGCATTGTAAACAGGAAGTAGGGTACATGCTATGGACACAGCTTTAGATCCAAAAAATGATATGAAAAAGGGGTGAATATAGTGAACTGTATAGTAAATAGTGATTCATCTGAGACGCAGTCACTGGCAGGCTGTGCTTTGAGGTAAATGCTAACATCATCATGCTAACACGCAACGCTTACATGCTGTTCGGGTTTGATGCTTTCCGTGTCAGTGTTTGCTAATTATCACTGAACACAAAGTACAAGTGATGCTGATGCAGATTTAATTAGTTTTGCAGGTATTCTATCCTAAACCAAAAATTAAAACTTTTGACGTGATGGTGGCACTAAATGAAAAGTTAAGGGATTGCCAACATTGTTAAAACACACCTTGAGGTGTACATGAAAGTTTGCACCAAATGTCATGGCAGAGGAATGAACCGTTGTTGAGACATTTAAGTCAAAACAACAAATAAAACGAAAAAGTTAAACTCATGGTGGCACTAGAATGAAAATCAGTTATTACAATTCACCTGCTGGGGACCGTGAATGTTGGCAACAAAATTCACAACAATCTGTGTGATAATTGTGAAGATTTTTCACTTAAAGTCCAAAATGTCAACCTTATAGTGGTTCTAGAGGACAAGTCAGTGGATCAGCATTCACCAAGATTCATCCACTGGGGACCGCGAACCACAGCAACCTATCCAATACTGAGACATTTTAGTCTAGACCAAAGTGGTGAACCAACAGGCCAACCAAGGGACTGACTGAGCAACACTGGTGTCCTGACAGACATTGTACTAGCATGGTGAAAAATGGGAAAACACAAGTAAATAACTGCTAGAGACTGACACAGTGCAGAAGCAAAAATCTGACTCCTACCTCTGCAATTATCCAGCTGGCTTTGTGCCATATCAATCTGGAGAATGGAAATGAACTGGGTCATGGTACAACCAATTTGTTAAATCATTGAAATCTATTAAAAATGCAATAATACTCTATTTTATCAAGCTGTTTGTACTTTTATTAGTAATTATGATATTTAGTACCACTTTATTCTGCCATATCTTTGTTACTGCCATTTATGAATCTGCCCCAATGCCGTTAGCTGACACAGATCTTTCACTTAAACATGTGCTAAAGAACAAGTCTCTTTCTGAGGTGGTTCAAGGCTTTACAGTTTCTTTTATAGAGTAATGGAAAGATGATCACACGAATCAAGCCAGCCCCTCTGTGATTCCACATGGCTGGCTGATTAGCCCCTTTTTCACTGATGGAAAACACATGGCGTCCACACAGCTTGTTCATTTCAGGTTTTAGTTGGTGTGACGCTCGGCAGCAAGAGCCCTCGGTTTGGAGCCTCAGCCTCGAAGGGCAGCCATCATCAGAAAAATGTCCCCTCCAGTCCCCACTTGCCACTGACTGTTATTTAGCTTTCCAATGGAGGCTGGCTGTTCCCTTGGGAAGGCATGAGTGTGCCTGCCAGCAGGAATGCATTGGAGGCAATAGAGGAAGATGGAGGATGGATGGAGGATGGTGAGTAGCTGCTGCCGCTCGCTGCTGCTTTTCCCTCTGTGTGAAAATGAGTCCATTAATTCAGCCCCCTCCCCTGCCTCTCCCCCAGCCCTCCCTGTGCCTGTTGTCTCTGTTTGTTAGCGAGATGATTCCTTCTGTCATGTCAAAGGCAACATTATCATATTCTTGTTGCCTGGGAAACCAGCGCTGAGAGAGACAACGACTTAAAGCCTTCATGGTGTTTGAAGCTGGTAAACATGAAAGGTTATCCGTGCCGCTATGAGAGTTGGAATCCTAGCATATCTGAAAGGGTCTTATTGTTGGAATCTTTTTATTTTCCGGTTCACTGAGAAATCCCCCTTGGTTGTTTGTTAATAGATTCAATGCAGTTAAATTAGACCGTGGTTTAGATAGCCACAAAAATAACATGTCCAATTTGCGCTGAAGTGTGAAGATCAAGTTTTGACCTCAGCACTGTTGTCTTCTGTTTCATCAGAGCGTTGAAAGATATAAAATTGTTGACATTCAACATGACGCATGTTTGATGATGTGATTACAGTATGTGAGAGATTATGCTTCATTAAGTGTTTGTAAGAAATGGCTTTAATGATGCCACTAATAAAGCAGCATTTATTTGGCTCTCTAAGCTGCAAGTAGCAACTTTATTAATGTGTAATAAATCAGGTACTCAGGCTTTTTTGATCAATTAGAAGACATTAACATGAACAACATTTGTGTTGTTCAGGAAGACCACTCCAATGGACCATTCACACACTTTGTTTCTCTAAGTTCTGCGGAAAATCACTCATTAACAGCCAACATTTACAACTGGGGATTATTGTGAAAGTAATTCATTTATGACTTCTATGTTCATATCTGTCTATATCTGTGGACCAGATGGCTTATTACAAAGTGAGAAATCCATGGAATTTATTATGGCCTGCCAACAGATACGTGCATTATTACTAAATAAACACCAATGAAAGGGTTTTTTCCATACAGAAACTAACTACATATAGCTTATTAACCAATAATAAAGCCAATAGCTGTAACTTAGAAATGCCTAATAAAGGTTGCCTTGTTAGAAAGTGGCAATATTATTATTATAGACAGTATAAGCTCTCTAATGTGTCCTGATAATATTCACTTCTGTTTTATTCAGATGTACCATTACCATGCAGTCATCATCAGATAGACAACATCAGGTGTACATTTCTATACCTCGAGATTTATGCAGCCTAATAATAATCTGATGATGGTCTACTGGGTATAATTCAGCCATAATTCAGTATCTTAAAATGTAATTTTGTCATTTTATAATGGGACATGTCACAGATAGGCGGTTGATTAATCTGAATTGAATCAATAGTAAATAAAGTGATAAAAACAAGATGATTTTCAGGTTCTCTCTTTTTAAATGATATCGTCATAATCGTTAAACTTTTTTTACACTTACCTGTGCTTAAGTTTTGATATTGTACATGCAGCTATACGACATTGCTCTTACAAATCTTTGATCTTTACAGTGAACCTGCTGTATTTTGACATTTTACAAATAAGGACCTGCATGTTAGCATTCACGAGTTGTTGTTATTTATGTACATTATCACAAATAGTTGACATGTTTACATCTTGGTGTGATGGTGTTTTGTATAGGTTGTACTGCTTTACCATTAACACCATTATGTCACTGTCAACCTATTTATTTATTATTATTATTATTTATGGTCCATACTGTTAACTACCTACTTTTTGGATTTGCATCTGTTAACCAGTCAGCACTTATAAATATGACACCTACCATCAACGTGTTACATTTTTGGCATTACGTACTTATTTCTGTGCCTTACTACATTTACATATGTAAAAAAGGTTGCTTTGCAACTGCTGCACAACAATTTCCCTCAGGAAGAATAAAGTATTGTCTTATTAACCACCACAAAACCGGGATTTAGTCATTGCTGGTGCTGAGCTCATCCTCTGTATCCCCTTCATTTCCTTTTTAAAGCAACCTAAGTGGAATTTACAGCCAACAATTAAACAGCTGGATGTGTGATCATATTTGAATGTGACTACTTTTAGGCCAAATAAATAAATACAATGGAGGTTCTCTAGTTCCCATTAAGATTTTTTTTTTCTGACAATGTAGCCTGAGCTTTGGAACAACAGTCAGAATACAGCCAGTATAATTAGACAGGTGATTATGTAAAATATCTAATATAATTAAATTGTTTTAATAACCATGGGGAATCTTTATCCTCAGGCTCACAACAGTTAAAATCAAATTAAAACACAACTAAATACATATACAGTACATAAATTTATTGTGATATGCAGGTATAAACAGGTAGTGATAAATTAATATTCTGAGATGTAAACAGGTTGTCAGTCATAGGTAAGCAGGTAATTAACCCATGGGAGTCTCGGGCTACTTAGGCCATTTTTAAATACTTTTTTCTTTATAAATGTTTACCAAGCCAATGTCATTATATAATATCATTATATATCATATTATTAGTAGTAGTAGTAAATTCAGATTTCTTGTTTTTGTTCAGTTAAAATCCACTACAAGTTTGGAGTTTAGTTTATCACAGTAAATGTATGCATTATTTATGTAGATTTAGATTTGAATTCAATGTGAGCCTGAGGATAAAGATTCCCCTTAGTTATTAAAACAACTTGCCTACATTAGATTCCTATATTTTATATATTCACCTGTATAACTATACTGGCTGTATTCTGTGTCTTGTTCTGACCACACTGTCAGAAAAAAATCTTTATTGGGGGGTGAGGTGGGGGGGCACTTAGACTCGGACTCAGTGTTTCCCAAACCCTGGCCCCTGACCACCTGGTTGTAACTCAACACGTTTTGATGATCCCAGTTGTGGGTGGCTGGCCGGTGGAAGCCCTTTCTCCCCCCAACCACCTCCTCCTCCACCACCTCCACCTCCTCCTCCTCTCCCAGGCCGACAACAACAAACCGGATGAAATCACAGTCCACCGAGCGCGGCCGATCCAGTTCCGTGTCTTCGGGCCGGGCGCCCCGCGGACTGTGACAGTTCAATCCGCCTGGACCGGCTCGTCCTGGGTTTCCCGGCCGCTCCCGCCGCCGCTCCGCTGCTCGGCTACATTGTATCAGTTCCCACACGAAGAAGAAGCGCCGCGGCGAACACGGAGGAATTACCACCGGATGGGAAGCTGCTCGCTGCGGGATTAATTGCCACAAGGTCGCGGGAGAGGAGCGGACTCGTGTCGGCACCGATAATCGAATAATAATAATAATAAAAAAGGAAAGGAGAAAAGAGAAAAATGCCCTCCGGACTCGGCTGCTCTCGGTGCGGACGGTGTCTCCAAGTGTGATGGCAGAAGTCCAGTGAATCGCTGGCCTCCCCTCCTCTCTTGTGTTGGGTGTCTTGGGGAGTCCGCTGCCACTGGTTTCTACTGCTTCATATTTTATTTTAATTTTTTTATTTACAGAGGTTTTTTTTTTAATACTGTAACTGAAGCCCATTACTCTGATTTGTCGCTTTTATGGAGTGCACACCACCATGGACAGAGCAGGGTTTGGAATAGGAGTGGCTAGCTAAGTCGGTGAGTTGGTGTATTTTTCTCTCTTTACCCCCCCTTTCTCTCTCTCTCTCACTCTCTCTCATTGTTGATAGTGCTACCACTCGTTAGCCATTTAACGTTAGCCTTGCGTGCAGGCTGGGCTGACTAGCTTCACACCACACAGCCAACACAGCATGCAGCAAAGCAGAGCAGAGCAGAGCAAGCTAGCCAAGCCTGACTGCACTCTGAGCTCATTGTTTCACTCTGCCAGCTAGATTAGCTCATTACACTGAACTAAGTTAGCTCTGCTGGCTCCCACAAGTTCAGCCTCAAACATGGAAAACTGCGAGCTGGACCCTGCTCTCCACCTGAGCGACATTAAAGCGCCCAAAATGGCCAAGTAGTGCCATTTCACGTGAACACACACGGGTGGCAGTGAGGAGAGTGGGGTCTGTTCATTAGAGGTACCACATGCCTGCCTGATCTCACAATTTCCCACTTTTTTAAAGAAAAAAAAAAAGTTCAATGTTTGCTATCAAAATGTGATTATTTGGGGTTTAAAGCTGCAGATTCCAGCAGTGTTTGGGCACCACATTGGTTCCCAAGCTGTGGACCGGGGACCCCAAGGTGTCCGTGAGGGATGTAGATTGGGGGTGGGGGGGGCAGTTGAGGATCTCAGTAAAAACAGTTTTTCACTAAGGTGCCACTGTTCGAACGCCTGCCTCTCACTTCCCCAGCTGGAGCCATATCAAGTTCAGTCCAGAACAAAGTCTTCTCCACTGGAACCCAAAGTGGATCTCATGAAATGGTGCATTGTGGTCTAATAAACCTCTCGTTAGGGCTCTCTGACAAGAAAAAAAAAAAAAAACTGGGACCCTTCACTCCAGATTCTTTTTGTTGGCTCATGTTATTGGGGCTGTCCCATCTCAGTGAAGTGAGTCATTCAATTACAGCACAAAACATTTTTTACTAGACCACTATGGGCTAACCCGGTGCTCTGCCCTGTGGTCTGCGCTGCCCCGTGGAGAATGACAGCACCACATTAAAGAGCGGCTAAGTAGTCTGCAGAGCCGACGTTTGGCAAAATGGCTCCAAAACTGGAAGGAAACATTTCTTCAAAAAGTGTCAATCATCTCATCGTCAATCATCTCATCTGAAGTTGGAGTTGTTGCGTTTGCGTAGGCAAAGCGACGGGTTTGTGGTGACGAAACTTGGGAGACTATACTGTTTTTTAATTGCCATTGTGCAAGCAAGCCCGTAAGGTCAAGTTGTCGTACGTTTTGCACGGCCTCGTTCATTGTTTCCGATGGCTCACACGACTGGTTTCCCACGTGTTATTTGTGTTGCGTGCTTCTGTTACGTGTGCAACTGCTTAGTGCTTACGGTGCAACTCTTGCAAGCCCTCCATCTGGCGTGATTAAAAGAAGGGGCATCTAGTCTCGCTGAGTTTAGCATTATCTCATAGGGACATATTTTAGAGAGGGTCAACAGTGTGTGAAGACGCCAAATTAAATTTAGCTTGAAGTGTACTAGAGCTAGGCCGATAAATTATGCAGGCTGATACACCTGTCAGTAGCTTACATACTATGTATGTAGAGGTTTCGTATGTATGCCTGCTGTAAAGTCAAGAGAAATTGCAGTACAGAAATGCATTGTGAAAATAACCAGCACATTCATCTCATGTAATCTAGAAATAGTGTCACCTTTTACACCTCGTTCACCACAGAGCCCTTATAAGTTTATTTAAAATGAAAGTCTTACGTAGTATCTTGGTTGCAGTTCTTTCAAAACCAGTATTGATACCCTCAAGTATCAATATTAGTGTTGGCGTCAAAACCCAGGGTTGGTCATGTTGTACCCACCCAAGGATTGGTTCAATTTAGTCTGTTAATGAAGGTGTGTTTTCAGTGTGAGGGATTCGGCTGGAATGGGCGGTTCATTTGTTCGTTTGTTTGCTGAAATACCTAATGTTCTCCCGTCAATGCTGATTGTTCAGATAAATGCGCCAATAACCAAGAGACAAAGCCAACTATGAATATTTGGCAGCGAAACATCTGACTTGTTCCTGAAGAGCCTCGAGCTTTCCTGGCTCATTCTGCAGTTCATCCTGAATATCGCTTCGGCAGCTCCATTGTCCGGGTGTGGCAATAACTCGGAGCTGGTGACACTGATAAAGGAAAAATGTTAACATAAATGCGGGTGCGAGATATTACACGGGATCCTCCTACACACTGTTGTAGCTGCACTTGGCTGCACTGTGAATCCACTTTGTTCCAGTAAACAGGGTTGATTTGCACCATGTGCACTATCCAGTTAGCTAGCAGCAGACGTGTGGTTTTGTACTACTTAACTTTTCATCTCAGAGGTCAGTAGGCAACAGCAGTAATGTCAACACAGTAGGAAAAAAAGAAGGGAAAAAAAAAGGATCACATGGCCCTCGAGAATGCTAAATTAATTGCGTGGGTCTCTCTTCAGTATTTGGGACATTTCACAATTTTACTCAGCCAGCCATAAAAAGGCTATTTTGGTCCAGGGAGCAGTGAGAAGATCAACTTCACTAGAGCTGCTTTAATTGGTCAGCTGTCCCTATAAATGATTCACTCCTCTCACTTAGGCTGTTAGAGTGTTTGGACAGTGTTGACTGATTGCTGACTTTTTTTTTTGGGGTGTATTGATTTGATACATTTTATGGGTATTTTATGTCCACACCTATTATCACTTATTCTCCTCATGTCCTGGTCGTACTGAAAGCAATTCATGAGATAGTAATATGACACTGTGAAGATGCCAAGGATATTTTTCTCACAGTTGAAATAATGTAGTTGGCAAAATAATTACTGGCGAGCTGGTGTTCCTGTTAATAATTTGCTGCACTTCTTCAGAGCAAATGTGTTATTCATTCTTCTCTATCTTTTCTAACAAGGAAACTACCAGCTCACTGTGAGGCAGAGAGCCGCCTCCTTTCCAGCCGACTACCTTTTCAACCTTTTCAAAGGCAGTTCCCCTCCATCTGATTACCCTTTTTTTTTTGTAGTAATTTGTTCTAATCATTGTAAACGTGTTAGGAGCCTTGTTGTAGCGCACCAGACACGTTTTATATAATCTGACGGAGCCATCAATTGTAAAGTAGAAGTGAAATTTAAGACTCTGAGCTCCACATAATAACATGACATTTTATAGTTGTCAGAGATGTGTAAATTTGCCCAGCACTTGGATGAGTGCCTGAGGTGAATACGAGAGCAAACGCCACTTGAGGAAGTTCCTATTTCCTTTTTCTCAAGTTTGATTTTCATGATAACTGAGCTGCTGGGAGGAGTCTTTTTCTCATTGAGGAGCATGAAAACAATTGATTGTTAAAGTGACTACGGTATGTGTTGACACCGTGGCTTTCACTCAGAGGCATTTTTTCTTGACTAGAAGGGAACTATCACAATAAAGCCTCAAAGATCTGCAAGAATACAGTGAAAGTTTTGTCAGTTTTGACCGGCGTTTCACCTTTTTTAAAAATCTGCTCCACATCAGTCTGAATATCAAAGAAACTGTGCGTGTGGAAGAGAATTTAACAGTGTTTGTTTAGAAGTCCAGGGCATCAGATTAGTCCAGGACAAGGGGATTATGTTGGCTTTGAAAGGCTCCCGTCATCTCATGGCCTCACACCAGCTGATGGCAAAGTAAGAAGGATTTAGCTTATATCCTTAAAGGTAGCTGGTAATTTGTAGGCTCACAGGTACCTTGAAATCACTTGAATGGGCCCATTTAGTTCAGGTGAATATAGATACCCTTGGTATGCATTTATATTCGTGGTTTTCTTTGGCAAAGAAAAACAACACGTGCTAAATGAGAAGCGTACACATTCCTTAAATCCCTTTGTGCGGTGGGGAGTCCATATTAAGCCTCACGGTGTAGTTAGTGCCATTAGACAGGTTGAGATGAGATGGAGCACCTTTGTAGTATAAAACATCATACAGTGTTTCCCCAAGGTTGAGATTTATTTGAAGTGGTCCTCCCTAAGTGATGGGGGTTGGGCTTGTTTAAGCATTAATGGGAAGCGCCAACATCCAACAGCAGAGCAGAAAAACAGCATTACACACAGTCCGTTGAGCAGCACCCAGTAGACTTCCACATAGAAATCAGTGATTGTAAATTTAAACAAATGCACATAGCAGCATAATGATAACCTTCAAATCTGTGCAGTCAGTTGCATTTAACAGAAAGATATTTCAAAGGAAGGATTAAAGGATGAAACATATATAAAATCCTGATTTCACACTCAGGTTGTTCGTCCATTATTCTGATCTTAGCCATTTTAATATCAGTCGATGCAAAGTAGTATTCAAACAAAACAAGATTAATCAGCAATTTTTTGCTAATGTATGAATGTTAAAATTATTTAAAAGTAAAGCAATACTTGCTGCATTTGTCCAAGTCTTAACATTGCAGTAAATGAAAATTTTTGGGTTTTGGGCACTTTGTCACTTGATTGTATCACCTGTAAATTGTGATGGACATTTTTATCTGTATACTGACTTATATAGGACAAATGATTAGTTGTGAAAATAACCAGCAGATTCATTGATTGTAATAACTATTTACAGCCTCAATAGAGAGTCGAATACAATAGTTTGTTTCTCAGCTTTCTACAGCTGCATTTAGTTGGGTATATACATGTTTTTAAATGGTGTGATTTGTTTGCTTTAGAAAGAAGCCAGCGTCAAAGCTTTGGTGCAATGGGTCAAGTGTTGTGTTCATTGTCTTCTTTAGTGTTCTGCATAATATCCACTGAGAGAGAAGTGTCATCTAGACGTGTTGTGGGTGGAAGGTTTGGACTGTATTTGAGTCCTCTCTTCATCTCCAATGGGAACAAAACGCCGAAGCTCAGATTCAGCTTTTAGCCAACAGCAGAGCTTAACAGAGGCATGTTGTACCTGAGAAATGTGTAATATGTAATGGTAGTGATGGAAACAACAGTCTTTAATGTTACACTCTAATGAACAGCTCACTTCACTCAGACTAAGACTTTGTAAATATCATTAATAGAAGTCCTTGTTGCTTCTACAGATGTTGAAACACAGTTTGTTTTTTTGACTAAGACTTTGTAAATATCATTAATAGAAGTCCTTGTTGCTTCTACAGATGTTGAAACACAGTTAGTTGTTTTTTTGACAGCTTAGAGTTTGCTTGAAATAAAATGAGTTCAAGTAAACAAAGGATCTGCTATGCTATGGATCGACATTTTTTTAGTCAGTGTGAATCCATCCATCAGTCTTTTGGACCACTTTGGGACATTTCTAGTTGGGGCAAATATATCAAGGTTGTCCACCAATATAACTTGTGTGTATGTGAATTGTTGTTTTGTGTGAGAACGTTGCTTCCTTTATTTCCCATGGCTGCTATGTTATTGCAAAAGAAGACCAGATGAGACCGTTGTTATTTGAACTGTGAAGTCGTATCACGGGCGAAAAAATATGCAACTCTGCTTTAGTTTTTATGGCATTGATTGGGTTTCTCACAAGTGAATTGCCAATTACAGCAGAAAAGAGCACACTTTGAGTGCTTGTTGCACAGTCGCTTCTTTGCCAGAGACTGCTGATCCATCTTTTCCTGGGATGCGAGCCCAGGTTACACTCAACTCTCCCCCACACAAGCTATAAAGATATTGTCAGCTTTTGTGGTGCAGCGCAGTCTTGAGTGCTACTAAAAAATGCTGTCTCATTTGCCTTTGGTTTGAAGTATCGTCCTCTGTTCTTAGAAAGAAAAGCAATAGAAATCACAAGTCATTTCAAGCTGGTTTGATAGGTGATTTTTTGTTTTGTTGTGTGTGTGGTTGTTGTAACAAAGCCCTGTCAAATTGCATTTGTCTGTTTAACACACTATTGCTTTCAGTACTGTCTTCATTCATCCACTCACAAGCAACATGACCTCGTTTATCACTCTCGCTTCACTTGCTCCCGACACTGGTGATCTTTTCACTGCGAGTTACACACACCATTTTTCCATCTACAAATGGTTGATTAATATACCAGTATAAAGCTAGTGCTATGAAATTGTTGTGATATTTTCATACTGACAAGCTACACTTGATAACCTAATTTGTTGACAGGAAGCAGGGAGGGTGCAGGGTGTCCTCTCAGATGAGGTGCGCTTGATTTTTGTTTTATTATTATTTTTTTTTTATTTAACCATAGGAATGTCACAATCTTCTATAAAAATATATTTCTGAGTTGAACTTAGTGTAGAGCAAGAAAGGTCTGTGAAGATGTGATGTGTGGGAATTCCTCAGAGCACATCAATACTTAAGTGTGGTGGCAGTGAGTGGGTGGTTCTGAGACAGTGTCCCCACTGCACTAATCATACTGCAGGATCCACTGTCATCTGCAGAATCAAAGAGAAACCGTTGTCTCTCTCGGATGACACATGTCTTGCTTGTGATATTGACGAGTAAATGAGAGAACATCCACAAATGACTGCAGCCTAAAGTGGAGACAGATGATCAAATGTCAATACTTTTTAGAAAATTCTGGGATTTTTTCCCCCCCGTCCACTGCTGTGTTAACGCTCCACTATCCTGTTTCATCTCGCAGCCTGAGCACACATGGTAGCAGATGTATGGAAGTTTTATCTTTGTTGTAATTTAAAACCTATTCCCATCAAAGCAGCCTCGGTTTATAGACTCATGAAGTGTTGTCATTTCAGGCTCACTGTGATCGTGTCCTGTTCTTTTTACTGAGCATGGATTAAACATGAACTGGGATTACAGGCTTTAGTCGTTTCATTCTCCAGGACATATAAATGTCATGGGGCTAGTTTATTAGACAGTATGGGTGTTCAGCTATTGAACAGTGAGCATGTTTGTCTGTTTTTTCTTTATTTTTTCTGCTTTACATTTGCTTCACACCTGTGTTATTAGTTCCAAGATATCCCAATTAAATCTACCAATTTTGAGCAAAATACTCTGTTTTGGCATGCGGTTACTTGCAGTCATATTAGGACCCTCAGGGTTTGACTGTAATGGTTGGCCAGTTGCCCTCGGCAACCATGTGTGGACCAAAGTCAACCATTTTGTGAAATCTCTTTGATGTTTTTGGTTTCATCTGTTCTTGGCATAATATCTCGTACCTAGGCAAACAAGAGTGCTGCTGCTGTTAAGCTGGAAATAGAAAAATATGTTTATGTTCATGTTGAATCAGATATTCACATAATGAACCACATCGTCGGCAAACCTAGAGGACAGTTACAGACATGGTTACTAAGAGAGCTAACCCCAAACAAAGGAGAAGGAGAAACTAGAGATGCATCATTTAGTAGATTTAGCAAATAGTTGAAGAACAGAATATGATCTGCAACTACTGTCATTTTAGTTTTTTTTTTAAGTCAATTCGTCAGTTTTAAAATGTCAAACGTTTGTTGTATTTGGCATACCAGAAAGCACTACAGAATATACTGAATGGACAATGCTGTTTGAAATATTAATGTAGTCGTCAAACTATTATCGGTTAACTATATTTTAAAAAGGATAAAAACATTTCTAGCCAACATTTCATTTGTTGGTATGTCATTATGATGGAAGCAGATTCCCTTGTTTGCACAGAAAATATATGTCACGCTCTCAAAAGTAGCATTATACATTTGTTACAACTGATTAGCAGAAATCAATAGAAAACTCACACTACGTTGCTTTCCCCTATCTTCAGTGCCATTGCCATGGTGCTTACTACTCATGATAAAAATGTGCAGTGTGGATATTCGTCTAAACAGCCCGAGAAGCAAGTGGATTGGACTGTCCTGACTGGTTTGGAAAAACATGGGTGGGTAACGTTTCACTCAACAGCTTAAGGCGGATTTATGTCTTTTGTGTTGAGATGTTGTGGCATCTACGAGCTGGGCAACGGACGCAATGTGGGCAACATGGGGACCACAAGAATTGTAAATGCACAGCTTTGGTGTGCTTTGTGTACTTTCCTGCATTTTTCCATCGCTGGTAGTATTTGTTGATGGGGAGGTCAACATGAAGCAGAAAAAAAATACACAATAATCCTCCTTTTCAGTCATGTTAGACAAACATGTATTCTGTGATCTTGCAAAGCCATTTCCACTGAACGCTTTCTTCTGGACACAATTAGCTCGCCCTATAAGAGAAGGGGAATACATGAAGGTAAACCCAATTACTTTGGCTGTATAATAAATGCACGACACGGCCTGATAATGTACAACGCATTCATCTCGTGAAGTAGGTGTGCCACGACAAGCAACGGGTTAAATCCTACGCTGAGCTATAAATCAGTTCCCACGCCGTAGGCATCCACAGCAGGAGCAGTGAAACAACTCAACAGAGAATCATAAATTCAGTTTGAGTGTTATTAGTTGTAAAGTGAAATACTGGGATCCTTCAAGCTGTGAATATATCAGACTAAATATGAATATGTAACATGGCACTCCTGAACGAGAGCACTTGTGTGATTGTCTGGGTATAAGGCGAATGGTTGTCTTTGGTTTTACTTGAACCGTACTGTAATCTGCCAAAGAAAAAAAATGAGATGCCGACATAAAAGGGAAGATATGATGTCTGTCAGCCTACCTGTTTGCTTTGCATTTTAATTTGGCGGGCACTATAAAAGAAAATTGACGATGTTGGAGAAGAGGAAAGCTGACAGGCATGTAGAATAAGAGATGTAGACGGGTAATTGAGGGAAAGGAGATTACATTACTTACAAGATGAGGAAAAAGGAATCAAACCTGTGCTCTCATTTTTTTTAGTTTTCATGGTGAAGAGGTATTTGATCGGTGACCCAGGTGACTTGTGTTTTTGGAGGTGGATGCGCCGCTAACCTTGTCATTTCCTTTTACAGGGTGACCAAACAGTTGTAGTGGAAGCAACTCAGTAAACAATGACATAAAAAAACAAGGCAGATGTTCAGTGTTTAAACTAACATCACACCCCCTTATTCCTATTTTGCAACATGGAAAGCATGGTTGTTTACAACAGCAGTGTTGTTCCAGGAGTTAAAGACCATGTGAAACACAATACAGAGCTCATTATGTGCTGTGTCTAAAAATTGTGGATGAGGGATAATGTGAGTTGAAAAGTGGGAGTGTACATTGGTGAAAAGGTTAAGCAAACACCCAGCACCAACAGACAATTATGCAGTATTGGAGTGGGAGAAAATATGAAAGCATCGTAATGCGCAAGTTGGGCGCTATCGCTGTGCTGGGTATAACTAATGGGTATATTTTACTATCAGTGACATGTACCATGCTACTTCTACCCCGCCATACATACATTTTCCAGCATTTCGAACGCTGGCAGTGATTGACGGCGTACACAAGTGTCAGCACTCACCGTCAGATGTTACTGCTTACTTTTGCGTTTCTAAGGGTGTTTTTAGACTTCAGTTGCAAGATGAAGCTGCGTGACATGAAAGGAAGAAAGCCCGTTTAAAGAAATGTGATATGCCCCCAGAAAAGCTATAGCAGAAATAATTGATCAGTGATTGACACTGTGCTGTCAAAGACTTGCAGTATTCTGATAAGTCGTGACTCAGATGTGACACTCTTGCCTCTCAGATCACTGTTGCATTGATTCTGGAAAGCCACCATGTAAGAGTGACAATGCTATTTGAAGCTCCGCTTGTTGACTCGGCCTCTGTTAAGCAGCTGCTGGGAGAGAGGCAGGCAGTTATTTGAGGTTAATGGTTGTCCATGCCCTCTCTCTAGTTAGACATTCACATGGCAACACCTCAACTGTCCATGGCGCAAACAGTAGTGCTGTATATTAGTCACTCAACAGTGGCCTGTTGTCTCGTCGTAGTTGGACTCCTGACTCCCCACAGGCACAGATAGACCAGTATAGTGGGTTAGTAGAAGACTCGGTATGGATTAATCTAGTTTAAGAGATTAAAATGTCCATGGAGGTCATATGTAGATACCATTAGCTTGACTGAATGCAGCGTGTGCAGATGAGTATTTCAGATTTAAGGAAGACTTTGTTGGAATCCTGCCTGGCTGGCTGCCCGTGCAGAAAAGCATGTAATAAACAATACAGGAAAGACTGAAGCGAAGAAATAGTGTCTTTATCTTTTTCTATTATAAACACACTCACAGGCACAGACCCATGAAGGAACAGACAGACACACACACCCAGCAGGGACTGTCTGCTCTTTAGCCTCAGGCCTTGTCCTTTCACAACTCTCCCTTCTCCCTCATTTGTCAGTCAGCATCTAAGTTTAAAAAAAAGAAGCTCACCTTATCCAACACATTTATTTAACTCCCTTTCTGTTTACATTCTGGATTGAGGGGAAAAACCTTTTATATAACATTGATTGATGGGGGAAATATTCCACATGGACACTCAGGATAATAATAACTCGCAGTTGGTACAGTTTTTAGCAGCGTCTGTTACCAGTATGAGCAAAACCTTCCTGAATTGTTCTGCAGAAACACAGTTGTTTCCACATCGAAGTAAGGACGAAATAAAGTTTTAGCTTTTTTTTTTGAGGCCTGCATTCTTGCTAGCACTTGTTCTTTCCTGTGTATTGTCTTTCTTTGTCTTTTAAACAGTGTTTCAAAATGAAAATGGTCAAATGCTTAATTCATGTGTCAGATGAAACAACATGCCTGAACCAACACACTGTGTTTTGTAATATGCTACCCTGCGCCTGTAACCGTCGTTTAATGGCTGTGCTGTTCTAGCGTCTAGGTGTAAATTGTGTTCAGCAAATGGGACATAGCTTGAAACAAGTAATCTTTACAGTTGGCGCAGTACATGCACTGTAAAGTGCTTGTTGTGGCAATGCATTATACATATTAAGGCTGGCCTTTTGTTTTCCTGTTGTTTGTAGACCTGGATTCATTATTTATGAATGTGGCACAGCATCCATCGTCCACATTGCAACCAGAAAAATATAGGATCTTAATAGAATATATCATTGTTGGATAGAGTTCCCTTTCATTTATGTGCTCATTAATGTGCTGCTTCTAGTGTTTCTTGTGTAGGGGGATGTGATACTTTACAAGCCCCTCTGTAATTTGGAATTTTAAGTGCAAATACCTTCAAGTACCTTTTCATAATGTCAAAAAAACCTTTTGACCAGGTATTTGTGGCACATTCTGGAGAAGTGAAAGAGGAAACATGCATCGTTGGTTTAGCCTAGCTGTGTCTTCACATTAGTTAATAATCTAGACTTAAAGCCTGACTTCAGTCAAGCTAACTGGAGGCAGTCAGGCGCGACGGTCACGCTGATTACCCTCTAATAAGAAAGAGCTTGAGCCCGCCGACTTCACTGACCACCCCAACCCCCAACGTCGCCTCTGATTCCCGGGTCTGATAAAATCAAATGCCCTTAACATTGTAAGCTGATCCAAAGTCTGAGTTGTTTATTTTGAACAGTTCAGTGACTTAAGTTCGAGGCCGTTACAGGAAAAAGGCAATGAGGTGCTGATTAGGAAATCGCTGTTAAGCAGACATGATCATATCTTAGAGTGCATGAACACAAGTGAAAATGAGAGAAAGGGCTGAGCGTCTGTGTGCTTACTAGGAAATGTTATATGGATTAAGCCTGTTGATAAATATTATTGTAGTACTCAACAAGTGCTATTGGTGATTTTTGGTGATTTTTATCATTTGGCCCAGCAGCTTTGTTGAGAAATCATTGGTGTAGGAGTGGTTAGATATAAAGGGACTTATGAATAATACCATTCCTGCTGTACTTATCACTGCTAAATGTTTTTGACAATGCTAAATCTTTTTTTTATCACAGATAAACATAGGATGCAGCAATGCCACAAAGATCAGAACACATCAACATCAGCTGCTGTTTACCACCTCTACAAAATATCTTTATTTTTCTCTGCTACAGCTGTAAAGTAATTCGTTCAAAACTAATAAATTAATAAATGTAATTCCTTTTTATTTGAATGGGTTGTGCTTAACTTTATTCAGATATTATACAATGAGTTGTTCTTAGCAGCCAGTATAACCAGAGCAAACAAACAACAGATCAGAAATTGATTGGACTGGTAGTTAATCCACCCCACCCCCAAAAGAAAAGCCTGGTTCAGCCCCAACTCTGTGACTTGGCTCTGAAAATTACTGTATCAACAATAACCTTTTTTATGGTATTTACAGTGCAATCACAGACAAACAGTGGCAATCCACCAGAAGTCGCAGCCACTTTGTCTACTTGTACCTCCGAATCTTGGTGGCTGCAAGATCCTTTGAGGTCTTTTGTGACCAGGCATCACTTGGTCTTATTGTATCATGTATGAACACTGTTTTGACGGCAAAGAAATATCTATAGTCAAGACCAGTCGTTATGATCGAATCTCCTTCGCAGCTATGCCTAGTGGGAAGACACCTTGAGGTTTTATTTATACCACCTCAGAAAATCTGGCTGTGAAGGGGGGTGGAGTTGTCAACACAAAGCCCTTCAAGTGCTCCCTCATCTCCACTGGTACTTTTCTTGCTTTTGAATTATTCATTTTCTTGGTTAATGGCAAAGTTCCCTTGCTTTGTTTTTTTTTTTTTTCAAGCACTACAGAAGACTTTCAAACCGCAAAACCTGAAAATCCTTTTCTTCCAAGTTAGAATAATTTCAGCATATCTGACACGTGCAACCCATTCTTTATAGAGCACTTATCTTTTTGTGAGTTAGTGTTTTCTTCTGATCTTGTTAGATGTCGTATTATTGAGCAGTGCAGTTTACTAAAATACAGAGTCTCTCTGTGTTAAAATGCAGCTGTATTTTGGCACAGTCCTCACATCAAGCAAAATGTTCTTTGTCAATATAGATATCTTTATCATTTATAACATCTGGCATTATCACAGTTTCGTCCCCTATTTCCTCTGTATCTCTACAATTCAGATGTTAAACATGTTGCTGTATTTTTATGCAGATGACACCATTGTATCCTTTAAAGAGCTTAACAGCTCGACTTCCCTAAAACCTTTTTTTTTTCTTTTCACAGCTTAGTATTTGTTATAGTGGCATTCATAGATGTGATGCCAGATCCAACTAATGAACAGTGAACAATAAATGGTCCTGTGTAGTAATAATTCTTCGACTCTCAACATCGCAAGCAAATCTCCTCTTACACAAACGTTTCATTAAGGTATCTTCCTAATGAGCTACTGCAGCTAACTCCTTCTCCATCTTAAATTTAATGTTGGTTAATTGAAGACATAGTATATTAAGTATGTACTATGTTTTCAATTAACAAAATGGTTATACTTCATAATCTCTAATTAATTGTGCTGCTTAAATACAACTTTACGTGACAATTTCAATTACATGTGATTTCACATGAGTTAAAATGCTAACTCCTTGAGTTATTGTATGTCTGCTTCCATCCATTTTTTGTGCAGTATGTTCCCAGAAACTGAAACGTGTTTCTTTCTAAACATTGAAGCCAAGATCACGACGCATCTGGTGTCAGTTAACACGTCATTTACTGACATGGATGCAAATATGTTATTTACCAAACTTAACTGAAAGATGACAAACCACATGAACATTTCTCTGGAAAAGAGTGTGAAAAGCATCAGTAAATGTGCCTTATTAGTGTTTAACCACACTCTACCATAGAGATGGATATGGCAATGATATATTAATTAAAAGTAATCACAGATTTCAAGCTAAAGTCTTTGCAGTGAGACATTAAGCAAGGACTCAGTCAGCTACTTTACGATTGCCCACAAACAGATCAAGTGTGCCACAGTAGATGCTGCTGCTGCTACTATATCGACTTGCATTGAGACGGAGTGTCTCAATTATAGAACGAAGTAAGCAGAGATAATGAGAAGTGTTTTGAGAATCACAGTGACTGGCTTTTGTAATTCAGAAATCATGGCCGAGCAGAATGGCTGAGCATGTTAATGGAGCTGCTCTTGCTCCTGCTATAGTCTCTTCTTTGAGCACAGGAAAAATCAATCTGGCACCTTGTCAAGGTTTTAAGATTAGGGTTTCCTTACACTCTGGCCAATGTGTGAGTGTTCTTTTCATCCTCTGCATCAGCTGTTGCCACAGACAAACCACAATTGGATTATTTAGCTGCACGCATGGGTGGGTCGAATTCACAGTTTAGACTGGTCACCACTATTTAGGCTTGACAAAATTATGGGAGTAATGTTGAGACTGAAGTTATTTCTAACAGTGTTTCACAGAGAACAAGTACTGTGCATACTTTACAGCTTGCATGAATGAGAGTAAGGTCATTTACTGTGGCAGACATTTCCCCTATCAAATGAGATGCACTTGATTAAGCCCCGATTCATGTCAACCAGATGTTTGTTTACTTCTAGTAATTTAACTGTGATATTTAGCTCTGTTTGATTATGATTCACACAGAGCTGACTTCATCTGTCAGCCACATAAGCCTTCAGAGGGTCTTTTTGTTTTTTTCATTGTATCTGTCTTATCAAAGTGAATGTACGCTGTCTCGAAATCTAACAGTGATTCAAGATAAATATTGGCTTAAAAGAAGTTTACCTCACAAAAAAAGTTAATCATTAGTTGGCCAACCAATCTGTAATTGCCACACAACACTCTCATATTTCAAGCTGGTGGCTTTCCTAGTGAGCGATCATCTAAAAAAAAAAATCATAAAGATGATTAAGAACATAATTACAGTGACTTTTACAAGTGCTAGGCAAGTAGCTCTTTATTTATGTGTGTAGACTTCGCTTAAATTTGTTTCCAGTCATTGCCATTTCCCCACTATTAGACATGCCACTTCAAGATGACAGCCAGCCCCCCCCACACACGCACACACACACACACACACACACACACACACACACACACACACACACACACACACATAAACACACACATTTTCCTCATTAATGCAGTTATGTGTCTGGGTTAAAAAAATAAATAGCTTTATTAACATTTGTTTTTAATTCGTCTCTTCAAACTCTGTGCCTGAGTTAATTCTTTCAGTGCTTTTGGCCGGCTTTACGTTTTTATAAGGAGCAGACATGGGGGTGTTTAGATATTTATTTGAATCTAATCTGTAGTCAGGTTTGGATGAAACACTTTGTTATGTTGGTTATTCGCTTTCCACTTCAGCGGCACCTGACAGTTGATCTTACTGGCTGTTCCAACAGGCAGAAGGTACCATAAATAATGCCAGTCATATAAAGAGGTTTGCACTGTTGTTGAGTGAATTACTGATACTATGGAAGGCTAAATCAAATTTGAGAAATGTATTTATTTCTCCACAGGATTGCAACTTTAAATCTGTCGTATTCTACTTAAGCTTGTTTTATTTCACTCTTTTTAAATCCTGTTCATGTGTATATATAATATGTGTATATTGTCTTGTGTTTCTTTTCTGTCTTGTCTTAGTGCCTCTTATGTAAAGCACTTTACATTACCTTGTAGTACCGAGCATCACTGACTTTAGATAGCATTGGCTAATTTAGCAGAGGAGCACATATAAACAGTTTACGTGAAGCACTCATCCACGTAGCAGCGGAAATCTTTGTTCATTACCAACCAAATGTTAGTCAGTCTGGATGTACTTTCCTGTGGACCCGCTATGTTTGCATTTGAAAACACATTAGTAGCATTGCATGTAGGGTATTTATAATATTTTTTGTGCCTAGATCGTTTTTAAGTGCTGTCAAGTCTAACATCCAGCCAGCATTTTGCTAAGATACACACTTTAGTTTGGAAAAGCAGACTAAACACTAAACAGCAATAAATAGAGTTTTTATGTGCTGCAATAGAGTCCCAGAAGAAGAAATTGAAGAAATCATTTAAAGATTGTAGATTTCTTTACATTTTAATGCACAAAACGGAATGAATGGGCAGGACTTATGCTCTGCAGGATTTGAACCATGTCCACACTAATGCTGTTTTTTTTGTAAGTCCATAGTTCAACAGCTCACTGAGCTTTTCAAACACAGCCTGTAGTTTTCATACATCTTAAAATGCTGTTCTTGGAGTTTGTAAATGGTCTAATCTGCTCGTACGCGGTGAGAAGAAGAAGCCAGCTGACAGTGTAGTCAGTAGAGTCGATCACATGGTTCAGTTGCAATTAACCTACATTACAAACATAAAACAGTGATTCATTCTGCAGCCCGTCAAGCAGTGCAGGATTTACTCTCTGCTTTGCTGACAGGTAGCTTTTATTAAATGTTATCAAGTCAAATGGTCGTGCGGACATTAGTTGTTTTTACATTTCAACTCTGTTTATTGGCTTATTCACCTTTATTGCTGATGTAGTGTTAATGCGAGGGAAGAAAGAGACAGACTGCTGTATTTCTGTTTCCCAACCAACCTTACTGGAAAATCAGGGAGGAGGAGGATCCAGTTTGGGGCAGTGTGGTGTGAGAGCTTTGCTTTGTGCTGCATCACAGCAGAGCCTGGACATTAAAGCCTAATCAGCCAGAGAGCAATCTGCATATTTCACACTCCTTTGGTCACTGTCGATTTGACTCATACAGCTGCCAGTCCAAGAGATGCACAAAGCTGCTGCAGTCAGGGATGAAAAGTCCCCTTTGGCGGTAATGGGAATATTGCAGATGAGACCTTTTTCTGTTTGTTTAAGGAGTATCAAAAGTGAACTCCTTTAGTTTTTAATGTACATTGAATATACTATCTGCGGGAAAAAATGATTTTACTAACAAAATTATCTTTTAATTCATGCATATACATGGCGTTATATGAGCTTCAGCAAGGGGGCACTTTGCTGGGGATCTTTTGCGTTACTGTCGTTGAAATATTTACTGATAAAAATGCTGGCTGACCCACAGACTCCTGATTCCCGTCACCTGGATTGGCTGAGTGCATTTCTATTTTGGTAATCAGCTCAAGCACACAATCCAATTACACGGAGGTTACTGTGGGGCTCTCTGGATGGGAACCTGCCTTTAAATGACCTGCAGAGGAGAACGATGCACATTGCCAGACGCCGCACAGTCGAGTTAGTTATTTTCCCTGCCTACGTTTGTGATAGGAAGTGATGGTTGAATCTTATGGGAGACTTTAAACAGCTAAGAAAAACAACCCTATTGTGTTATCACAAAAAGTTCCATCTTGATTAGAAAATGCTAGTCCTCAGCAAGTCAACACAATTTATTGGTTTTCTCATTAATTTGGTCTATAGATAGCCCAACAATATCTCTTAAATATGCTTATTTTCTCCAGCTAAAGTCATCAAATCCAAACATTCTCAATTTAAAAGGGTATGAAATCGACAGAAAATAATCAAACCACCTCTTTGCTTTTTTCCATTTTGGTTTATTGTTGTAGTTATGTGTGAGGTGTTGGCTCACCCCCAGTGCTCCTGGATATCCCTCGCTGTTCAACCAGTCAGCGTTTGTTTGAATACACAGAGCCACAGCTATGCAGGGCATGTAGATGAGACTTTGGAGGTGTTAAAATCTCCTCGTAGCGAGCTGCAACAAACCAGACCCTTCCCTGCCTTCTCTGCAAGACAATTTAAAGCAACTTTGGAGAAGCATCTCTCAGCCCTTAATGAGATCCAAAGTATTTGGAACAGAGGCGAGGTAATAATCGTTATGACTGCAAAGGTACCTCAATGAAAAATAAAAACATGATAGCATAGTGTAAGTTTTTATGATTGTAATTATAGCAGGAACAACAACAACAACAAAAGGCCTTGGCCCAGTTCGGTGCCAATAAATGTGCATTCATCCAGGTTAAAGCTATGCTAATGACATTTATTGTTCTAAATGAAAGTATTTCCTAAAATCTGTTTTAAAATGGAATAAAACTGATTTCTGTCATGAAAGTAGCAACGTTTTAATACCGTTTGAAGATTTTCATCTCACTTCAGTAATTATTGAGATAATATCATGCACTGAGATTGTTCTGGCCTAGATAATCATACTGTGAAAATTTCATGTTGACACATGCCTAATTTGAGGGCATATCTCATTTATGCCTGAACTGAGAAGCAGTTTTTTTTTTACCTTTGCAATTCGAACTATAATTACCTGTTCTGCTCTCTGACATACAGGACCTGAAACATATGTTGTCCATCACACGCTGTTATTTTTGCTGTAGGAATGGAAAAAAGAATGTATATCTGCCGATTTCCATGTTTTTTGGAGAATTGCTTACAATCGTGTTGCTAAAAAAAGGCACAGGGATGTTTTAGCATTTCTAAAAGGCAAAAGAAATTCACAGCAGGTGTCCCTTTGTTGTTGTTTTCCACCTTTTTATTTGCACCCCATCTGGATCCCACACCTTTTGTCTATCACATACAAACCGTCAGTAAAAATGGCTGAATGAGTCCTGTGTTGTTCTCGGCGGAGGAATATAGACAAACCTCATATTCTAATTTCTGTTTTACACACAGATGGTGTTCCTGACAGTCGCATGCAGAAAACTGCATTACGGCAGCTCTGATTTTGTTGCGTTCCACGGCAAATCGACCAGAAATTGCTTTCCCCTGTCTTTTTCTGCGCTTTCATCGCAGCTTATGTGGCCTCTGTGATAGATTGCTGAATGAAACTGGATCTGTGAAAAAAGGACAAGCACTCTGGGAGTTGCGCAGCCTGCATGCCTTTCACTCAACGGGGCACTCGCTGGGACATTTCCTCAGTGGGGCTTTTTTCAAAAGGGCTTGTGCTGCAGTTCCAGCTAAGGGCAGTACAGTAGGTCAACTGCCGATAGAGTTACAACCTCTCTTTTGTGGAGGTGTCGGACAAATTAGACCTCACAACTGTTTACCCAGTCAAACAGGGACAGCTGCATCTCTCCACCCTCCAAAAACCTGCCACTGCCTGTTGTTCCTTTGGGGAGCCATCTGTGAGGAATAAGCAGGCATGGTGATCAAATGATTGTTCAACAGTTTTACCTCTGTCACTGCTGGGGGTGATATGAATGGGGCCCTTAACTGAATCAACATGAGCTCTGTGTCTTTATGTGACCCAGCTGCCATTTTGGACTGTTGCTCTCAAGAGAGCTGAGTAATGGTAGATGGTGCAAAATTACTGCTTTTCTGCCAGTCAGTGGGAACAGACCGGGTTTAAAGACTCGAGCAGTCGCACGTGTGATGCAGCTGATGTGTTTTACATCTCTGCGACTTAATTTCCTGAGGAAGATAAAACTGGGCTTGTGAACGAATAACTGGATGAATGGGTATATATGTGATTTCTCTGAGCTCTTCTATTACAGAGATATTAATTCAATTGTACTATCAAGAGTAATGCAGCATAAAATACGCTGATATCGCCATACAATCTCTTCAGATGCCGTCATAGTTATTGGAGAAGCTTCAGGATCTGACTCGATAAGCCCATCGGGATGAGCCGTATTTACACATGGCTAGTAAGTCTGGGAAGTCTGTGAGGCGAATTTGTAATTATTCAAGAAGTGGTTGAAATGCTGTTCAGGTTTCAAATGGTTTATAATCTGAGAAATCTGATAACGTACAAATGAGATATTCATAACTTTTGAGCAAGTGGAGCTTGATGTCTCAGTAGCTAAAACAATAATGCATGTTCCTTTTTTTTCTTTTCTTTTTTTTTTAACCAATTCTGTAGTATACTCATTTAATTAATGGTCTTTACTAAAAGTATGTGGGAATTTTTCAAAAGTTCAATATTGGGCATTTCATTTTGTTAATTGATTAATAGTAAAAGTGGTTTTAAAGAAGATTTATTGTTGAAATAGTGAGTTATGACGAGGTTAAAATTCAAGGCCTGAATGTTGATACATTTATCAGCAAAAATCTGCAAGTCTAACTCGACAGTATTTCAAATATCCGCCAGAAAATCAGGAAATCATTGGTTAAGCTGCAAAACATTAAACAAGCGCACCCCGCCCACTAATCAGAAATAAAAACCTATGTACATAATTTAGCTAAGGAGATCTTTCTACGCCGCCGCTGTGTTTTGTCGGGTCTCTGCAGCACAAAGAGAATAATCAGAATTCATGCCTGTATTGATCTCATCACTCTCGGCACCACTCTAGAGCCTTTTGTGCTCAGGCTTCCTTATCCATCATGTTCTTTATCGCAAGCAGAGATGAAAACTACAGATTTGAGCGTTAATTATTTACACACACATAGCAAGCTCTAAGGGAGCTCCGAGCACAAGGTTTTCAGAAAATGGAGGCTTTTCCAGTACCAGTGCATCCTCATGTTAGTAGTGCGAGCATCAAGTGCTTCATCTAGTGGATTGCCTAATCATACTGTTGGCAGTGGCATACAATTAAATGCAGTTATATGGTTATGCGTGCAATGTTTCTTTGTACAGGAAGCTATTTAAAACAAAGCGTCACTTTAAACATATGGTGCACAATAAGCTACCGGTTGATGAGTTGCATTCCTCATTTTCATCATTCATCCAGACATTTAAAGAATGTTGTTTTTACTCTTAGAAATATATTTTTTTCCCTTCGTTTTTCCTTTTTTGTATTGACAAACTAATTGGTGGATGCTGAAAGAGACTACTAAAGAGCAGTAATGGCACTGATGCAGCTGCCAACGGAAACTGTGTTTATGTGGCATGTGTTTATTCTCCAGGGACACTCAACAGGCTTTACATTTAAAGTTGCTCTGCATAATTTCGATGTAGCGTAAAACTGGAAAAAAAATACATTAAAGATGTTAAAGAGACCTCTTTTCACAGCCACTCGCTCCTGACGAACACACAAACATGTTGCCGTTCACGTTTTTCCTCACTCTTTGTAATCAATCACTGTCGTGTTTTTACAAGGAAAGATTTAGATCAAACATCTTATCTGATAACGTATATGAGCTGAACTGTGACGATTAAGTAACCTGAATTTCTTGAGGTTCCATTTTGAAGATTTTTTTCTTCCTATCCATGTTGATCTGCAGTATGTACATAATTACAACTGGGAGCTGTCCTGGAATTGATTTGCTCAAAGATACGAAACACGGTGACCTTTTGTTTTTTTTTTTGTTTGTTTTTTTGGCTGCGTTGTGTACGCAAATACAACAATCCGGAGTTCTCCTGAGGCATACACTGGTCCATTCATGTTTTTAAGCTCCTCTGTTAATGCAAGATTACCATTGTGTTCTGGAGTTGAAAAGGCACGGCTCCATAAACCATGTGGGGGTGTGTGAGGCCAGCTACTCCTTATTTATCAGCAGTGACACTATCAGCAGTGCCTTGTGAAAAGAGAGCCAGTCATTCAGAACAGTGGGGCCACCTTGGCTGTCAAGGCAGGATTTAAGCTACATTTCCCATGGTTGCCATGACGACTGTGGGAAGTGATTATGAAGAGAGGGTTTCGGAGCAGTGCTGTCACACCAGTGGGTATTACCATAGTGGTTTGCGCAGTGATCACCAGGGAATTACTGGCTCATGATCAAACGATTTTTCTGTTTTGTGGCCAATGAAATGCTCTGTTCTGTGATGGCGGAGCCGTAGTACTATTATTTAGATGTCAGAATTATTAGACTAATACAACTCTCTTCTCTTTTCTTCCCAGGGTAAAATGTGGATAAATGGGACAGGAACGAGTAGACCGTGAGGATTCTCTAACCCTTGCCCCTGAGTCCCAACCGTCTGAGAGGGTGTCGGACCTCACTGAGGCAATCCTGGGCCGTTGGCACTAAAATGTCCCTAAGTGGTGGCACTGCAGGCGGGAAAGGTGTGGACTCTAATGCGGTGGACACTTACGATAGCGGGGATGAGTGGGATATCGGTGTTGGAAATCTGATTATTGACCTTGACGCTGACTTAGAGAAGGACAAACTTGAGATGTCTGGCACCAAGGACGGCATGGCGGCACCACCCAGTGCAGTGGCAGCGTTGCCCGACAACATCAGGTTTGTTAGTCCAGTGTCTGGCGCTCAAGGCAAGGAAAGCAAATCCAAATACAAGCGCAGTAAGAACTCTAAAGACAATAGTAGCAAAGCTTCAGCAGGAGATGGGGGCAAAAAAGAAACTACAGGACGGACTCAAGGGGAGCCAACAGGCACAGCAGCGAGTGCAGGAGCTGCTGGGAACAACTCCACCTCTGGGAAGAACATGGAAAAAGGGGGCAAAGCCTCCAGAGGTGTTCTGAGCGGTAAAAAAGAGAAAGAAGGGGCTAGTGGGAAAAGCAAGAAGGACAAAACAGACGGAGCCCCAGTCGTGGCGATAGCTGCCGCAGAGAAGGATGTTGTGTCTCAAGCCCAAGTTGCTTTGGGGAATAGTCGTAATACGGCCTTTGAGAACACACAATCAACTGACTTGACAGAGGCCAATCAAATGGGGAATATTGCACTTGAACCTGTTGGGATAGTACCAGCATTGACCACAAAAACTGAACCAGAGGAGGTGGAAAATGGCAATAGTGAATGCAAGACGCTGAAGAAGGTGAAAAATGAAAAGGTAAGAGTTTTAGTTTATTCTCTTTTGAGTCTGCGTGGATTTGTTTGGTGTTGTTGTGTGACATTATTTCACTGACTGGTCCTGGGTTGGCAAAGGCAATTACTAATTCCAGGTTTTATTGGGAACATGTGCAGTAGTGGAAATCATATGTTGCAACATGAAGTTAATGTTTGTAAAGTAACTGCTGATGAAAATAAGATGCAGCTTTAAGTGCAGTTTAGTCTCTTGCACCAAACACACAAACACGCTCCTTGTTCAACAACAACAGATGTCCAGATGTGTTATCAGCAACTCAGTCATTAGTTTCTTTTCCAGAAGCCAGCAACAATACTGTGTGGAGTTAAATTTGTCTGTGAAAATGATCTTTGAAACAGCATTGGCTTTCAGCAGTTTATAATCATGGTATGAATTAATACAAAAAGACACAATAGGACTGAACTCTGTAGGGTTCCTAAAGTTGTGCTTTTTGCTAGGCTTTGGCTTACAGCAGGCGTGGAGATGCACTTTATTTCCTGAAGCTGCCTGACATGTGATGCATAAAAAGACCTACTGCTGTTTTCTCTTTTATTACCACAAAGTGAATAAGGGCACCCTTTACGAACATGATGTTGAGACCAGCTACAGGAAATGGCCCACACAGTACTAGTGTTTTTTCCCTTTCTCCACAGTAGAGGCTTGATTCATTTCAAAGAACACACAAGTGCCTTCTATTTAAAAAAAAAAAAATAGCCTGAGTCGTGTTCAAAATGACGACCAGCCAACGTCAGTTGCAAATAACCGTGGAAGTGCTGCGTACTGTACATGAGTCAGTAAAACCGAGCACTAATGTCAGACAAGAATATAATAGACACTGTCAGCCATATACATCACATTACGCCCGTGAAGTTAAGCAAATGTCACATTGTGTTCTTTTTTTTTTTCCTTCAGTTTCGACGCTGACATTATCTCACAAGAACAATATAAAGATTTGTGTATCTGTTCACCCACACTTATCTTGTTCACTCACAGAGTTGATCTATCACTGTGTCTATTGTATTGCCTCATAGCAGCCTTTTCATGCTCTGGCAGTATAAAAGACAGCAGAGCAGGGAGGTGCTGAGGACTGTTTTTGTCTGTCATCGTGTTCCATTCTTAATCCCACAAGCCCCAGCAATGCCTGGTGGAGCAGAGTGTGGGGGAGGGAGCTGGTGCAAAGCACGCCTTCGTCGTTTTTCCTGCTGCTCTGAAAGTGGCATGGGGGGATGGGCTGCGAGGAAGCCTGTTTGATTCTTTAAATCCAAGACACCCAGTCATGAACACAAGCTGTAGAGTCTCCTTGGGCTGACTGCTATGAAAGGAAATTTCATGAAAGTCTTTGTAATCATAATGTATTTATAATGAAAAGGCTTTTGAGGGAGAACCACATGAATTGGTTGACAGCACCAAATAAAGGAGGTCACAACTGCTTTCAAACAGCTAGCTGGTGAAAGATATCCTTGAAAAAGCGATGAAAAAAAGGATGTGATTATATTGCTGCTCTCATCAACTTTGGTTTGAGGAGTAGTTTTTAGGCCGTAGCCCCAGTTAATGGATGTTCTAAACATAAAACTAAAAAGTGTGTTTTATTTCCCCAAAAACAAAGCCTAACTAAAAAAAATCTCTCTAAAAACATTTTGTGTCATTTGGACTTTGTAAATGAGTTTGCCTCTACACACAGAAACTGGAGCGTTTCATCACATAAGAGGGCAGAACAAGGTCAAGCACAGCAGCAGTAAGGATGAATCAAAAACTGGTGTTGACACCAGTGAGGTTGATAAGACTGACTCATACATATTTCAATGACTGCTGGCCTCTCGTTTTTGGAAGTGGTCCAAGCCGAGGTTAAGGAAAAATTAGACACTGCAATAAAATGAGCTGTGATGAAGAGAAAACATGTTGGATGTCGTAGAAGAAATGGAAGCAGTGTTTTTAAGAAAACGCCCATTCATTCCAGTCAAAGTTGCTCATCAAAATCAGGTTTAGTGCCAAGTGAGTTTTCACATATGATGAATTTATCTTTGTGTTATGCTCAACAACAGTCAAAATGTCGAAAGTAAGAGGATAAAAACAGCAAAAAGTACTGCAAATTCAAGCAATCACCAGGTGCAGAACCCAAAATAGTCCCTACAGCTAATAAAGTAATTTGGCTCTTTGTGGCTTTTAAATCTGTGTAATAATATAACAGTAGTAATAATAATAGTGTAATAGTGTAAGACCCCTCCTTGAACCGCCACCTTACTGTGGTGGAGGGGTTTGTGTGCCCAAATGATCCTAGGAGCTTGTTGTCGGGGGCACCCCCAGTGGTGGTGGCTCCGCGGCAGAAATGTGTGTGTTCTTTCATAGATGTTTTTCTTATTTATTGTTTGCAGATAAGTCTTTTTGGTTGCATAACCTGCAGTTCCAAATTTGACCACCACACATACGTGGCAGCCCTGAGGTACTTGATAGTGGCAGCATTGTTTCTGGGGATTTGAGAGACCAAGTTGGATGGTTTTTCTGCATGATAGCCAAGTGTTAACTGCACTTCCTAAAATACATGTTAGTTACAATTAGCTAGCATATAGACTGTATTTCACACGCCCTCAAACTGAAACTGTGCTGGCTCTATAACAGATACTCCCACCAACAACAGTAAAAAGCTGCTTCAGACAATAGCAGTGTGTTTTGCAGCCACGTGGAACTGACAGGACCGCACCATTTCAGTCATTAGACCGCAGCATCTTTCCAGAAACATAATCCCTGTGCACAGAACGAGCATGTCAGGTGAATGTTTCTCGTCACAGATTTGTCAGTCGAGTCCTGTTTCTTCATCACACGCTAGCCGCAGTAGCTAACGTTGTCCACATGCTAAATTCTTTGGCAGCCTGCACAAACTGTGAAATTGAATCAGAAAAAAAGAAATGGGCAAAAAACGGATGAACCTCTCAGTAAAGTGACCTGACTCACAACTTCCCATCAGCGCCCAATGGCAAAATACGGGAATCCCACTTACTTGCTTGCATGTCATCTCACCTTTTTGGTGGTTTTTCTGACTTTAACCTCAGAACTCTGGGGAAATATATTTTTCACATGTGGCCCTAATCGTCTGACTGTGCTGGCTCTAAACTTGTGAAATGTGGTTTTTCTGCAAATAAACTTCCTAAAATACATGAAAATTAGACTATTTTAATTTGAAACTGTGCTGGCTCTAATAACAGATACTCCCACCAACAACAGTAAAAAGCTGCTTCAGACAATAGCAGTGTGTTTTGCATATGACAGGACCGCACCATCTTCAGTCCTTGTCCACAAATGCACAGAGAGGAGAATGTGAAATTGAATCAGAAAAAAAGAAATCTTTAATTTTTTCCCACTTCCCCCCCCTTTTTGGTGGTTTTTCTGAATGAACTCAAATATATTTTTCACATGTGTGATAGAATAAAGAAAACATATTACATATTGCTCTTTATACTTCCCCCCCATGGTGTGATTCATCTCACCTTTTTGAAATATTGAACTTAACTTCAATATATTTTCTATGGCCCTATTGTCTGAACAACTTGTAAATGTAAATACGTGGCAAGTTTGAAGCTTATTTTGCATTCTTATTTCTATTCCCCTCCCAATGTCATGAATAGTTTAACTCAAACAACAAAGCAGCATTATTTAGGATGTTTAAGATGTGAAACTTGTCACACTGTTGATTTAAAAGAACTAGCCCCCCCCCCCCGTCTGGTGTTATCCAAGCATTAATCGGTATGTGTCTCAGCAGCAATCTTTATCTCCGTGGTAGTGGTGTAATAGCGTGGCTACATTGTCTGTGTCCTAAGTTAAAGCTCCCCAAAGCATTGGCTCTCAGATACTGAATAAATCATCTCTACTTCCTTCGTACAAGTGCTAACCACCTCTGAGTGTGTCTCACTCTCCCACCTCTCATTATACAAATCTAGAGGAGTAAGGCATTCGTCAGCTGCCTCGATGTGCCGCTGGCCTTGATAAATGGAGCAGCTCTCATGGAAAATTACATTGGCAATGTTACTTTGAAAAAGCGGGTGGGTGGGTTGGGGGGAAGGAAAGGCTGCACTTGAATGAAAGAGCACAGCCGCCGCTCTGCATTGCTGCTGATGTCCGGCTCGGGGAGTGGAGGGACCTCATCAGAGCTAGCTTGGGCTCTTTCTCTTTGCCTGCGCCTGACTGACTGTTGCTATTGTGTTACAGCTCATTCCTTTTAAGTAGTGCCAGGGCTTTTAAAGTCTCGGCGATAGAGGAGAGACTGTGACTTATTTTGAGAAGGAGAGTAAATTACATCAAGGAGCTCACTACAAAGTGAGGCTTGTTAGCTTACCTGTCCATGTTCGAGTGAAGCTAATTCTGTTGAGATAAGCACAGTTGTTGCTTCATTAACAGAGCAGTTAGACAGGCGGATTAGAAAACATCTAATTCCTTTAAAATCCTCCTATTTATTTGAAGTGTACTGAAGTGCTTTTATGGGACATCTTGCAGAAACGTGTATCTTGAGCATGTAGATCTTTCTTACATCTACCCTCTTTGCAGACATAAGAGATGTATTAAGCCGCCAGCATACTTAAACTGTTTGTCAGGCGGTCGAATAACTTTCGACACCCCATCTCTTCTCTGTCATCTGATTGGGGGGCTTGTGTCCAACAATTTTTGCAAGTATCTCAAACTGACAATCCGACATTCACACCCTCTTCACAGCTCTGCAACACTTACAGTTTCTTACGTGGTAGGACCACAGATCTTACAAAGTAGTTCTGTTGAAGCATAACCCGCTCCTTATATCAAAGGATGCGTTTTATCTGGGTTTCATTACAGCACTTAGCATTACAGTTGAACTCAACATGACGATAAAATATTCAAATATGTTTTCAATACTGTTAATCCTGCGTAGCAAATGTTTGTGATCGCAGTTCTTTTTAGTTTTCAGCAAATAACACGACACATTCAGATGCTCGGCGTTCCACAGCACGTTGATAAATGATGGTATTGAATTGTCTCCCAGTCCGTGTGCACTGCTGTTGTGATTTCTGCATTGTTGCCTCTGCGTGTTTGAAGCATTCACCCTCAGGGAGTCTGTCACTACTACAGGATGAAAGCATTTGACACTAATTGTTTTCCACTGCTGCCATTAGCCGCTGCCTTCACAATAATGTGAACTGGCTTGAGCTTATAGGCAAAACAAAACGCTAAACCACATAAAGACCAGATAAAATATAGGAATACTTTAAATCAAGGAAGTTAAAAATGGGCATGGTAATCAGTGAGTTTTTTTAATCACTGTACAGCTGTTAGAATAGATAACATTACTACAGTTACATTTTTAACATTGGTTGGGTCTTTTTTTTATATTTTCATTTAATGTGTATGTGCATGTCCCAGGGATACTCCTTTCTTTTCAGCAGACTAAGACACATACCGTGCATACCGCACATTTTCAAGGTTTACAGTCTTATCCCTCACTGACATGCCATTGCAAATCAAAACGGCAAGTAGAATCCGTGAGAATCAAAATGGCTTGTGTAATCACATGATGGGGAGAAAAAAAAGAAACCTCTGCAAAAGCTGGTATTTTCAAATGTCACCATTTAATGGCAGCTGCATACAGTGATCAAGTGCTTAAGGACCATCGGAGGGGGAGGGGGAAAAACACTGTTTCACTTGGCATCCAATATTTTAACCACCAGACCTTGAACAAATATACAGCGGTAAACAACTCAATGGTTTAATAAATATATTCCCCAACATCAAAATCCAAACATAACTGCATCAGTACATGTTTTCCACCACGCCTTTTTGTATTTTCCCAAAAGAGCTTATTGAATGATTATGTAGATGGGTGGGGGCTTATCAGATGAACACAAGCTCGCAGGAGTAGATGGAAGATTGATTCTGAGATGGGAATCAGTTTTAAATACTTCCTTCCCATTTACACACAGCTTCCAAGATTATTTGGCCAAATGAAAGCAATTTCAGTGTTTTTAGCATCCAACTTGTTTGTGCTTGCTGTCCTTGCTCCCTTTTATTAGAAGACAGTCAGTGACAAATTATTAAAATTGAGTGGTTGAAACATATTTTTCAGTATCTCAGTATACCAAATTTTCAGTATAACCCTCCAGTGTTACATTTTATTGCGACATTTTTGACATACATGTGCGAAAAATGTGCACGTAGCTTAAGTTAATAGTATTTTTGCACGGGATGCCAACCAGTATTTCCACACCTACGCTTCACTCAGTTGAAGCTACAACCTATTACCGTTACAAACACTTTCATATTCACATTGCTGTGTGCACCAGTCATCAACTCTAACCATAGAAATCCATATTAGAGAATTGTTAAAGCATAAGCCACCATTATAACACATTCCTGGGCCCACACAGCAGACCACAGATTCAGATATTGAATTAGAAGAAGAATGCCGTGGCCCGCAAAGTTTATAGCCTTGTTGCTCAGGAAATCCTTGTCGAGAGGAACCTCAAGCTTTTTGTTTGGAAATATTTAATACTGGAACCAGGTCTTTCCAGTCATAAACACTGCCTGGCTTGTGATCACCTTGACCTCAGTGAATGTTTAGCTTGATTTCTGCCCCGGCTCGCCGCTTCCTGAAGGCTTTTGGGATTTGTTGTCACTTTTAATATTGAGTATAAAGTAAGCCTGCCTTTACCGCAAGTGCAATCTGGAATAATGACAACTTTGAAAGCGTTGTGGTTGGAATGAGCGCAGGTCTTAGCAAAGAGAAGACCGTATCCTGTAGCGAGAGCCTTATTCCTGGTTTTTCCAATGCACTTTGATGTTTTTTTTCCCCCAAAAAATACCACAAATGGTCAGTTTCCCTTTGACTTACTATTGCATTGTCATATAGATCTGTGTATGTGGAGTTGATTCATCAATCCTCTAAATATGGTAATATATATCTTAAACAAATGTTTTATATGAGGCAATCAACAGAACAATGTTTTTAAATCATACCATAGAGTTTTCCCAAAGCTAATCAAGGTGCATGTAAACCTCGAGACTCCACGCTGAGTTTTAATGCCATATTGTTTCTCCTTTGATAAAAGCAGCTTGGTGATTCAATGAGTAATAGCACTTAGTGACTCCCATTTTCAAGTAGTTTGCTTTCATTAGGTTTTTACAGTCATAACGTGAAAACAAGCCTGTCTGTATTTTGTAACATAAAACGTGATAGATGTCTTTTATCTGTGTAATTGTATTAATGTGTTATGTTTTTGCAGATTTTCATCTCTGAAAAATCATTTCTGATGGTTCTGTTTCATCAGCTGCTGTTGTAATTCAGTTTGTGAAAGGTACCAGAGATCAGAGGCTTTTGTCTTCAAACGTGCTGTAACACAAATAGACACCCCCCCACCCAAACTATATTTTTGAATGTATTTCTTTTCATTTAATCAAAAATATGTGAGCTTCAGAATATACTGAAGGATTATATCAGCAGTCTGTAAAAAGAAGTCTTCTGGCATTCACCCCCTTTAAACTTGGTAATAGTTTATTTTAACATCAGTATCATTTCAAAGACCTCTCCTCACCCTATGTTTTAAAGAAAAACAATGAAATATAACACATGAACAATTGATGTGATGGCTTTCCACAAGGACACAAAACATGCTGGGCTACTTTTTTTTTTTTTTTTTTTTTTTGCAAAAAGCAATGGCAGAACTGTCAAACAAAGCCCCTGTCATGCTTTGTCTCTCCCTCCCCGTCGTTCTCCCTCCAAGCTTTCCACGAGGTGCGTTGCTGCGTCTGGATCGGCTCGCTGCGAGGGAGGCATTTGTGGGGGGAAGGGAGCAGAGGCTTGTACAACTAATTCAGCTCATGAAAGACTTATGCAGCAAGAGCAGCTGTCTTCCATTGTCAGCCTGCAAATTTCCAGTGTGCCTCATTTCGCCTCTCAATGCGTGAGTAGCGAGCGAGCCAGCGAGGGGAGAACAGAGAGGAAACAAACTGAAATAAGCAGCGAGGAGGGGGGGGGAGAAAAAGAAGCGAGGGAAAGAGAGACAGCCAAATATCAAGACTTTCATTGCACTAACTCGATGTAGGCTTAATTCTGTTTCTTCTATTTAAAACCGCGGTGGGTGTGTGGTTGGACGATGGTCTAATAATAAACCATGAGCCTATTCAGACCCAGTATGCAGATAGATAAAAAGGACTGTGCTGTGGGGAGAGGGGAGAGAGAGGGCATACGAGGGGTAAGAGGAGGTGGCGGTGGTGGGGGTAAAGAACTGCCTGAGATTAGGAGAGGAGGGAGGGAGGGAGGGTTGAACAGTGTTATGAATGGATAGAGTCTTTAACCCCCCCCAACACACTGAATAGTTTGTCACAGGCTGCTGCGGCTGTATGTGGAATGAGAGGAGCTGGCTGAGAGCTCTTGGATTCCTGAATCCTTGAGGCATGTGGTCTGATTAGCAGAACAAAACCCACACAGTAGGGAGGAGCAGACGTGGCTCCCCCCCCCCTTCAACTGGAATTTTCTACCAGCGAGGGAAGAGGTGGCTCGAAGTTTGTACCGACTCGCTACGGTTGTAAAAGAGTTTGCAGACTACGTTTGGGGATTTCTCAAGTCGTTTCTCGGGGCTTTGTTTCTCCACAACCTCCATTGTTTTGGCCACATGAGAAGAATTTCCTCCCCCTAATTCTTTTCTCGAGGTAGTTCGAGCCGTCAATTTGAATTTGCGTGTTTTGTTTTGTTTTTTGTAGGTTTTTTTTTTCTCCTTTTGGTGCGCATGTTAAAATAATCATCAATATGGAAGCAGGTTTGACCATGAAACACTTGATGTGAAAACAGTCCGAGAGCTTAACTGCTTGTGAAAGGTTTTTAGTTGGACAAAGGGGAAGTTAACAGCAAGGCAGTGTTTGAGCAAGAGCGATTATAGAGAGGATTACGTGCCTTGCCCCCCCCCAATACTTTTCTAAGGAGATTGTTTGCCGCCAGTTTAGTGTTAAATGGAGCAAGTTTGGGAAATCACTACAGTTTCTCGTGAAATTCCTTACTTCATTGCACCATTGCTTGTTCTCAGAGTATTTATTTAAGGCCACTTCATATTTTCCTCTCCCATGCGAGGTTTTGTCCCTGTGAAGTGTAGATATCCATCCTTGTTTGCGAGGGTCTACACGACTGTCCGTCTGATGATTGCGCGGTGTATGCACAGCAAGCCCAGATAACAAACGGGATGCTTGTTTCGAAGAGAGGTTGTGCAAGGAGATCTGCCACTACCCACATATAACTATAAACCCCCCTCCCCCAGGACAATAAAGTCTAACTAGGACTCTCTGTCTGTCCTTTGTTTATTTTGACAACCATTCATCCGAGCGACTTCTTACGTGGCGAGTGTATCACTGAGGACCAAAGGAAGCGCAGTGTGGAGTATGTAGTTGTTTGGATGAGCAGTTCTCCAGAAATTTGCAGGAAGAAGCATGTTGGAAACTTTACTCTTAAGCATAATGTTTGTTAATGTTAAAGTTATCTTAAACCTCTTGCCATTAGCGGCGTCAACATGCCACAGTCCTTGTAACTAGTCCTGAGAGTTTCTAGCTTGATGTTTTAGCTGCGACATCTTTGTTGTCTCTGGCCGATGAAATGTCTACCAGAGCGTTGCAGAGTTTTCTTTGACAGCAGTGATTGTGTTTTGTTTATTTGCATGCCAGTCACATTCCCTCATTATGTCCTCTTCTGCTCTCTCTCGTTGGACTCTAGCTTGAAATAAAACTGTGGCCGCAGTCAGCGGTTATTTTGATTATTGATTAAGCTGACAAGTATTCTGTGTGAGTTATGGATTCATTGTTAGGTCTATAAAACACCTGAAAACAGAGAAATTTGAAAATTGCATTTTCAAAGAAGGCAAAATGACATCGTTAAATGTCTTTTGTCTAACAGTTTAAAGATAATTTTAAAATATAAAATTTAAAATGGAGAAAAGCAGCAAATTCTGACATTTACCGACCTTGTTGCAGCTCTAAATAAATATACAAACTCCACAGCAGTGTAAGCTAGGTAGCAAGTGGATAAATGCTTTCTTTACTTGTGTTGGGGTGGGGTGGGAAATAAAGAATGAGATCGCCTAAAGCTAACAGCTGGCTGCTGCACTACATCTAATCCAGACGGGTTGATATACTCTGTCCAGAAAGTAATTTTTTTTGCATACCAACAGACATTTGGAGAGGCGCTTTAAAAAACACAGCATGCTCGAGCTTGCTGCGTCGACTAGTCAGATTCTTAACTCAGTTCTGCACACCGACTCCCACTGTGTGATTATCTATAATTGGCCTAAAAATACCACTTGACTGGTTGTATAGCCTTTTGGGAAAACAAGTATACACATTTGTGTGTGGCTTGTTTGACTTTTAGTTTTGGGTACTTGCCTTGTAGATTCATTGGAATGGACGGGAGGAACTCCAGTGAGGGTTCATTTTCCTCAATGTTTTTTAAATAAATCAAGTGATTTTCCTAGAAAATGTGGAAGATTTAACCTACAAAGCCATTCAGTAGTGAATGAATAAAGCGCTAATCACACAAAGGTTGTCTATAGTTATACAAATCCCATTATTGTTTAACTTCATTAACATAAGCAGATGCTTTTTATTTCTTTGGTGTAATAAAACTGTGCTCTAGAAATATTTATCTTCTATGTTTATGAGATATTTCTGTTATGAACAGTCAGTCTTTTTAGTGTCAGCTCCTGTCACACACAGCGAGGCGTCTTGTCATTTCACTCTCAGTTAAACCCTCACGGAGGTAGACAACTGAGCAAACACACATAATGGCTAATCCATTTTCTTATCTGTCAGATGGCATTGTTTGCGGGTGTTTGTTTGTTGCTTTCTGGCTGAGGAGGTTCTCGGGGCTTATCCCTCTAGTTACATTTTGCTGGATGTCAAAAGGCTGTCTGCCAAAAATAGAGCAGCAGTCCACATTTCAGCACAAGAAATTGGAGAAGCAAGTTAGGTCATGCGCTCCGTCTTGCCTAAGAGCCAAAGTGAGAGGTCAGCCTCGAGAGCAAAGCTTTTATACGAGCTTTTCTCTAATCTAGTGACTACCGTGCCCATTTCCAGCATAATTAAATATCATCTGTTCAAACATAAATAACTGTCTCTTGTATATTTAAAAATTATTTAACAGCACAGAGGTCTTCTGCTTTATTTTGCGAGAAGTATGCATTTGAGGTTTGGTGCGTCGTTGAGTGTGCATGCATGCTTCCAAGCTTGGAAGTACAGATCTGAGATGAAAGGATTTTCTTTCCCATTCTAATCCACACAGACAGCCAGGCCCTTGTGATTATTCCCGCCCCCCTTCTCTCCACTCATCTCTTTGAATGCAGGGCCTTTCTAATTCACCCTAAAAAGGTTTCAAAAGGGGATTATACCGCTGATAGAAATTAAAGGGAGAACACGTCCGTCCTTTGGGACCCATGTCAAACATTCACGAGTCGATGGATGCTTGCACCGCTCAGAGTATAGGAGTGAATTTGGAACTGGTTTGCATCTCGCAGGGCTCTTTTTTTTATTTTACTTCTGATATAATGTTTTATTTGTTATATTTTTGAGAGGTTATTATCGTTTACTAGTTTTGTAGATCCATGTTATGTAGGCAGCAGCACAAGCATACGCCTACGAGCAATTTGTCGGAAAAGAGCTCCAGCTTAAATACAGAAATCAATTGCGTTTTCCTATAAAACATTTCTCTTTCTGAAGTAGCAAATTTCCTATTATAGACATTATGCAAACTGCAATCTTTTAACAAAGAAATTTCATCAGTGTTGTAACGCTGAAACTGACATTTTGTTATTGACGTCCTCTAAGAGTATCATTAAAGTTGACAATTAAGGGAAGAAATTCAGTTCTAGTCAATTAAAAAATGATTATAAATTACCATAAAGTCTGACTTTAATATAAAGAATACAGACAATGTTATGTCTTCGAGGCTTATTCCATTCGTTCAGCAGCATTTGCCTTAGATTTACTCTCTGTCAGGAGGATCGTGCTTTGCCAAATATGTCCACTGAAGCCGTTCATGCTAAACACGTTGGCGAAAGAGTGTTTGAGGATGAGGTAAAGTGTCATGCGGCTCGCTGACCTCGGCCTCAGTCCAGCAACTTAACGCTTCATCACCGCTGAATCCCTTAAATCCTCCCCTTAATCTAATGCTCTTTAAGAGAAATAAATAGATAAATAAACCGTGTATGCATTAAGTTTACAAACAGTGTCGGATTGTACTGTTCTGCTCCCTTAGCTGGAGCTGTGCTGCCAAGTCCTTTCAAACCCGATGACATGGAACTATTTGACTTTGGCATCAAGGAGTTGGTCACTGTTTACATGCCATTTTAAATTTATACAGCTGGCAGAGGTTCTTTGACTGGGGCCAGGCTTGGCCAATGGAGGGGTGAGAGCATTAAAATAACAATATACAAAGAGTTATGATGGAGTTATTATCAGCGGAACGACCATATAAACCAGCTCTACGCTGCAGACGACGCGGCGAAACATTACTTTCAAAGTGCGTGTTAAGTTTGGGGAAATAGAGTCATAATAGACGGAGCCTAGCGTGTCCTCCATCCAGCGCACAGTGTGTGACATTTTCTAAGCCATTTATGGAGTAAATGTTAAAAAATATTAGACTTGACATCTTGTACCTGATCCATTTTCTGCAACTTTACCCTTTTATGCCTCCTCTTTGTCCAGCAAATCAAGCCTTCTCAATACTGCAGACTCCCATTGTAGACTTTTGATCCCTGTTTCTTATAGATTATCTGTATTTGCATGATTTACTAGGTTAAAAGCCTTAAATGCCATAAGTGATAAATGTAGGTTTGCTTATACCTCTCCTCAAAAATTGGTCGTGTGCCAATGACTTTTATGGTCTCCAGTGTACGGAGGTTTTATTTTCTCTTAAACAAGAGTACCACATGCATCAAAGTCACCCCTGCCACGGCAGTCCCCTTATGAATGCTGATATGCTCAATGGAGACTGCATCAGTGTCCTTGAATACAGAAGCATTGCATTATCTGTTGTAGGCAGAGAAAGAGCCCCCTGTCAAAACAGTGTTCATCCCATCTCGCTGTGTAGTTCTCCCATCCTTGTTCCAGACCCGTTCGGTCAGCAGTCTTGTCAGTTGGTTTTTATTTATTGCCGCTAAGGGTAAGGCTGTGATGTGGGTAGCAGAGGCTGGAAATAATCAAGCAACCATAATTGTGTAAAGAAAAACATTTAAGAATCCAGGTGGATGTTAGTCCTAGGCATTTTCATTTTCCCCAGTACACCCAAAATGAATGTCTTTTGGACTGGGAGGCAACCAGAACCACCTGGAGGAAGCCCATGCAAGCACAGGGAGAACATGCAAAGTCCACAGTGGAAGTCAGGCAATTATCCTGGGTGCTTTAAGCCCTTATTCATTTCAATAGGACCAGTGGGTCGATAAATAAATGCAGGGTCGTCTGGCAAAAGAACTTGGATCCTCATTCAGCTCTTGTCCCAACACAATGTGACTTTATTCGGCAAAGCACTTGTTAGCCCGTTAAATATATGGGCAGTAATGTATTGTGAAAGTTTTACTGTTAAACCTATTAATCATTCCACCGGAGAATAGAGTTAAATATCATGTGATAACTTTCCAGAGTTGTAAAATCCTGCCTCATAGTATTATTAACCTTTGTGCAGTGTTGGCATCCGATAAACCTTCAAAGCCTTGGGTGTATCACTCAAATTGGCCGTCTGGTATTGTGGAGGTGTGGCTGGACAAGCGCTAGACAAAGAAAAAGAAGAAATATAAAAATATGATTAGGCATTAAATTCTGTACTTTTAACACCAATTATGCAGCCTGATTTGTTTGTATTCAGCTCAAAATTTCTGACAAGGTGTATGAGCACGCTGTACGCTGCCAAACATGTTTGAACACAAGCAAAACTGTGTGGCAGTCCGGGTCCTTTTTTTTTTTTTTTTTGGACTGCGTCTGCACCTTTGGATCTCCTTGTTGCGTCAGTGAAATCATTTTGAAATGTAAATAAATCAAGTCGACAGGCTTGCATTTAGCTGGGTTGCCGTTTTTGCTTCAAAGTACTTGACTGGTGCACAGATGGGCTGAGGGGTTGATGGCTTGGCATGTTAAGAATGGATGTTATTTCCCTCCAACTTGAAATGCAGGGCAAGCTTCCTGAATTAGTGGTGCATGAAGTTGTTGTTTTTGCTGAGATGACTTTCCACCCCCCCCCCCCAACTGAAGAATGTACAATTACCAAACTATGCACCGCTCTCCCAATGATAGTGAAATAGTCCTGTGTATGTTCCTTCCCCAGCACCTCACTGTTTCCAAATATCCCAAAAGGACTTTGGGGTGTTTGTGTAGCAGCAAGAGGAGCGGATGTGTGAATGGATCAATAAAGGTGAAGTTAATATGGAAATGAGCTCCTCTTCGTAGGGGAGGCTGGGGAATTGTTTAGCCCTTTGCGATGAGCTGAGCTCGCACATTCAATTATGTTTTGTAAGTGGGGCCTCACTGTCCATCTGGAAAACTAAATTATATTTAATCATATCCATTAGGTTTATGTATCCCTTTAAGAGTGAGACATTTTGCTGTTAAATCCATTCTCTTAAGTCATATGTCAGGTATTATGGTGTTTTTTATTGTTAATTATATAGCTGAGGGTATTACTCTAAAGGTCCTGGAAATGTGGTTATTGCTAAATAATGGGACATTTAATATACCCTAAAAAATATATGATGCAAAAATTCACAGGCTCAGTTTCTGTGCTGTGTGACCTTTAGACTGTACTGTTTACATACATTACATTATTATCTGGGGGTTTGTCCTGATGTAGTTACAGGACTTGGTTGTTCTTGGTGGAAGTCAAAAGTACGTGGGGAAAAAAACTAGTCAAGTGGGATTTTTAAATAATTTCTAATAAATACTGTGAGTTTTAATGATTTATTCCCATCTCATCCCAAAGCTAGTATTGTGAATGAAGTATTAAGCTCCAAAGAGGCAGTGTTGTGAATAAATGTTCTTCAAAAAAACTCTAAATAAATAAGCCAAATATAGCATGAAAAACATCTTTTTGCCTGGTGTTCAGTCATATCTTGGAAATTCTAACTACATATGTAGATGAAGATATGTAAGTCATACTATCTTAAAAGGCATTTATCTTCTCCTGTCACTACACAGTCTGACCCACTGGCTCTTAAAACTGTCAGTTTGACAGTAAGTCCTCAGGATAAATAAAGATGGAGGTATCATCTGTGTTTATGGATAGCAGCTGCAGGCAGGGAGGAGGGGGGAGCGACAATGACTGTTTATTTTTATCAGGGCATTAGCAGATTAGGCACTCAAACTAACAAGGTCATCAAACTCTGATGGCTGAGAGCAGCAGACCTCTACTAAAGCGGCTGGCAGGGAGAAGGGAGATTTGGTGTGTTATAGTGGGTTTCACTTTACTCCTGCTCCCTTGAAATCACCACAGCCTGACTTATTAGTGCTTTTAATGATCTGAAGGGCACAGAGATATAATTTGTTAAGAGATTCCCTCGCAGCAGCCGCAGTGTGATGGCTTACCATATTGTGCTGACGCGTCACCACGTGTCCTTTTGATTAAGCAAGTGTCTTAGGAGCATTTGGGGGCTCAATCTCCTTTTGTTACCACGCCAAAGTGCATCTACTGAGCAGTTTCAAACAGCTTTTAGATTGATTTGATACTTGCTAAAGTCGATTTATTTCCAGGTCGGCCTGTTTTGGCATGTTTTTCACTCCAGAGAAGGCTTCTCGCTTAACTCCCCGGATTAAACTCAGTTCCAGACTATGATTATCAAAACTAGTTATAGGCGTGCTTCATGGATCAGAAAATAAACTGTGGTGTAACTTACCCTGCTACGCTCTCCTAGTGACCTGCCTTTCCAACTATTTTTTTCTTCTCAACACTAAGTGTTGAAATGTCATGCGGTGCGAGCTGCAGCGCTCATTGTCCCAAGGTATATTAAGGTGTAAAAGTCTACAGGGCTTTGAGGCTGTACTGAACTACTGGCAGTCAGTAATAGTGCACATCACCGTCCATTAAGATAGACATGGTTCAATAGGAGCTCTGTGAGACAGCCAGCAGTAGAGGTCGATCAGAGTAGCAAGCCTGAGTTAAAGCAGCAGCATGAGGGACAGTGCGGCGAGTGCAAATCAAGTGCTATCTGCAGAACAGAGCATAGTGTACTCCTCCACATGTACAGACACATATTTCTACTCCTACGGCCATGGCCTTAACCCCTGCACCTTCATTATCCGACTCTCTGTCTGAGCAGCTGAAACCTCCGCTACGTTTTTCTTTTTTTTTTTAAGTTGATTTTTTAAGTTGACAAGCTCAGGATGGATTTTGGAAGCTAATCAAGGGATTCCTAACGGTAATCTACCGACAGGGATGAAGGTATATTTACCATTTTATTAGAGTTTAATTATTTACAGTTTACCATATTGCCAAATTCAAGTTAATGTATCATCCAATACTGTAATTTGGATCTCTCACAAGTTCCCACACACTGGCAGCCACAGCGAAAGTTACAACTCTTTATTGTGTTAAGTATAGTATTCGTTCTGTCGTGTCAGTGCAAGGAACACTAAACAATAGAAAGTAATTTGGCATAATTCCGATTTTTTTTTTTTTTTTAAGAAAAGAGCTCATTGATGTGCGGCTTAGGATTGTCTTTCTAATGTTTGGAGAAGGCACCACCCACAGAAGAGCGCCAACACAAGGGAAGCAGACTAACAGAGAACATCTAAAAATAGTTTGAGGTTAGGGGCTCTGGGGAAATCTCACAGCCTGAATAACAACTTGTTTTCCTTGTATAATATGTGGGACTAGTAAAATGTCTTTTGTTGCTTAGCTGATAAGGTTTGGGGATAGCATGTCTAGGAGTGTCTGTTTTTTGCTCGACTGCTTTAGGCGATTGAATTCAGGAAGGTAGGTACCTGAAAGTGGAGGTCACGACTGTCAACACCAAGGTGAACTGTAAACACGAAGTGCACCACACAAAGAGCCAGATTTCGTTTCCGCCTGATCTCAAAGCCTCAGACTTGTAAGACGACAAAGAGTGAATCATTGGTATTGGGGTGGGAATCTTTGGTGGCTGAGCTGTTGATGACAGCCTCTCAGTTTGTTGTCAGGTTTTTCCTTTGCTGTGAGATAAGATTTATGACTATGGAGAGGGCTGGCCAGAGAGAAATGCTCGTCAGCTCAGCTTAGTTTATCTGGATTTCTGCTCCCAGCACGGCCTCTCCCTGTCGGGCGCAAGTGGGTGACCTTGGCAAGAACATGGCTTACTACGAAGGCGGCTTACTGTTGTCATAGATACTGTTGTTGTCAACTGACCTATGGTCCGTGTGGGTGGATGAGAAATGGGAGAAAGGGAAAAGGGGAGAAAATCTCCAGTAGCGCCCGGCAGAATCAACATCAAGATAGGATTGAGTTTAAATCTGTCCAGCCTCATGACAGTGTAAGCTTCTGACATACTTACAGTGTTAGAGTGAATAACCGTACTAGAATCGATTAGTTGGTGACAGTAAATTAATCATTTACCTTTTGAAAATAATCTCAAATGTGAGTATTTGAGCTGCTCTTTGTCATACATGAATATAAACTGAATGTCTTTGAAGACGTCACCTTGGGCTGCAGGAAATTTCAGCAGGCACTTTACGGATAAAATTTGTCATTTATTAACTGAAAAAATAGATCTATTGGAAATAATGGTTACTTCCAACGCTACTTGCCACCAGTCAGTGTTGAACTATGTTTAATTCAGGTTACGTTATTGTGTGAGCGTACATTATTGTTGCTAAGAACATCCATCCGCTAACTGTGAAACCAGAGACGATCTTCTAAACCAGCCAGGTAGAAGTTATAGTTTTCTTTCTGTAGTTCTTTTGTGTGGGTACTCAACATGTTTTATCAGCAGTAAACATATGGTGATGTTCAGGTTGCCCTGCTTTTACATGGAGAAGCATGAAACTCAACAGCCCACCCCAGTGCACTTCTCACCCAACCCCCACCTTGTCATCTAACAAACAATAGCAGGCGTGGGCCCAAGGGAGCTGGCTGAGTCGGGGAGAGGGGGAAGGAAGGAATTAGGTTGACAAGGTCAAGCTGAGCCAAGACAAGAGAAAAGTGTACCAAACCACCTGCTGTGTGTAAGCCAGCCAACCAACCAGGCATCCAGCCTGCCTGCCAGACCTCTGAGCTAAGCAGGTACAAATGATGTCAACTTTTCTTAGTAACAAATGTAGGTAATCTGTCCAATTCGTATTTGTTCTGAGAATTGCCATGTGGCATAGAGAGAATACTGACTCCCTCAAGGGATGAGGTGTTCAGAGTGTAGTCTGAGGTTATAATGAAGAGAGGAATGGTTTAGATTAACTCACACAGTATACTGAGGGGTTCACTTGGCTCTTCACCTGCTTCATTACGCAAGCAAAGTGTTAAATAAGTCGGTTTGTCTCTTGAGATTTGGACCACACAGAATAACAATAATAAGCAACTTTACAGAGTAACTTAACACTGAATCCACTGTAGTAGTCTTTTTCCTGTATTAAAAAAGCATTTGGCTCAAGGGATTTCCATCAGCCAGTTGGTCCACTGATATATATTTGTTTTTGGATATATTGCCATGAAATGTTTGGACAGACATTCATGTTCCCCAGAAGGATGAGTCCTCGTGTCTTTGGTGAGCTCTTGACTTTTCTTAAATGCCACCATGAGGTTGATATTTGTAGTTTTGAGTCATTAATGACTCAACAACTATTGAAACTAGTGTGATCCCTTAACTTTCCTTACTTTCCTTCCAGCACAATCATTAGGTTGCGATCTTTGTCCTATACTTTTGGTTTATGACCAAATAAAAACTGATATATCCATGTTAAGTGCCAATTAGCAAACGTCAGCAGACCACCACGCTAAACCAGGATGATGAACATAGTAAATATCTTTTTGATTAAACATCAGCATTTAGATTGCTAGGATGTTAGCATTTAGCTCAAAGCTGTGCCTAGTTAGTCCTGTTTGAGCCAGCCACAACAAGGCTAGACAAGGTGTTAAGATGCTCTTTAATTCTCAAGATGTTTTATAAAATACCAAAAAAGCAAATATTGGGTGGTTGTTGTTTTTTTCAACTTGGATTTTCTTTTCTTCTTTAGAAATATTATACCAATCAAGTTAATTGCTAAAATCTGGGGACGCGGTGACTTTGCCAACAGCACAAAGAATACGAGCATTCAAATACGCAGGGAGGCTGTAAACAAACCTCCCACTTTTACTAAATATTGGTCTGCTGTTACTTCTCAGTTTGATAGTAGTAGTAAAAAGGAGAGGAGCTTTTCCTCTGTGTGACTTTGCTTTAGTGGGCAAATTAGGCCACTGCTTCATAAGTGAGCAAATTGGTAAGCTCCACTTATCTTGGCTCAGTCCTCTACCCTGCCGGTCCCCTGTGCCTTCTGTCTTTTTATATCACTTTTACTTCCCATCATGTTGCTGGTAGCTGTAAGAGCAGTCTCTTGACTAATGTATGTTGTCCTTTCATCAGCGAGTGCAAATGTCTCCACAGGTAAAGCCTCTCCTGCTCTCTGAAGACGTTTCTCTCTGACAGAGCTTTGTGTACTTTTTTTGCCTTCAGTATAATCAAAGGCCTCGGTGAAGTAGTAGCTCCCACTGTGCATGAATTTTGTCACACTAAGATGACATTAAATTTGATTACCTCTGAAATTTACAGCAAATGTGAAAGCATGACTTGTCTTTCTGGCAGTTAAGCTGTAATTCACAGCAGTTGTTAAGGGCCGCGAGATGAAAGTTTATTCAGTGCTGCATGCAACGCTGTTGCTTTTTACAGACATTTTTCATCTTTATGCCTTCGTCTTTCGCTGTCCCGTTTCCGAACTCGGAGGTTGTGTTGCATCATAAAAAGGAGCTGTAATGTTAAGTGTCAAAATGTGGACAGACACTAATCAGTATTTCCTGGAGACATTTAAAAAATAACATGAAAGTTTTTTTGGCTTTTAGGGTAAAGTACAAACATGTTTTACATGAATTCAGACTTCATTCTTACTCCCCTTATGTGTTTTATGAAAAATGTGTCATTTATATGCATGCCACAGGCTCGTAATGTTAAAGAGTCATTTGGCAAACGGCTTCTTTGTTAGACAATAAGTGTTTCCAGTGAGATGCTTGCTCGCTCATTATGGCTCCAAAGAGAATGCAGGTCGTCGGTGACTGACTTCATCACAGCTTAGTTTACTCCCTGTATTATTTATGTTGTGGTTATGCTTTCCTGAAAGCACAATTAGCAGTTAAAACTGAGAAAAGTTGCCTAGAAACTGAGTGCCTTTTGCCAGCTGGTGGTCTACAATAGATGTCAGGTGTTCCTGTTTGTGTTTTGAGTTTCTGTGACTACTTGAGCTTCAAAGAGATCAGAGGTGTGGTTTCAGTGGAGGAATTAGGCCAATGTGCAGTGTCAGAAAACAATCGGGGAGGCTTTTACAACTTAAAAATGGAATTCAGTCAGTTTATGTCTTTCTTTTTTCTGTCCCTTGGCCAATTTGAACGTTTTAGTAATCAAATTAGACAAGGCTCACGCATTTGTTTTCAATTGTAGCTCAATGCTAATAACCATGTTACTTGAACGCCCTCAATAATACGGCTCACTTTAAAAGCTGCCCAGTGATGTGATTGTACGCTGATAATCACACTCCACATCGCAATTGTCTGGACTGGTTAGAATTTAAATGCTGCTGTTCTTAAATTCATTGCGGATTCAATAACGCATTACAGATTACAAGCCCCCACAGTGTGAGTATGACAGCTAAATAAAAGGCTCGAGTCCCTTTTTTTTTTTCTTTCTCACGTGTCATAACTGGGTGTCGGTGGTGCTGAAAGAGGCAGCGACCAGCGCCAGCAAGAAGTGTAATCTCCACCGGCCTTCGACCTCAGTAACTCACCAAAGATGTTCACAGTTTGCCCCTGGTGTCAGAAAGAATTACATAATTGAAGCAGGAACGCCGAACCCAGCCAACTAATGGCACTTCAGCCAGGGTTCCTTTTTACTTAATAATGGCCCCTTGAGTCAGGAAGAATTACATTTTCTCTTTTCAAGACAGATGTTTTCTTTCTTTTGATGTTGAAAATGGTGTTAAATTTCCCTTTCTTTATCGAGTTGGGAAAAACTACTACATAGTTAATCAATAAACAGCAGCCAGTATAGGTCAATTACAGTCTTTTCATACTAGTGTTGGGAAACTCTACCTAGATCAGATTAATATAATTGAATAGATTTTAATTCACATTGTTATGATTCTCAATGCATCTTGAGTCACCAGAACTTTTGATTTCCAAACTTTCTTCCGTTTCACCGTAGCACAGTACTTTATATCAATAACAACAAAAGTTAGATCAGTGGGCTACTTTTTTCTTAGTCTCCCAATTTAGCATCTACAGGCATTGAGACACACTGTATTAGTAGTTGTAAGCAGATACAAGTATTTAGTAATGTATTTGTCAACAGGTTAAACTCCTCCTGTGGGCAACCAGACGTGGCAAAGTGTATAAACATAAGTAGGTTAACCACTGTTGTAGTAAAATGAAATGTCTTCATAAATATTTATGTTGCTTGTAAAAGTAAGACGTCCAAGATGAATTCTTAATATAGCAGTAGTATGCAAACAGACAGGTTGAGTTAACCACGCGCTCCTCTAAATAAAGCTCACATGCCTTTGCTTAACGTTACATACAGTATGTACAATAGTTTTTATTGCCGTGAACATTTGGCAGTGCTGTTGGTTTAATCTTAATGAACCATCTACATAGTTTTCTCTTACATCACAGGCTGTAGCTGATCCTTTGTTAAGTACATGCTTTTGAATAGAAAACAAAAGACTTGTACAGCATTATTGTATGATTAAGACAGTAAGCTCATTTTCTCCACCCCTGTTTCATATGAAAATGGAGACCAGCCCTCATCCCAGTGTGTGTTATCTGACCCAGACTCAGGACCCCTCTTAACTAGGGTTAAACGCAGGTCTCGACTTTGGCATGAACGGGTAAACAAAGCGTCCTATCTGGCATGGGTATCTGTCTGACTGTTGCTGGTGTTCAAACGGCGCTGTAACTGACTGGTGAGCTGGTTAAAAAAGAGAACAAGATAAAGAGAGAGCATGTAGGAAAAGACAAACTGCTTATGGTGCTTATTACCTTACAAATACAGTGATATGGTTTAGCGGTGAAGTGTATTGAACTACTGTTGCAGAAATGATAGTCTGTGACCTGTAACAGCAGTCTCATATGAAAGGGCAAACCATGACCACAACACCCATTCATTATCCTGTGTGATTAGTTTAGAGAGGCTCTGTTGTTAGAAATGAATGTTGGCTTTCTATCCATAACCTTTTTTTTTTTTTTTTTTTTTTTTTTTAAGAAACAATAATATATCGGTGTAGATACCATTAACTGGTTTAACATGACGAGTCTGACAGTTTAGTATGGGTTTATTACTGTCTAATGACCCGTGACAACAGTCAGGCCTTGGCTCCATTAGATTTCCTTTGTTTTTGTTGTTTGTCGCTGTTGAGTATTTGTGATGCATTATGAACGCGCTTGTTTTCAGATGTTGTGGACAATACAGCCAGCAAACTATTAAATCAGCCAGGTCATTGTTGTGACATTTAATGATAATTTCTAGATGTTTTCCACATGTTTAATAGAAAAAGTAGTGACATTTCGTTGTTGAGTTAAGTTAAGACACTTGTGTTGCAGACTTAATTATGGCATACAATGAAAGATTCAAAGGATAATTTGGTCAACTACATTGCTGCTCCTCGCTGCCCACCAGAGTACAGCCAAGACAGGTGTCGCAGTATGACACTGCAGTGTAATCCTTTGGTAATCCTCATCCAAGCTCAGCGCTCAGTTTCTTAATCCCAATTCTAATAAACAAGTTAAAGCTGAAGTTAATGTGACCAGTAAAAAAGTGCAGCGTGCGTCCGTCTGCCATTGGCGAGTTATTGTGTGATCGCTGGAAATCCAGGCAGAGTTCCCCCTCTGTCAGCACCGCGAGGTATGCTCAACGCCAGCCCGAGATTCATAGGATTTTTTCTCAGTCAGTTAAACATTATTCTTGCCAGTGTGGCTTTCTAAAGCAGTTGGCATGGGGTTTCAGTTAAGAGAAGGTTTGCGTGACACTTGGGCATTGTGGTTTTGGAGGAGATTTCAAAATCTGTTTGTGAAGTCTTGCAAAGAGGGAAGAAATCATGGAATTTGGCATCGGCTGAGCGTCGGGGTAGAGCCTTGTGTAATCTGACAAGTTGTGTAGTTCAGTGGGTTTTTTTTTTTTCTTTTTTTTCCCTGAAACCCCGGACAAGACGTCAGGCATTTCACTGTGTGGGTTTACATTCTGCAGCCCCAGAGTGAAAGTCCCATTGTTCACTCATCCATTGATAGAAGTCAGAAAAAGAGCACCACTGTTCATGCACATTGTACACTGGTCCCATTTCCGTTGTGATTCTATTCTAATTAGTTTGTACCATGACATAGTGACTGGTTCTTTTATTGTGCAGCGGCATTAGGCCGGCCTGTCACTTTTATTCCTGATAATTGAAAGGAAATAATTCTCCTGTCTTTATAGCTCGCTTGGTAACAAGATTCAATGTGGAAAAAATAAAGTCAAAGCTCATCCAGGCACGGGTTACACTCAATCTGAAAATGTAAAACAGGGCTGTGAAATTCATCAAGATTATTTGATTCACAGAGATGATTAACCTTGGGAAAAAGGTGTCCAGGGAATCGCCAGCATTCAGTCATATTAAAACAAATGACTGGTGAATTAGGATGAACAAAATACCTCTGAATCTAAGGCTTTACTTGAAAACCAGAAAAATCTTTGAATCTTTAGCCTTGATCTAGGTGTTATTACCCTCCTGTCATTTTTAAAATGTTCAATTTGTAACACATCACAAATGCATTACTGACAACTGGGTCTTTAATATTGTCTAGAGCAGTATGAATTGTCAACCATTTTGATAAGCAATTTAGGATTTCGTTTCAGGATTTTTTTTTAAAGCCCAGACTCCTTGAGTTGCTGCTTCTCCAAATTGAGTATTTGCTGGTTTTCTCTGTTTTGTCACTGTAAACTGAATATCTTTGGGTACTGGACTGTTGGTTGGACAAAACGACACATCAGACGACGTAAAAAAGGATTCTGACATCGTAAAGACCAAAAGATTAATCGAGTTGAGACAGTGGTTTGTATCTCATAAACGTTGGTTACAACTCTAAACTGGGCTCCAGTCCCTCTCTAATATAAAGCATGCACGTCTGTGTAAAAGGAAATGGTAATGCCTTAAGGAAAGAGATCCAAGGCTAGCTGGCAAGACGTTGTTTGGGCCTTACCTCGAGTCGGACAGTTCAAGCACATGCTCCACAAGCCGCCAGCCTAAACAGTGTTCCTCTAAGACGTTTTTGTTTTGTTGTCTGTGGTTGGTCCGAAAGGAAACAAATCTGGTGGTCGACGGCTTCAGCAAAAGACAAGTAGGCAAACAAATGTAGGCTCGGTCTCCATCCAGCAGAAGCTCAACAGTATTACACAGGAACATTTGATACACCTGAGTCTCTGAGGTTATTGATAAGCATCACTATTTACAGCTAGCCAAAAGGCAATTAATCATTTAAATCTAATAATGAGCCTTCTATTCAACCCTCACAGTTTTATCAAGTAAAGGAGGTTATTTCCAGGCCATCGTTATGTCACCTAACTTTGCTCACAAATGTACCCAAAATACCAATTCCCAAAATGTCGACACAAACAGTTTGAGCAATGGAGTCAATTTAGAGGAGGCTCCGCAGGAACCCGTTTGCACCTTTCACCGTCACTGTCACTCTGAGGGGGAGGGTTCATTGTGTGGTCCCTGTCTGCGGTGCTCTGTGCCTCCATAAGGCCCGGGAACAGTGCGTGGTGACAGCCCGGGTGATTACCTGTCCTGTCTCATTCACTCAGCCGGCCGGCAGCTTGGCCACATCATGCATCAGAAAGTGACACACGGTGATTAGGATGTCGTTAGGCCTCACTCTCTGTCGCTCTCTGCACACATTAATTTGCTTCCTCTGAGCACCGGGGAGAAATGGGCTATCTGTGCTCATTTCTGTAAACCATGAAATATGAAGCTTCTGTGATGACAAGTCTAGAGCTAATATTAAATTTCATCAGGGACCAATGTTTGGTTTTCAAAGCACTCAGTTCATCACAGATTCAGATTTCTCATTCCGAGATCGATCTGAAATGTCTCACGGCAGAATTCATGCAGTATTGCTTGTGGACAATTAGTTTTATAAATCATGATCAATCACAGCTATTTTTTTCTCAATCTAAATAATCAAATTAATAAAATGCCATCCAACAATGTTGTTCATCTTGAGGAAAATCAGAATAACAGAAACAGAATCACATTAAAAAAGTGCATTTTAAATGGAGACACAACAGTATATACAAAGTAAGAATTAAAATGCATATCTTTTATTCATCTTCCTGGTAAAGGTAAAGGTAAACCTGGTAGGTTATTAGCCTTTAATAGAATATCCTAGTATGTGCTACAAAGAGTGACTGTGGCTGAGCACCCTCTAACCTCAACATATTTCAGCTCTGGTGGCTGATTAAAAGGCAAAATACTATGCATAGCAGAGGCTCATGAAAATGTCATTAGTTTAGCATGTATTTGGTCAAAAACCAAAGTACTGAACATAAAGTCGGATTCATCTTCTGGGAACCATAAATGTAGACTTTGTGGTTACCCGTACTTGTACACACAGATATTTCACAGACTTAAATGGTGGCACTAGAGGAAAAGTCAGGGGATCAGAAAAGCCATTTATAGTCATTAAGACTCTGGGGACTGTGAAGTTAAAGATAAATTGTACCAGTAGCTGAGATATTTCAGTCGGCACCAAAGTAGTGAACTAACGTTTCCATCCTGAGAAAATTAGGCATCAACTTTGATATATGCAGTGATAAGTACTTTTAGTTCTCCACATCATACTCAGTTTGGAACACTAAGTAGATTAGAACAATTATTTAAAGGGTGTACAGGCTTATAATCCAATGTGTCCATTGTTATTTTGTCTTTTAAGTCTAATTGGATCCAGCATTGGCAGCATATTCCCGAGCACTGAGTGGTTTATGCCCAATTAATAAATGTGTGGTGTTGGCTGCAGCATAGCATTCCTCCCGCAGTTCATCGCTAATGATTTGGAGCGCTTTAATGTCGACTGCTTTGAATAAAGAGCACTAAGCCTGGTGTCACCGTGGCCCTTAAATCACCATCAGTCTTCCTCTCTCTGTCTCTTTTTCCGCCTACACACTTTCCTACCTCCAGTTCTCTCTCACATGCTTTCCCACCTCGGTCGCTCTCATCGACTCCCTCCCTCCCTGCGCTTTTCATTTTCGTTTTTCCGCGTGGGGCCCCCCTGTCTCTTCATTGCTGTCACAGTGTGTCAGAACAGGTGGAATCAATTACTGACCCTCAGCAGCCCGCTCCCCTATCACAACTAGCTCTTTAATTGAGGGAATTAATGAGTGATCAGCCTGTGAGATGATTTGGTGTCACGGATCTCGCTCGGCTGTGTGCGAGGGAGGAAAGCTGGGGGAGGGATTGTTTGACCAATCCTGCATAACTAATTCTGTCCTTCCACAGAGGCAGTCAAAGCAGTTCACGTCCCTCCCTGCTGTCCCTGCCTGCTAATCACCTCAAAGGTTGAGGAAAGACACAGTACTACATTACAACACAAAGTGCTGCATCACTCTCTTCCTGATTAAGACTGCGTTCAAGGGCCACTGGCGTACCGCAATGACTTCAGTGTACTCTAACGTCCTCGGCTGTATCTTAACATCTGCTCTGTATGTGTTTATACCCTGGATCTGAAGTGTCTCATGTGTTTCTCTCTCTCAACCCCCCCACCCCCTCGCTTCTTTCTTCGCAGATGGAATCTCCTGTCTCGACACCAGCCCCTCCCCCCCTCCACCTCCTGGCCACAGTAGGCAACAGTGAGATTTCCTCGCCGTGTGAGCAGATAATGAAAGTGCGCACGCGCTCGGTGGCCGTGAACACATCCGATGTGGCCCTGGCCACCGAACCCGAGTGCTTGGGGCCCTGCGAGCCCGGTACCAGTGTCAATCTTGAAGGCATTGTGTGGCAGGAAACCGAGGACGGTAAGTCAAATGGTTCAGCATACACACAGTTTGTTTCAGGTCGATCCTCAATTCAGTCAGTTGAATTTTGTGTTTTAGTCCACTGACCTGAAATATGGAACATGAAGCTAACTGGTCTTGATGATCACACAAATAAGGGAGAGAAAACTGTGTGAAGAGGAATTACTTAGCTCTTTTATTCATAAAATGTTATGACATGTCACACAAAAGTAAAACAAGAAGTTTTGCTGCAAAATTGCAATTATTATTAACTTCTAATTTGAATAAACTTAGGTTCTTTGTAGAAAGAGATTTTTCTCTCTTTTCCAGACATAATTAGGGACACAGACCTTTTAAAGTTAAACTGGCTGTGGACCATGTCGTTTTTATCTCCTGATCAGAGTTGAGTAGAAGTTTTGTGAAGTGGTGCGGTGTTGATCGGAGCTCTGCTTTGTGAAGGTTAGCCTTTTGGTGATGTTGAACAATGTGAGCCCTCATGTTTGTAGTCTTCCTGAAATACTTTGCCTGCGTCTTGCAAAGTTCAGGCAACACATTTCTGCTGCCTTTTCCCCAACTTAAACAGTATTAACAGCATTTAAGATCCCAAGTTTTGGGATCTGTGAATCGATTCAGGATCGTAGACGATGAGATTTGCAAATCCTTTTTCCCATCTTTTACTGTTTAGTGACTCTCTCTCTCTCTATGTGAAACAGCTGAGTCCCGATTTTGGTGTAAAAGAAAAGAAAAGAATGTACAAACACATGGAATAGTTTGTATTGTGCTTTTATTTACATACCCACTGTGGTTACATTAATATATCAAACATCTGAAGGTCAAGGTTTTAGTGAAAATGCCATTTGGAGAGTGATCATCTTGCTGTCATTACCATACATATTTTTCCTGCTAAGATGTAACTGGATATGCTCTGATTGCCTCAGGAGCTGGTGGTGGTATTAATGTGTGCTTTAACAACACACATGCTGCATGATATTGCCAACAAGAATAGTTGTTGGCAGGCAGTTCTTAGGTGGCCTTGATTTGTGTTTTTGCTTGAGAGTATGCAGACGGGAGTTTGCTGCACAGAGATATCTGCTCCCCACAACAACATGCCTCATAACACAAAGCATTTTTTACAAGCTTGCCAGCTGGGAATAGAGTTGGCTCCTCTCCTGCGGTGCAGTCCGAGTGAAATCTTAGACTCTCTCAGTTTTCCTCGCTTTGATCGAAACCGCATTCAGCTTATTTAATTTTAAGATGTATCACTAGCACTATCAGGTTCTGCTGGGCCTGAAAAACTGCCCTCTCCCTCTTTTTCTGTCGTGCATGTGAAATAATGCAAACACCTAATCTTCAAAGCAGCTCGCGCTCAGTTGCTCTGCGGGCATGCTGAGTACAAATCGCCCACACATCCACAGTGCTGTTTGTTGGTTCACTTGGAGGAACCGAACAGAAAAAAATGGTCCCTGCCTCATCAACATTCCCAAAGCAAAGCCCCTGCTATTGAGTGGCTTTTTACCCCCGTCTCTCTCTCTCTCTCTTTTTTTTTTTTTTGATTTTTGATTTTTGCTCCAGCCCTGGGCTCTGTCTGATTCACCCCTGTTCTCCTCTCCATTGCAACTCTTTTCTGTTACCAAGCATCCAGCCAGTCACCCCTTGACTCTGTTTCCAAGCAAACTGGGAGAGAGCGAGTGCAAGGCAGGGGGTTGGGGCGTTGAGAGAGAGAGAGAGGGGGGGGTAGACAAGGCTACTTCTGTTAGTGACACAAACATGGCTCAGAGCCAACACCAGTACTATGTTTGTGCTCCCTCATTCTCTGCCTCCCACAGAGTGATTGACCCTCCCCCTCGCCCTGCCCCCTTCCCTTTCCCCCTGTCCAAGTCTGTCCTTTGCCTGCACTCACTCTCAAAGCTGCTATTTTGGCTGAAAAGGTAGTGGTTTGGCCTGATGGAGCTGTGTTTTCTTCTGATTCTACTCTATCTGGCTCTGTGGGGAGGGAAGGTGGTGGGAGCTTTTGAGTGGTTTTAAAAATGGTGTGGTGCAGAGAGGAGGTATGTGTTGAAAGGAGGGGGGCGGGGGCTCTCTGCAGGTGTAGCGCACAGGTTGTTATGGCCGTCAGAGCTGTGAGGCCAGTAGGGTGTCCAGAAACCAACCCACTTTGCTCTCTTTGAAGCCTGTTTTTTTTTTTTGTCTCAGACAAAACCCCTATCAGGTAGACAATCGGGGTAGAAAACCATGCGATAAAGGATGAAAGGTTCCTGTTCCCGAATAGATATGAAATCGTCACTTCCAGTTGTCGTAAACAGCCATCGGTGATCTTAAAATATAAGATTGAGTCTGTGCTGAGTTTCTAAGGAGACATTTCTCACCAGCCTCCGTTGTATTACATTTTGCACACTACATTAAACAGCACAAAGATGCGAATTCTTTCTACATCATGTTAATGGTACAAGCCCCTAACAACCCACTGGCTAGTTTTAAAATGAAAGAGACCCAGATGCCGCCTACTTCAAACTGCGCTGCCACTCTGCTGTTTTTCCCTGAGAGACCCATGAAAGCAAGCTTCTCTCATTGTGGGGCAACCGAGCAAATGAGAACCAAATGAGGAAATCAAGCAAATCCAGGCAGAGTAGCAGGCAAGAGCAACAAACAGAGGGCCCCAAAGACATCGCCGAGGCATCCTGATTAGCAGCGAAGTTGAGCAGCTCTCCCCCCCTCGCTTCTCTGCATGACAAGTCTCATATAGAGCTGTTTAGGCATGCACCGTGTGTGCGCGCGTTTCATTTAGCATGCCAACCAACAGCTGCTTCATCACCTCCGCCTTTTGGGCCTCGTGGGAGTAAATGAACAACAGGCTCTCTCTGTAATTGTCTGCGCCTCACCCGACCCGCCGAGTGCCAGAGAAAGAAACAGATGAGGAGGAAGCAGGCGACACCTAACAAAATGCGATCACAGGAGCTGCAACCTTTGGCCGGAACTGACGAGAATCTTGCCCAATGAGGCCGAATAAAATTTTTCATTGCATGTAATTTGAGTGCAGGTGTAGCGGCTCGCGAATCTGGACGACGGCGTGATTTAAATAGCAGCCCGAATGTATACGTTTGTCGCTGAATTAACAAAATAACCCATCAAACTAGTTACTTTTGTAGGAGAGAAAATATTATAATACAAGGTGAAGCAAAGTTGGTGTCATTCAGTCAGTCTGGGGCTGGGGGCGAGTGAAGTGTAGATAGGAGGAGGAGGAAGGCGGGGGGGGGGGGGGGGGTATTTTAAGGCCCCGGCACTGACACAAATCCCCTCAGCGTAGACGAGGCAGTGGCAGTGGCAGCTCCCAGGGTCGTGTCGGCAGAGCGATGGGCCAACCCCTCCCAGGCTTAGCATGCTGATACCTCCAAATGTCATCTCTAAAATGCTGGAGAAGTTTATTGCTCTTGAAACGCAGCCCAGAACGCCTTGGCTCCTGCTCCAGGGTAGAGGGAACACAGAGGGGGCCCCTTTGGCCAAACACTGCAGCTCCATGCCAGTGCACACCGCCACCCCCACCACCTCCCCCTCCATAGCCTCACACACACACACACTCTGACCCTCCAGTACACAGCAGGCTATTCCCCAAGCAGGTCCACAGCTTCTTAAGCTCCCTAATAGATAAATAATACAGGCTGTTTGTGATAAAATGTTTGTCTCATGGATTATTTATGCAACACGCATTACATCATTGTAACATTGCGAGCTTTGGCTTTAGCACAGGAGTTAAAATCTGTTTGGCATCTGAGTAGAAGAGAGGTCAGTGTGAAACGGATATTCTTGTATAAACATTTGAGAGACGTCTTTTTTTTTTTTTTTTTTTCCTCTATTTCTCCAACCCTGTCAGTGAGTTGAGAAGGGGAATACTGTGTGAAAGGAGCTCTTGGCTCTGTAACTCACTTGCCAGCTATGCTTCCTTGCTCTTTTGAAGACCACCTGTCAGTGGCCTCATTGAAACGTTTTTACAAAGGCGAGTGGTGGCTGCTCTCTGTGAACTCACTATAGAAACTGTCCTTGAAATGAGAGTGAGCATTCTCGGGAGGCCTGTAGCCCTCTGCCAGGCCAATGAGCAAGAAGAAGATGGAGTGAGAAATCAATCACGGAGGACCAACTTCTGCTAACAGTAGAGGATGTATTAAAAACAAGAGAACAAAAGTGATACGCCTTTTTCTTTTTGTAGACCACACTTTGTAGATTTTCATTTGCCAGTTCCTCAGCCATGTTTACTTTCCAGCCTACCAAGCCAATCGTTACCCTCAAGTCTTTACTATGCGAAGGAAAAATGAATTCACCAGTGTTCTTAAATATGTGGTTGAAATAATACTCTGTAAGGAAATTAAGATACGGATGACTCACCATTCTTTGAGGGAGGAGGCTTGTCTTGTTAGTCACAAATTTAGTCTCCGGGTGGTGTTACCAAGATGGCGCCTGAGTGAACCCAAATCTCTTAAGAGAGACTTGGTTCCTATTCATATTGGCCGACAACTGCATTTTTTCGAGCACTTAAATGGCCTTGAAACGTAAATCATATGCCTGGAGGAATTGTGGGCTTTGCCAGTGGTTGTCATAAGATATCATGTTTGCTATATACACGTCAACGAGAGCTTGAGTAATGCGCCTTTGGCAGACCTGTCTCTTAATCGGAGCACCATCTCCTTTAAGGAAAAACCTCAGGGGGTTTGTTTTAGCAGATAGATTTTAGATTTACCCCGATGACATTTAAGGAAACTGCTCATTGCCTCACTACAAATTGTTTACTGTAATAAATGCATGTAAAGTGGGTAGAGGATGTTTATTTTTTCGGCTGTTACATTTGTTCCACATGTTTCATGATCTACTCCCACTGCAGGAGTAAACATGTACAGATTTTTTTTTTTCACAGAGGGAGAAACTGCTGCATGCAGCTGATAATGCTGAGACGATGTGGAAAGCATACTAATGCTCCCTTTCCTTTGCCTCTCAGTGGTATGAGAGAATTGACCTTCTCACAGGCTGTTATTCTTGTCAGCGAGAGTGACTTTGCACTTTTACCTCTTATGAACTGCAATGCAGCCTGAACTTTTTAGATAGGGCTCATTTCAGTGCTCTAAAATAAAAAAAAAATCATCAAACATACTCTTTGTCATCTGTTGGACTTTGGTAAACCTTTGCTTTGTATCTAAATGTGGCCGTATTTACGGTGTGGTTATCAGTGTTTTATTTCTAAGCTACAATTTACAACCTTCTCTAGCACGTGCTATTCATAGTAGCTGCCAACCAAATATAGTTTTATTACCGTCAGTCTGCTGCTGCAATCTGTTATTTTCTAGATTAATTGATTAATCATTTGTGATGAAATGTCAGATGTCACTTCTGCAATGCAGTGAACTAAACTCACTCCCAGTAAAGGTTAAGACGAGCCAAGGGGTTGGCCTTTACTGGGCGCAGTTGTTAAGCTGTGAAAACAACAAATTCATAACAGGGATTTGCAAAGCAGAAAAATATTTAATGAGAAAAAAGTCTTGTAAAAATTAATCTGAGCAGCAGCAAAGAAGCTAGATTTAACAAAAGTATCAACTAACTGTCAGATTAGTTACAGACTGTTCCTGGCATGAGGAACAGTCTGAAACTAAATCTCTCCACTAAAGATCGGCATGAAGTAACCAGAGAGGGTACAACATACGAAGTAATCTAGCATGTCAAGCATACACATAAAGAATAATTATAAACACAGTAAGAAAGCTCTTTACAGAACAATGATAAACTAATGTGTACAGAATAAAAGATAAAAGACGACAAAAACAAATAAAGACATAGATTTCAAGTAGATTTCAAGGACTAAGGCAAAAAAAGAAGAAAAAGTAAAATACAGTTAGCCCAACAATGATTAATACTTCCTTCAAGCTAATATAATGCATGGTTTGGTCAGCAATAAACTGATCGTACAAAAACTCAACTAAAAAATATCACCAAACAGCTATAATAACAGAAAAACTACAGATAATGCTTCAACAAGGGAATTGGGGCAGTAGTTTTCCTTTTCCTTTTCCTTTTAGTATTTGGGGCATCACATACCTCACAAATGGTGGACGTAACAACTTCAAGTTAATCTGCTATAGGACTCGGCAGTGGTTGTTATAGCAACAGAGAGTTCGACTGTAACCGAGTGCTCGCGGCAGAATATCAAAGGTGACGACTTCAATTAGTTTGTCCAACCAACAGTCCAAAACCCAAACAGGCTTATAATCCCTTTACTATTGGCAGCAAATACAACATTAGAGAAACTGGAAGTGGCAGTTTTACTTGATTATTTAATCAAAATAGTTCGGCTAATCAGTTAACCAACCAATCATTTCAGCTCTACAATGCAACTTTCATTATTACCTCAAATTAATATAACACCTAAAATACTGATATCCAGCATCTCCAGTGCTGTAAGTGACTCATACAAGTCCTCCTATATTCCCGTGGGGCCAGGATTTAAGATAAGGTCAGTCTCAGGACTTTTGTATTCTGACACTGACGTAACCAGACAAGCTCGGCTTCATTTTATGCACCACGAGTGCAGAAAGACTCTTAAAATGGACTGTTGGAAACATGCTCAGACACTTGAATGCTCAAACGCTTCATTTATCAACGTTAAAGTTATTGCTCATGGCAGCACCCGGCTATCTTTTATCTTCTCTCCGTAATGAATACTGACACCATTTTTCTCATTGTTCTCACTTTCTTGTCTACATGCAACCTTGATGAGTTGTGCTTTTTAGTGCAGAGAAAATGGAGAAAAGAGCTGTTTTCGAGCAGAATATACAAAGTGTTGTAAAATCTGTCAGTAATTACTTTTAGTGTGTACAAAAGGTGATAATTGCAGGCGCTGATATTTGTTCACATGAGTATTATTGTTATTTCAATCAAGGCTTGTCGCGTTTTAAACAGAAAGCTCTTAAACACATTTAAAGACTAATGGAAACCTTTCATTTGATATTTGCCAGATCAGTCATATAATGTCACACCCAATCATTACACACAAGTGCTCTCCCATTTTGAAAGATAACAAAAGGCATTTTGACAAGGTCAGTCAGTGAAAATGCCATTAACCCCGCTGAATTCCTGTTGAGCTGAAGCAGAGCAGAGGTCAGCCAGTAAACCCACGGCCTCTCACCACCAGCAGCAGCAGCAGAGGACCTGATATATTTCGCCCCCAATGCAACCTAATGAAATGTGTTAAGGAGGGAGGGGGAGGGGGAGGGGAGTTTTAGGGCCGGAGGGGGCAGTCACCCATGCAGCAGACAACCTACTCCTGACTTAATTTGTCCCCTTACATTACCCTCTTGTCCAAGTAATCCTATACGAGTACACGGTGGAGTTTGGTGCACAAGGAGAGCTGCCATTTGTTGTTCAACAGCACTGAAAGGAAATGAGTGGTAAAATTGCAAGCCAATTCCTCTCAGTAATGCAGGCTTCACTCAGCTGTCATGAGTGACCCTAATAAGGCTGACACAAGGGGGGGTGGGGGTGGGAACTGGGTTTGCTCCAGATCACTCTGTTTCTTCCCTAGAAACAAATCCAGCCAGTGAAAAGAGAGCTCATGGCTCACACAAACACTGATGTATGTAACTCCCAGTGTGTAAACAAATGATCATGCTTGGAAAGTCATCTCAGTTTCTTGTGTGATTTGCTTTCTGCCACAGGGAAATTTGTTTGGGTTGTTTCGTCAAGGGCTTTCCATGTTTAGACAGACTTGGCGCTGACATCTTTGTCCTGACAGCTCGAAAATTATTCCTTGGATGAAAGCGTAAATATAAATTTAAACGGCTTTCAGCATTGAAAGTTAATCTTAATCTTTTTGCATACTCTTGAGCATATTTTTATGATGTTGCAAAGACCTTTTTATGAATTCAGACCCCCCCCTTCTGCCAAGAACAATTATTAAGTAGGCTAGTCAAAAGAATGTACTGTAAATTATGTCAAAAGTAGATTGTGTATGGAAATATTTGAGAGGCAAATTTTCACTAAACTAGAACTGTTATTATTAAAATGAAAAGTGGTTCCCTGACTCCTCGTGTGAAAACATCCCATCTTTTTTAACCACCACCCCCTGCAGCCCAGCGGATGTGCAATCAAAATATTAATTCATTGTTCTAATAAATCAGTGTAAACACAGCAATGGTTAACAAGTTGCTTAATAAAGAGAAACTGTCAGCTGAAGGAAGTACATTTTTTCAGAAAACATCTACTTATGTTTTAATAGGGTAGAACTGGTTGTTATACTTTGCTTCCCTCAAAGAGAATTATGATCTCCAGAAAGCGAGCAGTACAATTTCAGGGAACAATCAAGTAGAAATGACAGTATTGCAATAATGATGGAACATGTCTGTCATGGTTCCTACTAGTTTCTCTACTAATTTAGTATAATCCAGGCTGTGTTTATCTCTGTCAGAGTTAAGCTCTATGTGCCTTGTAAATTGAATTTCAGCTCTAACACAAGGTCTTAGCTGTCAGAAATGAAAACCCGTTTCACTTTTGCTGAAGATGAGGAATAAGATATGATAACTTGGTCTGTCATGTTTAGTTTCTGTACACCATATACACACTGAAAGCTTTTCACAGCATATATTTTACTGTCTTTTTAAAACAAATTAATTAAACATGAAGTGCAGCAGCATTTTGAGTAAGCAACCATGTCTTTTTTTTCCCCTCTCTCTCTCTTGTTTTTTTTTTTAAAGCACCATTCCCGTTGGAGTTGAGACGCATCTAAATTTCTTTGACTGTCCTTGAGACGTCCCATATAACGTTCAGGGAACTACTTTATTAGCATTCACCGAAAGTATTGCAGATGCAGAGATCTGAGGCGACCCAGAAGCCAAGGACCACTCTGACAGGATTACAGAGCTCCTTGGCTTCAACATGGGAGGGTGGCCAGAAGGACACTGCTCTGGAAAAACCACACGACAGCTAGCATAGAGTCTACAAACAGACATGTCAGATATTCTCAGCCTGAAGCAAAGAAATGAGTGTAGTGAATAATGCACCCATGATGTGAAGTATTACATTTTTTTTACGTGTATGTTCATTAGCAGTGGCTGTCCATTTTCCCTTTGGTTGCCCAAACCATGTTTTGGTAAATTTCCAGAATGTTTTATACAAATATAGTTATTACATTTTATAGGCTGCGCGTAATGATTGCGGTGTTTTAAGCTTTCCCGCCTTTTGCCACTGATAGCACATTAAGTATTTCTGAACAATCTGTCTATGACATATTAAGTATAAATGCTCAGTACTTATGATTGATTAATCTTCTATCATCCACTTTTGCATTCATGAGGCAATGCGTTTACAACCTTACACTATGAGCTGCTTTTCACCGGCAGACACCTGAAAGGTGTAATTGAGTGGACAGTGATCCGTATCACATCGCTAAATACTCCATGGAATTTCTTCAGAACAGGATTGTGAAAGTCCTTGATAACTGAGCCAAAGGTCAAAGGTCAGATCTCAGTCTTGTTTTTATATATATATATATATATATATATATATATATATATATATATATATATATATATATATATATAAATAAATAAATAAATAAACCTTTTCCCTGGCTTGAAGATGGTTTTACTCCTTATTCAAGATACTCCTTATTCATCTTGACTGAGCTTGAGTAAATCTGTGGGAAGAATTGCCTCAAATATAGCCTGGCTCTGTCCAAAGGTAAAAAAAACATATATTAGATTGGTATAAATGTTCTCGTTTAACTCTTGGAAAACTGATGAACTACTTCGTTAATAAAATGTTGATTATTCCTTGCGAAAGTCAAACTAAAATTCCATCCGCGTTTATCTTCTGTCACGACTACTGAAGTGAGCAGACAGTCTGACATTACTGCTGAATGCTAATTTAAATTGATAAAAGACTTCTAACAACTTGTGGTGTAATTTCTAAACCCCTCGCTGTAGAAAGCAGGGAAGACTATATCCTGCACATCATGAAAGGCTACTCATTCATTTGCCCTGCCTTGATTTACATCCTGCCACAACCAGCTGCCAGAGCCATTTTGTGTTGGAGTGTTTGGAGAGCTTAGGGGGGCGGGCTGTTGAAGGCGTTTTAGAAAAGGTCTGTGTTCTTTTAATGTGACAGAAATCTGAACTCAAGAACCTCTCCACTAACCCTGCGCGCACACAAATGACATTTGCAGTTGGATCTATCCTTGATCAAGCACTCTTGTTTTCAGGCCATAGGGTGAAGGAAGAGACTTGTGGCCAAGTGTCAGCAGGTTCCTGTAAACATATATAAATGCCTTATACACTCCCTGCTTTATGCCAGAGGCAGTGAGAGAAAAATGAGGTCTGAACTGTGACTTGTGTGTGGGAGGGGAAAAAGATTGTAAGCCGGGGATGGTTATACCATTGAAAAGAGGAAATGAGGGTGAGGGTGAAGGAGAGAGGGAAAATGGGGTGAGCAAGAGAGGTTTCCTAAGCTAATAAAATGCTCGGAGGGACGGAAGCTGCCAGCCAGCATTCCTGTGCCATTAGATAAGTTAGCTCACTGCAGCCTCCAGTTTCTCTGCAGTGCTGAAGTGGCAAGCTGAGGTCACCACCGGGGAATGAGGGGGGTGGTGGGGCAATAAATTCTGAATATTTTTGTGCACAGTCGGTGCTCCTAATCCTCTGAAGCTGTTCGGTTGATGATTTACTTTTGAATTCACGGGCAAAAGTTGCAAATTATCATCTGCCTCCACCGTGCTGTCCATTTAAAATAGCCTTTAACAGCAGCCATTCTGCGCTTTGTTTTCTGCATTAACATGAATTGTATTTACTGCAGTTGAATGTCCAAAGTGCAGGGTTTTAGTTTAGTGATTTTGTGGAGAAACGTACATAGAGAGTCGTGTGATCTTCTGGAACTAATTTTAGATTTTAAATGCGAGGTCAGGTATCACACTCGGCACAGGTCGGATTGTGTGGTTCACACCAAGTGCTACCAAATTCACACTAGCCAAATGGCAACACAGAAGCTTCTAAGTGTGACAGATTGCAGCAATACCAGTGAAGTCAAGAAGCTTCTCTTGCACAGTCAGTTGCAGTCCGTCAAACTGAACCGTTCACATTGACTCGGGTTAATCCAAGGGCTTGTTGCTTGTTTTTAAGAAGCTGTAGTAGATCCATATTCTCCCCAAGGTAGTAGTGTAGTTATATATTTTAGTACCTTCTGGGCTGCAAAGCGTGATAGAGGACTGCGAAAAAATGTTTGCCTCTAAATAATTCTCCTTCAGGGAAATCGCCTGTACTGCAAGATGGCTTATTTAAATGGAAAGGGTGTTCAGAGAGTATTCCCTGGTTACCTCAGTGTGATCATTCTTAGTGAGACCTTCTGCCAGTATCTTATACAGGTTTTATAATACTGACTGCAGCTGAGTCTTTTCCAAGTCATTTGGAAGATATCAGTCAGTCTTGCCCCTACGGCTTTACTGTGTGAAGAAGATTAAAAAGGGATCTTTGACTTGTATAATTGTCTTGCATGTGACGCCCTTTAGCAAAGATCAATCCATCCATGCAGCAGCCACAATGCGCTTTTTGCTCACATAGTGCAGACAGTTATATATGAATCGCACTGTAAAACTATCTGTTGTGTTTATATTTGATGTATATTTTTCTGTTTTATTTGCACTATGGTCCTAGTTAACACAAAATAAATTCTTTGTCTCACAGGCATGCTGGTGGTCAACGTTACTTGGAGAAACAAGACATACGTGGGCACCCTGTTGGACTGTACACGGCACGACTGGGCTCCTCCCAGGTAAGAGGCATTGCCAGACTCAGTTTTTGTTTCGTCTGGAGAAAGCAGAGCGGCATTGTGGTATTTAAATATGCATCATCTAATCTGCACCTGTTCTGTCAATGGTACATCACTTGTTTGGTGTTCTTAAAACAGAAGCTACATGCACTGATTTTGCGTAGTATCTGCACAATTTACCGCATGGTAGTTGTAAATGCCAAGGTAGAAAAAAAATTCATGATTGTCATGAATCATTGATGCATTCTCTCTATCCAAGCTGCACTTGGTCTCTTGACCTTTTCATATTCCCTGTGATTTGAATCTGCTGTAGTGACATCAGCTCAAGGATATATGGCCTGACGCACCAACTAGCCTGTGTGCAGCGGGACCTTCCAAGTTCATGTTAGTCTTTATCTCTAGTCTGGGGAAACAGGATTCATTGGCAAACAGCTGATGTCCCAGGAGGTAGTAGTGGAAATAGAAAGCTACTCTAACAAGCCAGATTGCAGAATCCAATTATTGGACTAATAGCTTTTCCTCAACACTGTATAACATTTTCTCACAGAGGCTGCAATTCCTTAGATCAGTGTTATGTGGGCGGTAGCTTAAGGTGTTTGTAATTTCTGGTTATTTGCCTTTGTTATGCAAAATACATCTCCAGGTACCTGCTTTGATTTAGAACACCTGCACTGTATCTAAATGTAAATATAAATCTATATTTGAAATGCATGGTTAAGTGCAATAGAAAAAAATCTAGATTAAAGCAGTACTAATGGAAAACAAGAAGAGGCTGTATCACACTAATGTATCACACTATATCACAATAATGTTCAGTAAGTGAGGCTTGCACAGTAAGTGAGATTTGCTGGGCTGTATTTGGACCAAGCTAGTCTTACAGTTTGCAGCACAACTACATTAGGGGCACACCATGAATAATTCAGAAAGCTTTCAAAGGTCTGAATATAAACTTGGGCTTGTAATGAGTCTAAATTCCTCTACCACTGTCAAACTACGGATGTATTCACATCCCCTGCTGGGGCTGAAATTGTTTGGAGAGACTTGTAGAGGAAGCTGTGAGTCATACCAGCCCGGTGTCTCTCTTTGTCACAGATTGCTAACCTTCACTGCTGTGCAGAAAGATAATTACATTACTGTTATGGAGAGATAAGGCCAAACTGCTATTTTAAGTATTTGAATGGCTGTGTGTTTTGATTACAAAGCAGCAAGAATGTTCACTGCTGTCTTTTCAAATTATGTTTACATGTCCTTCATTTGGAAAGTCATGTGGCTTTGTTTAAAGTGCTTACTCACTTAAAATGCATGAAGTATCAGACTGGTGTTATGAGAGGACAGGGACAGAAAAGTGGTATATATATTGTGATATCAGTACTGTTCTTTATCATGGGTTCAGCACTCTAGCAGACTTAAAAACCCTCGTCATCATTGATATTACAGTTGTGATTTATTTTCTTTTTATTTTCTTCCTATGAGAAAATTCATAATTGCGGTATGTTATTTGGCATACCAATACAGTAAATAATAGTGTATATGAGATTCCACTTGTTTTGGTTTTGTGTGGTTACAAAGCAGAAAATGATCCAAAGGAGATACTTGTCGTAATGGCACCTAAGATTTTTGTCAGAGTAGTTGTGTTTCACCAACAATGTGGATTTACAGCGGATGTGTGGTAGTAAAGGGGTGAAATACTATGTTTTGTTCAGACTTCTTACATAGTAAGATCAATTGTCCAGTGGCGTAATTAGTTGTATTGGTATTGTATTATTCAGCCTGTACAGCAATGTTAAGAATTTATTTTTCTTTCATTCATTTAACCTTTAGATAATTTCTCTAAGAGATAGGTGAATGTTTATTGTATCATTTCAGAATCCAAACTAAAAGACTGAGTTGTTATTGAAATAAATCATTCATACTGTGATAGCACAAATTGTTACATGTGATTTTTGCTACTACTGCAGATTTTGTGAATCCCCTACAAGTGATCTGGAGATGAGGAATGGCCGTGGTCGGGGTAAACGAATGAGACCGAATAGCAACACCCCTATCAACGAGAACAGCAACTCATCAGACAACAAGGGCACCACCAACAACAAGACACGTGCTGCATCTAACAGCAAGGGCCGGAGGGGCAGCCAGACGCCATCAGAGCGACGCACTCCACCTAACAGCAACACAGAGGACATCAAGGCCAGTCCCTCCTCAGCTGGAAAACGCAAGACCAAACCAGCCTCAGACATGGAACCCAATTCCAGCTCTGAGGACACCAAAGGCAACAAACGAATGCGGACAAACTCCAATAGTGGAGGGGCGGGACCAACAGGTCTCCCAATTCCTTCAATTAAGACTGAGCCACTTCCACCTCCCCTCGATCGCAGCTGCCCCTCACCAGTTCTTATTGACTGCCCACACCCCAACTGCAACAAGAAGTACAAGCACATCAATGGTCTCAAGTACCACCAAGCCCGTGCCCACAATGATGATGACATAAAGTTAGAACTAGATGGAGACAGTGAATATGGAGAGGACTCAACTCTCCACCCTGAACCAGGGAACTGTAATGGAGCATCTATCTCTCAGAAAGGATGCTTGTCTCCAGCACGTTCAGTTACTCCCAAAGGCAGAAACTTTGATGCTCAAAGTCCCTCCCCATCTCCTGGCAAGTTTGGTTCAAAGCAGAATAAAAAGAAAATAGCTGAAGCAGATGCCGAAATCGGAAGTATGCCCACAGATGGATGCGAAGATGGGCTTTGCCTCACTGATGAGGCCAGTAATGATGGTATAGATGATAAGAGAGGATCAGACAAGTCCAAAAAGGGTAGCACTGGCACAAAGGCTGATAAAATGGCCCAGAAAAACATGAAGTCACCACGGCCCATTGGCCCTGGCTCTACAGCATCCCAACAGATGTACTCTTTTCCTCCCGGAAACCCAAATTCCTCCCCAGGCCTTACTCCAATGATACAGGGAATCCCCAAGAGTCCCCAGATGAAAGGCACACAGCCAAAACCACCTGCCATTGGAGATCCTGCCTCAAGTAGCTCCAAAGACAAGAAGAAGAAAGACAAGAAGAAAAAAGATGGAGGGAAGGAGGCTGACAGCCCTAAGCCTCCGGGAAAGGGAGGAAAACTGGAAGAAGGAAAGCTTCCATACTCTGAACCTTCTGATCAAGGAAATAAGGGAGAGGGACTTCTTAATGGTTCTTCAGATCCTCATCAGAGTCGCTTGGCCAGTATTAAAGCTGAGGCTGACAAGATTTACAGCTTCTCTGACAATGCCCCTAGTCCATCCATTGGTGTAGCCAGTCGGATAGATGGCAGTGGAATGCCACAACCACTACATGTGGCAAACCAGAATGGTGCTGACAACTCTTCAGTAAAAACCAACAGCCCAGCATATTCAGATATTTCAGATGCTGGTGAGGATGGTGAAGGGAAACTAGAAGGTGTCAAAGCCAGGACAGAGGACCAAGCCATCAGGGAAAGTGTCAAAAAGGCACTCTTTCCAAACCAGCCACCTAGCAAAGATTCCCAGTACTTTCCTGGCTATGAGACGTATTATTCACCCAATTACGTCAATCCCAGTCCTGGCGGGCCCACTCCAGGCACGCCAATGGCTGAAGGTCAGGTTAAGATAAAAAAGGATGATGACCAGGACCAAATTGAGGAAAAAGTCAAGGTTGAGGTTCATGAAGACCGTAAACCTGACACCAATGTTCCTGGCCAGCAGCAACAGCAACCCTCAGTCATCCAACAGCGATCTAACATGTACATGCAACCTCTTTACTATAACCAGTATGCATATGTCCCCCCATACGCATACCATCCTGATCAAGCCTACCATAATCACTTGATGAACACCAACCCAGCCTACCGGCAACAGTACGAGGAGCGGCAGCGACAGATGGCTGAACAGCATCGTGCTGCTGAGAAGAAGTCAGACGTAGCCATAAAAGAAAGAGAGGCATCCATGAAGGAGGAGTGGAAACAAAAGAGTCCAATGCCACCAAGCCTCTCCAAAGCCCCAAGTCAGTCAGACCTTGGAAAGACACCACAACCCCCAAGCAAATCCAGGGACTCGCCCTCTGAGCCCTCCTCCAAATCCCTTGGAAGCATAAAGGGGGAGGACCCAAAGTCCCAGCAAGCTGAGGGGCTGAAGATGAAGCTGACTGAAGGGGGCCACCATGGAAAGGAAGACTCCAAGCAAGCACTGGAGTCCAGAGGTCAGGCAGGGATGGAGCAGGCCATGTGGTACAGACAGGTAAATACCAATCTAGTCTAATAATGTGACAATATGTGATTGTGAATTTGCTGTGAGAATATTTTAGTTATTTCAATATGTAGATGTTGATTTTTGCTGACTTGGACATTTTTTCCCATCCTCAGCAGTACCCTGAGAGCCAGAAGCCCCAAGCAGAAGATGAACACCAGCAGCAACAACCTCGATGGAAAGATGAAAGGGACAGAGAACGGGAACGTGATCGTAAATTAAAAGACGACAGACCCAGGCCCAAGGACAGTCAAAGTGGGCCTAAGGAGGACGGCAAAGAGGGTAGCGATCCCAGAATCACTTCTGAGGAACACCGGGCCATGAGCAAAGACTCTCGTTCTAACCCCCACATGCAGTTCTCATCACCACTAGCACAGCACCAAGGCTACATGCCCTACATGCATGGTTACCCCTATGGACAAAGCTATGACCCCAACCATCCTGGATACAGGGGCATGCCTTCAGTCATGATGCAGAATTACCCAGGTATGACATTAGAGTAACTCCAGATATATGTAAATATTAGGGGTTTATCATACTCTCCCAGAGAAAATGAATATGCTGCATGAAAAATACAAGAAAATAATTTTCTTACATGGTTTTTAAATGTATTTGAACTGATAATGTTTGCAAGATAAAGTCATTCTGTTTGTAATATTCTTTTGGCTCAGGAGTTAAATTGTTAATTTGGTGCAAGTCATCAGTGGTTCCTGTGGTTTCTTTGGGAGAAATACATGCTAGGCTAACATGAGCGCCGCTTTAGAATTACAATGAAGCTGTTGACCCTGCCCACATCTTATGGTGTGTAAAATGGCTTTGTAAATGAGATGGAAAGGCAACAAAATCAAAGTGGCTTGAAGTATTGAATATGTCTTGCTGTTCGCAATCATTGCTTTTTAAAAACGCAATGGCTGCAAGGATTTGTTTAAAGTTGTCCACCAAAATTGTATATGCACAGCAGTATAGCAGCAGCTGTATAGTCACAGCAGGGTCTCTTTAGTGTTTTGTGATAATTTCGCTAAGAGCTGACTTTCCCGCATAAAAACTCACAACAACAATTTGTGCGTTATTTGAATAGAAATTGCAGTAATATTTGAAAATTGTAAAGCAGCATAAAGAAATGATGATGTGGTGGAGCTTATTTAGGGAAGCATGGAAGTGATCTCTTAAGTTACATAGGTCAAGTGAATCAAGGATTGATTTTGTTTGACCTATGTTCCGAACAGTGGTCTCTGATAAGGCTTACTATGTGTGAAAAATGGTGTGCAGTAGAAAAAACTGCAGAAATATTGATGGAATTGGCAAAATCCCAAGGTTCTACTGGGGATAGTTGAATTTGTTAGTCCACAAATTCCTGGATGGTCCAATACATGTAACCCAAATAATATAGTATATGCATAGAAACTGTGTAATAAATAAGACCACCAGACATGACGACTGCCTGACTATTGGTAGCTTACATGCAACATTCATGTTGCGACAGCAGGGGAAAATTATGCTCTTAAGCCACTTTCCTTTGCAGATGAAATGAAAACGCTGCATTTGAAGTTGGGCCCAATGTGGTCAACCACATTGCAACATTTACATTGTGTGTTTTCATTTTCCAAGATCAAAAGGATCCCATGTTACAAAAATATGCCAGTATTAGACACTCACGCTCTAACTCTAGCTCTCAGTACCTAGATAAGCAGACTATATGGTCTGGCGACCTAAAATCAGTTGTGTTGATTATTTAGCTCAATTAATGTGAGCATTAATGAGCATAATCAATCAATAGTTGTCACATTTTTATTCCATATAAACCTAGATTTGAACCATGAATTCTCTTCATCACTCTTAGGTTCATACCTGCCTGGAGGCTATCCGTTTTCTCCATATGGCAGTAAAATAGCCGGAGGTGAGGAAGGCAGTGACAAATCTCGCGCTAGCCCGACTGTCACCAAAACTGCTACGGACTCCAAAGCCCTGGACATCCTGCATCAGCACGCCAGCCAATACAAGAGCAAATCCCCCACAGTAGGTGACAAGCCACCCCACGACAGGGAGAGGGAGCAGGACAGAGGAGCTGGTGGAGACAGAGATCGGGAAAGGGAACGCGAGAGGGAGAGGGAAAGAGAAAGAGACGTGGACCGACCACGATCCTCACCCTCCCAGCGGATCATGCCCTCTCACCACCACCTGGGATTCCCCCTGCTCCCAGGGCAATATGACCTGTCCTACGCCACAGGTCAGTCCTCAAGCTGTCCCGTTTCTGCTGTTTGACAGTGGTTTCCCTACACTAAATGTTATGCTGTTCTTACCTACTTAATAGGTACTATATATGCAAAAGTAGATTAATGCCAGTTGCTTAAAAAGACGCACAGTCCAGAATATTTATTGTGAGTAGATGCAGACTGTTAAATTATGGCAGATCAGCGATCTAAATTCAGAACCTAAATAGGAAATATCACTGATAGCCATACATTTTCCAACTCGCCATAGGTCTCTCCTCATCAGCTATTGTTGCCAGCCAACAAGCAGCAACTCCCTCCCTCTACCCACCACCACGGAGGTGAGAACGGTAAGACCCCCTTAGCTGGAGAGACACAACAAAACAAGAGCCTTCTGAGACACAGAGATAAACCGAGAGTATTGTTAGCAAACGCGACAAATGCAGGTGGCAGACATCAAATAAACAATGTGCATAACTCTGGTTGAGAATATGTAGGTGATGAGTTATGAGTACTGGCAGATGTAGATTGTTCTGTAAAAATAAAACAGAATGAGTCTTTGTCCTTGCTTTATTTGATGCGAAGTGAAAAGAACACCCTGCTCTACTCTCCTCTCACAACATTTATGTTGCATACTCGGAGGCAGCAACCTGTAAAGAAAACAAATCCTAGCCAAACAAAGCCCTTACTACTCTGCTGCAGTCTAGTACAATATGCAGTGCAGCATTTAGCCCCTCAGCTCATCCATCCTAAGTAGGTCCTCTGAGGACAAGTGGATCATGGTGTTGATAATAGAGATGTGGAATGAGCCTGCCCAGGCACTTAGCCACAACAGCCTGCACTGACATCTAGTGGGAGCGATTTTAAACTACAGCTAAGTAGTCTAATAAATATAAATATACACTCAGTTGACAGTTTATTACATACACGTGACTAAAAATGATGCAGTCCAGTACAACAGACCTGCAATACAGCCTCGCTTCATGAAGACTCAAATGTTCAGTTTTAGAGAGGTGCTGATTCAACTGCATGATCATTTTGTGTGCTGCAAGTGTTTCAGTTATTTTTTCAACAGAAATAACCCTTTGTATAATGCAATGGAGTTTGTATAATGCAAACTACAGCCTTTACTGCAGGACTGTTGTATTAGTCTGTGGTCTGCAGGTTACATTAACATAATACAGTTGGCAATGTCTCCTCAGTGGTGGCAGGAGTATTCACATCATTTACTTAGAAATGCTACAAAAATATACTACATTTCAAGTCTTTCACTGAAACTTTTATTTTAGCAAAACTACAGAAGTACGAAATGTTAAAGTAGTCATTATGCACCACATTATTGTGTGTATTAATACTATGTATGTATTAACAGCATTTTAATGTTGTAGTTGATCAAAGTGGAGAAAACCTGTATGTGAAGCTGTGTGCATAAAAATACATCATATTTTTTATGCTGATCATATGTTTTGTGTGTAAAAACTTAATCTACGCAGTAACTATGCTGTAATGTTGTGAAGTATAAGTATTAAGTAGCCTAAAATATTAAGTATGAATATCTCAGGATCTAAATGTTCTCCTATAGAGAAAGGTTACAGAAGTGTTCATTAAATGACACCTTTATCTGTTGCTTCTGTATTTTACGTAAATAGTAATAATGCTCCGGTAATAAACAAGTCTTTCCTTTTTATCTTCCACAGGGAAACCTGACCGTCACACCTCAACCCTGCAAAGATTCATGTGACTGGCTCACATGAGAAGAAAATCTCCCGGGTGTTACCTTTTAGACATCAGTTGAATGGTGTTTCTATCTATATTTTTAGTTCTTCTGCCCCAAGGCTAGGCAGAGTGTCTTTTTTTTTTTTTTCTTCCCCTCGTAAATGACCCCAAATTTTTTCCAGACCTTGGACTGTAACAGGACTGCTAATAACCCAGGTTCAAAGCCATCACTCTGCCTCACCACGCAGAGGAAACACCAACCCGCTGATTATCTAGTCTTTGCACTGTCAACAAATACAATGCAAAAAGAGACTATTGGACTGCCAGAACAGCTTTTTTTTTCTTGTTGTTGTTGTTTTTTTCTTTTTTTTTTTCTTGACTGCATTGTTTTTTATCACACGCAGAAAGAAATTGGCAGGGGATGTTGGGGAGTTGGGTGGCTGAAGGGGGGGTATGTCAAACTAAATTAAAGACTGAAAAAAAAGTGAATCATATTGAAATGATTTCAATTCTATGTCTTTGGCTTATTGTATGCCGTGAAACAACAGTATATCCTTAACTTGACAAATGTTTGGCTATATTTCATGGGGGGGGGTGGGGGGGAGCGGGAAAATGGCAACAGCTGCTTTCTTCAGAGACTTAAGAGCCTGAGACTGAAGTTTTTTTTTCATTTTCCATCGTCATTGTTGATTCCCATCCTCTTTGAACCCTCAGTTCTTGTTTCAGGGATGACGTCGTCATGTTTTGCGAAGGGACCGCATACACCTCAATGGAGAATAAACACTATTCATGTTTTCTTTTCTCAGTAATATTGCTCCATATCATTGTGTTCATCCTTGAATGTGTCTGACGCTGGTATTGGTCCTGTTTTTCTTCACAGTGAAAGGGTCACACCTGTCCTTTGCAAACGGTGAAGCCACATTAGCAAGCGATGAATTCACGGGGCATTGTCGTCGCTGGGTTGGGCCACTTCTGGGGTGGTGAGGGGGGGGCGGGTTTGGTGTTTTACTGTAAGATTGTGCTTCGTTCAGCTCGTCAAGTTTGATTGTTTTCTGTAAACAATGTGAAATTTCACTCAAATTTTGTATTTTTCTGCTGTAATATAGACTTTTAGCCTACTTTTATGTGCATAAATGTTTATATTTATCCCAGCACGCAACTGTTAAAAAAATTGTCACTGTTAAATAGCTTTGGCCTTCGCAGCGTTTAGCATCGTGTGCTCACATCATGAACGAGTCCTTCGACGTCTCACTGTGCTGCTTCTTTGCTCTAGCTTTGGTTGTCTCTTGGTTTTGGTTGGTTGTGTTTTTATTATTTTTCTTTTTTTTCCACTTAACGTCTACTTTTCCACCACATCACAAGCTTGGTTCACATCTTCATTCATCCCAACATGCAGTGGTGCAGCCTGCTCACCTCTCAGAGATTTTTCAGCTATTCAATGGCAACTTAAAAATGACAACTCAGTCAGATAAAGTTAAAATAAAATTATTAATTTTTTTTATAATATTTTTTTTTACATCAAAAGATGGTGCTTCGCTTGCTTGTGTGGCTTCACCATAACACGCATTCACCTTGGACAGCTGTTAGCATGGTGTTCTTACAGTGGCTGGCATTAGATCAGTCTCAAACCGGGCCGCCGAGACACTTTGTTCAGTTTCTGCCTGTGCTGTAGGATCATCTACCGGCACATTAAACATGAGCGCATGAAATGAAGAATCTTTCAGCTGTTAATAACTCAGAACACAAACCGATCGGACGCAGACAATGAGCATAAATAAGAAAGAAAGGGTGAGCCGGTGAAAAGCGTGGAGCAAAAGCTGACGTGGTAAAACGAGCGAAACGGGACCTTGATCACGCACACACGGCTGAAGTTGCCCAATCGGCTGGGGGAAAAAAAGCAGCACGTTGCTTGAGGCTTTCTTTTGGCACTCAAAACTGTTGGTGCCACTCTGTAAATTAAAACCAGTCCATTTAACTTTAAATCTACAAGAAAAGCGACTGTCAACCTGGCCTGTTCTACCGGAGGACCCTCTTGGCTTTAAATTACAGTTCTCTTATACCTCAGGGGTTGTAAGTGAAATTCTCTCCATATGCTGTTTGGATTGATTTTTAGAGGGTTTTCTGTTTATAGCTGTTGGGGAAAAAAGCACATTTTCTGCTCTGAGCTGGATGTGCTGCAGTGGTTCATTCAGAATAGACAAATTGGCTCAGGATGGAGGATTATTAAAGGTTTTATGCCGTGCCGTGCTGTTGCGGGCTGTGAACGGTCTTTACGTTCCTCGGATGCATTATAATGAGTAGAATATTGACCACATTGTCATTAAATTTAATTTTATTGATTTTGGTTTTAAAATCACTTTTAATGTCCCCATCATTGTAGTTTTTTTTTCTTCTCCTCTTCCCTCATTTAATACTGTATGTGTTCAAGTCCATTGGCCACCACTTAATCTCATGTCCGACACCCTGTGAAGTTGGATGTTAGCCGTTTGTCGAGACACTACTCACTGTTATGAAACCGCAGCTCTTCACGTTGAGGTTCTCGGACATTCCCAGTAAATAAGTTGCCAGTTTCTCGTCCCACGGAAGTTTGCAAGATGGTATATCTTTTGACTTTTTTGCGCATTTTAAAGAAGAATGGCTGACACGAATAAGCTGAATGTGGTGGTGTTTGATTTGTACTTAATCTGTAAGGGTAATCTAGGCAGCTGTGATGTTGTCATTAAAGTCAGTGGGTTTTTAGTACCAGCAGACTGCATACAGTACATATAGTTTTATCAGACAATGGTTGTGACAAGTGCATTTGTTCTCTCTCTGAGAGTAGTCATGTTATCTCAGTAGTAAGCAAAGCCCAGTGAAAATCATATATACTAAAGTGTATGAAAAGCCAGAAAAGTAATGTTTGCTATCAACATATTGGAAAGTGCTTGGCTCTTGTATTTTGCAGGACTGTATTTGTTTCATGGTGAAGAGTATATTTATTGGCCAGCAGTTGTCTCAATTGGTGCCTAGTTGAACTATTCTTCTGTGAAAACACAGAGACACTTGCTCGTTCATCTTTTCCTGACCCACCTACTGTCACACAAACCCTCCCCCCCACCCCCCCACCCCAGAGTGCCAGTTCTGGTGCTTGCAAGGATGTTTACAATGTCTTCATTTTCTTTCTGTGTGAGAAAATTCAAAACTCTTCGCCCTCTCCTCCTCCTCTCTCCCGCCCTTCAGGAGTTTGTGTAAAGTGTACATTACCATGGTTCTTTTTTATACAATACTCTGTAACTTGCCTTTGTAAATTTGGGCTGGAAAAAAATAAATCTTTTTATGAGACAATCTGTCCTGGGAAGTGCTCAATGGCTTCTGCTCTCTCGATGCTGTGGAGTTAAAGAAAGAAAGAGAAAGATGAGATAAGAAATGATTAGATTAGATAATGATGTTAAACGGTCCCAATTCCAACTACGGTTCAGCATTCCAGTATGTCTGTGAAGGTTTTTTTAAGTAATAAAAGTCCAGGAAAGCCATTTTGATTGGCCTAAAGTCACAAGCAGTGTCCATGTTGCTTGTTAGTGAATGTTCCCTTCCTGGAGAAAACTAATAGATGATGGAGAAATACACATCAGAATGTGGAGGCTGCACTGAGGCATCCGGCCACAGGAGAGCAGTGTCTCTAAAGAGGCCACCGTCCATCTCAGCTGGATCAAATGTTAGGTTTGGTTTAACACAATATATGCATGTTATTTAATACAATATGCTTTTGTTATTAAGAAAACTCTGTTCCTGAAAGGTTTAGTCCCTTGAAAGAAACTATTTTGATAACCAACTAATCTCTTGGAGCATCTCTTTCTCTCCAAAATGTTTTGCTTATTGTTACTTTTCAGGATGATGCATGTGCAGGTGTTTTCACATTCATCTGCTGAACAAGGAAAGTTTCTCTGTGCTCACCTCAAAGGCGCACTGTGGAGTTTTCTTGAAAACAGAAGTTATGTTTGTATTCAGAGTGTTTACAGAGTGTTTTTGAGGTCTAACAAAACACCTCATAAAACACAGCCAAAGATTACATTATAAGCAGTTTGAATCCAGCATTGTTTACTAGCTTGCAGTCTTCTTCCAGGCCTTTGCTGGTGCACTGCAGGATATCTTTGTGTTGCTGTCATCTGTAAATCAGTGTAATTGTTTACATGTATGAAAACCGCTTCAAAAACTGCTTCATTGGCACCACTAGAGGTCAAAAACACCTCCACAGGGAGTCTTTACATCTCATTTTAAAGTAATAATTTCAAAGATTTTTATTTGAATAAATTAAATGTGATGTCACAGTCTGTCACTAGATGAGGCGACAGTGGTGACTGAACTTGCGGCCCCCCTGGTGAAAGCCTGCAGTGTTTGCAGTATTATGAACTGGATATCTGTGTTGACTTTACTGGAAAAAAAAAAAAAAACAGCGGCGCAAAGTTAGTTTTGTTTTTCCATCACCCAGCGGTGGTCGGTCCAACAGACTCACCTGTGTGTGAAGCAGCAGACTGTTTGTTCTGCTTTCTGCTAGTTACAGGAGTTTCTATGGCCGAACAGAGAAAGAAAAGGTTGATGAAACAAACATAGAAACCTTTAAAACTGCAAATCCAAAGAAAAAGAAACAAAATCGATGTTAAGATGGAGGCAAATGGTTAAAAAAAAGCAAAGCGACCACCTGCGAGGAAAAAAAAGTGGCTCTTGCCATGGTGTTGCCAAAGTGGAGCACACTGAAAGAAGAAAAGGGACTGAAGGGAGATACAGATGTATACAGATGTGGCTCTGTTTCTGTTGGACTGGTAGGCATCACTAACATTTAGATATATAAAATCTGCTCTTCGTTTTAGGGAAAGTCTCCAGGTGGAACTGCAGACTGCCTGTTTGTTAGTCATTAGGTTTTAAAGTAAAGAATGGCTCCAGACATTTTGTCCAATGAGATCCAAAAACACACCTGCAATTACAGCTCATCGCCACTGGTGCCGCCAAAGAGCACAAAACGACCTTTGAGATTGTCACTTTAACACGAGCGCTCACCAGCAGTCGTACATAAATCCTGGATTTTTTTAATCAGGGAGAAGAGCAGACTTGACTATTTGTAAGTAGTTTATTGATTTTGTATGTGGATAAATTCCCCCTGAGACAAAGTATTATTCAAAGAAGAATATTATAAAATGTTTTTGACTCCTCAATCATACAGAAAAACACCTGGAACAAGCTTCTTAAATGTGAGGCCTGGCTGCTTCACTTTAAATGAAACATCTTTGAGCTTTAGACTGTTTATCAGAGAAATGAAGCTGTTTCCAGATCACCTCAGGAAAAGTGCTATGAGCATTTTTCACCAATAAATAGATTCCTGTAACAGATTGAAAAAATACAACGACCACCGGCTGCCGCTCTCGCAGCGTGTCCAACCAGCTGCCAACGCTTCGCCTCGCTCGGTGCATCACTTAACGTACACGCTGCTCAAACTTTATCTGCCGCGGCATTCACTCCTATCAGTCAGTTAGGATATTTTTAACTGGCCCTAATGCTCCTGAACTGAGAGCGCGCTCTGTGCATTAGCATAATGCAACATCAGTGACAGGGAGCGATTACGCCGGGGATGATTTTGTTGAGTGTAAATGTGAAATCTGATTATCCTCTATGCTCTCAGCTCGATGGAGGAGAGAGAGAGAGAGGAGAGAGGAGAGAGAGAGGTTGGCTGGAGGAGAGATTCAGAGGAAGGAGGGGTTAAGATAGCAATGTGCTGAGCCAATGGCTTTTCCACAGAGCAGCTGGCTGGCATCAGGACAGGACAGGCCGCTCAGAGGAAAGGATACCTTGAGGACGGCTCCTCTCCGCTCGCTGTAGGACACTGAGGGTGACTTCCAGGAGGTGTTCATGGGATGCACTATTTACGCAGCCAGCCCTAAGGCCCTGCCCGCCGACGAGGCCCCAGGCCAGGACAGATACTACCAGCTCCCCCACTACCGCCACCCTCATGGTAACTGCAGTCAGAGGATAGCAGCCAACAGAGCCAGGTCAGTCGACACCACACAGGAAGTGCACTGCAGGTGATGACTGTGGCGTGCTTGTCGTTACTTACACTGAACAGGTGAATCCAGGTAAAAAGCAACTGATGCTCAGTTAACGTCCCTTATTGCATCTGAGCCAATCACAGAGGAGGACAGGTAGAGAGCTGGATGTGTCACAGAGGGATGTTTAAACTGGGATGTGAACGGCACTAACTTAAATATCAAAAAGACACCTCTTGTATTTTTTTTACGTTCAGTCTGTAACTAAAACCAACATAAAAATGTAAATTAAAAGGAAATATTTTATTCTCAAGTCATATCTGCAGTTTTTTTTGTTTGTTTGTTTATTGCAGTAGCAGTTGTCATTTCCAGTTTGAGTTTGCAGTGTTTTTGCCTCTCAGTGTCAGATGGGCTCAGGCATAGGTGGGAGACTTAATGAACACTTTGAAAAACAACGTGCGAAAGAAGTGAAGGGACCTAATCAGCACTGCAGCATTTCCCTTCATGCTGTGTGTGTGTGTGTGTGTGTGTCACATCTTTTCCGTCAGCAGTTTAGGATAGTTTATCATGATTTTCCAGACTGCTCCTCTTTTACAAATTTAATATTTTTGCAGGTTTTTTTTTTTACACCTGCAGTTTGGTGATTCAGCCTCGACTGGAACTCTGATTAAAAAAACACAGTTTGTGATTAACAGCTGACAGATGCCGCTAACTGGTGTTGTGAAGCGATTATGACCTGCCTCTGTAACAGCGTTTGGATTGTGATTAAGTAACACAAGAGTTTATACTCATTTAGGGGATATGTTTCCAGCACCGTGTTCATTCTGAAACACCTCTTTGCTATAATAATGTAAATTTCTTTATACTTTCTTATTTCTACATATTTGTTCAGTCTATAATGTGTGTGTGAATTTTCACACTTTTTTGGACTGTGGTTACAAACATCCGTTGGTCCGATGTGACCAAATACATTTACTCAAGTATTGTACTTCACTTGAGTATTTCCAGTATTTCTATTTCCAAAGTAAAATACATAATCAGTTTAAAAATATGATGCATTCCTTTAAATTAAGGTATATAACTATATATTAAGTAGAGTTAGTTAAATTAAATAAAGCTAAATTAGCTTTAATGTTGAAAACATTAAAATGTTCCTTACATAAATGCATCAATAATAATATTCTAATGATATATATAGAGAATACAAAAGTCTTTTAATATAGTCATTTTGCATCAGGAGTACTAAGTAATTTGTCATTTTTTTATTTACTCTTTAATAACTTACCCATCTCATTACCAGAGCCCAATGTCTGACAACTTGTCATTTACTTTACTTTTGTATTTTTACTTGAAAAAAAAAGTGTAAATACTTCTGTGTCAATATAATAATTTTTAGACTAATCCTTTAAATACTATTCACAGGTATTAATACTTTTCTAAGCTGACCTTGATTATCAACAACATTCATCAGTCAGTACTTGTGTGAATAAACTGACTGATCATTAACACCATGACAATTTATTGACTACATTAAGTTAGTCACTTTCAGTCATGTCAGTCATTGTTTAGACTGACATCAAACATTTACTAAATGACTCATTTTAAATGCATACTGTGTGCTGTGGTGATATGTAACTAAGTGAATTTACTTACATTTTTAAACTTAGGGTACTTGTACACTTAACAGCTTTAATTACTAGTTAGTTACAAATGCAGATTTTTCATATAAAGATATGAAGAGTTTATAAAATATTGTAGAGTGAGTAACAGTGAGTGAACTAGACAGATATTACTATAATTATAATATTGTGTTGCCTGTGTTGAGTTTGCGAGTCTGTTGTGGTGTGTGCCGGTCGTTTGTTGGAGTTAGCTCAGCAGACTCCATACACACTCAGTATAATCCCAAAAAAAAAAAACACATTTAATGCAATAAACAGATCAAAAGGATGCTGAAATAACTAAATCATGATGCTGATTTGTAAAAGTCTGAATTTGTGCTCTGTCAGGTCTGTCCGCAAGATGACAACAAAGAACTTTTTAAAATGCTTGTTTTCTGAATGGAGTTCGGATTGATCGGGGCTACATTAACACTGCCAACATTCAAAACAAAACTCAAAATAACATCATCTAAATCCTGTACAAATATGAAGCAGTATCTGCAAAACCGCCCTGAGTCCTTCACACAGAAATCAATATACAGCTTGTGACAGTCAACTGAGAAAGTCGGGGAAGGCCTAATTTTTTTAAGTAATATTACAATCTGTTCACACATGTGCAGAAAAAACTATTAAAACCATGTAAATTGTTAGATACAGGCAGGGGCATGTCTGGAGGCGTCAGTGTGTGAACTGTCCACGATGGTTGTTGGATTTTCTGTCAGACATTTAGATTTTAGGAGTGTTGCACAAGTTTTTCAATACAATATTTTGTTTAAAAGGGGTCATTTATTTTAATTTTGTTGTCACTTTATATTACATTTGTATGGAGCCGCTCTGTCTTGTGATTGATGGGGTCTATTTTTATAAGTTAGTGCCCCATTTTACCCTTTGAGTCAAAAAATGTGAACAAACTACTGCAGTCAGCAACTTTAAGTACAATTTCCTGATTATACTTGCACACTTTTACTGAAATAACATTTTCAGTACATGACTTTTATATGAAAGAGTATTTTTTTAACATATTAGTAATTTAACTGAAGTAAACAACCTGAACACCTGTAAAATAAGTCCTAACAGCTCAGTGGTCGTTATCTCTCATTATGTGTTTCCTGTCAAATAGACCAAACAAAAACTGTGCAAAACAAATGTGAAATAGATGGTGTAATATTAGTATCCCATCAATATCCTGTGTGTGAGTTTAAATCACATCAGTTATTTTTTTTATACTGAGTAGATGTAAATTTGTAGTATTTGTATAGTACAGAAGATGTTTTTTATTATTGCATTTATTATCTATTTTTTTTATTATTCTTATTGTCTTTACTGATTCGACTCATTTAATTTTATTTCCATCTTGATTTTCCATAATTGAACCTCTCGTTCCTGCTCTCTCCTTAATAAAGGATCATTTCATGTTAACTCACCTTGAAAAACTCACAGCAGAGGACCTCCTGTCTCATAATTAACTCGCAGTCCTTCGCGTTATTCTGGGCGTGTGTGTGGAGGAAATAGCGGCCCTCTAATCCGCCCCCTCCCCTCGCAGACAGTGTGATCAGCCCGCAGTAAGGCAGGTAAGCTCAGCCCTCCTCAGAAGGAGCTCCTGAGGAGGTCACAGCTCCGCCGCAGCTCGGAGCGACCTGCGCAGTCTGCGGAGCGTTTTTTTTTTTTTTTGTATTTTGTTCTAATTTTGCGCAATTTCCTGGGATTTGCGACATTAAAATGTTTTGACGGAGACATGCGGACCACAGCTGCGGGGTTTCGGCGACACGGCGGAAAAGTGAGCGGACTGTGAGCCACAGGTAGGAGACGTCAAGGTGAGAGAGCGAGGGCACGGCTTCCGGTGGGCTCTCCAAAATAAAAGCTCCAAATGGTGTGCCTCAATAGGCTCTTTTCTTTTTAAATATTGTTTTTTTTTATCAGTGCCTTATAATAGACTTAAACAAAATGTTAGCATGAGTGTGGTTCATGCTGGCATCCATAAAACAGAGTCTCCTGTAGAGTATCTCTCAAAAATTAGTTTCTCTATTTATAAAATCTTGTGTTTGGCATTTTACTATGATATGTAAGTTATGATTCAACGCCAAGCATTTTTACATCCCTCCCTGTGCCCTGCAGTCTTTGTATTTGTTCCCTTTTTTAATACTTTGCCGCTTTTATTTTGAAGAATCGCCTCTCTTCCCCATCCTCTCCTGGTTTTTCTTCACAAACTTGATTCTCTTTCTGCTTTGGGAAGTTGAAGGCAGTGTTTATTCAAAGAGACAAGTGCTGTAGATCCTCAAAATGTATTTCAGGAATATTAATGTGCATGTAGTCACATTTAAAGTAGGCAGTTAAAGTGAAAAAATGTGAGTGGTGAGTTTTGCTCAGTGTTGCTTTTTCACAGTTATAAGACAACACTCCAGCTTACATCAGTCTGAAACACTACTTAAACTAAAAGTGCTGCTACTTCCTAAAATAAATCTCTCAAAAAATGTACATATGACTTTATATTTGGTGTTTTAATGAGACAACAGAAACTCTTTACAAAACTATTTATTCTCTTTTCTCACCTCCATGAAGTCCCTTTTGGGTTTCACACCTAACAGTAATGCTCTAAATAGTCTTGAGTGAGAGGAACATGTGGTGCCTTGTGCTGGCTTAAAGACGCACTTGTGTCATCAAAGGCTGTTTTGAGGTGCTTGCACAACAGGGAGGTTATTTCAGGAGGTCTCAAGCAGTGCAAAGTCCAAAGGCTGTTGCAGTTTCACAGACCTTCTCGCAGTAAATGCACCACAACAAGAAGAGAAACCCAGGCACGATGTGAGAGAAAGAACGTCTTAATGAACGTCTCTCGTTTGTTTCGGTTTTAACTCACACACACGAGACACAGCTCACGTGTGCGCTGATCCTAAGACTGCAGACGACCTTAATTTTCTCTGATAATAAGACAACCTCACCTTCAGCTAATGAAACCTTTGCATCTACAGCTCCTCCTCAACCTCCTTAACGTTTTAGACCTGTCACACACAAACAAAGGTCTATTTTAATTAGTGTTTCTGTCAGGTGATTGGCAAATCTTGGCCTTGCCTGAGTTAATTAGGACTTGAGCTGCTGTAATGTGAGTGTTTTAACCTGTGATCAAAGGGGAATAAAGAGGCAGAGGGTATTTTTAAGTGACAACTTCAGTAGCTTGTGCTGTGTGTGTTTACAGGAAGTGGGAGGGTGGTGTCACACTTACAGCAGATATAGAACTGCGAAGCCTCTGAAATGTGCTCGCCTTTAGGTTGTGAGGGAGAAATGTTAAATCCTGTGCACCAAACAACAGCAACTTAGCGGCAGGAGGCCAAGGGGGAAAGAGAGCAGAGATACAATCCCAGTGGACAGCAGCCTTAACGAGATTACAGTTTATTGGATTGGAGGATGTCTTGTGACACCGCAAAATGTTTGTCTGCTGCCACGAAGAAGGACATGGAGGAGATGAGGAGTGTAAAAAGTTAAACAGGAGGGTGGTTAGCTGTTCGTTTGTAGTTTTACATTCACTCATTCACTCATACATTCATTCATTTTAAATTCATTGTTTATCTTGGAAAACAATCACACTGCTGCCAAGTAATTTCATTTATTTTAAATGGGGGAAAATTCAGTATTGTCATGAGGCAAAATATAAAAGTTTTATATCATAGAGGTTGTTAGGACTGTGTAGGTGAGCTGTTGCTGAACATCTAAACATCATCCCAGTTGATTTACATAGAGCGAGGCTTTGACCATCAGTGTTTCCACTTCACCGCGCTCCACCTGCTACAGCCCCTCCCTGTCACAGCTCACGGCCAGTTCAAGTATCTGATGTTAGTCTACAGGGCAGTGATGGGAACTACTCATTTATACCTCAAACACTAAACATCAGCACAACCATGGGCGTCCCTCAAGGCCGTGATAATAACTGGCAAAACTGGTAACGACCACAGGACTCATTGGTTTGTAGTAATTTGATGAATTGTAACTGTGTCTATGAGTAAAAGTGAGTGTTCACCACTAAAGCACAATTTCAGCTGTCAGGATAACCTTTTTATTACCTAATGTCTTCGAGAGGGGGCCTGTAATACAATCTAATTGAATGAACATTGTTTTTTAGGATTTATTTGTGATTGATAAAGTTTCAGCACAGCAAAGTTGTTGCCTTGTGCTATTCCAGGAACAAAGTACCCAAAGGAAGACATCTTAATTCCTAAAACAAACAGTGCTTTGCAAATGAATTTATTGCCATCTTATGTATATCCCATCATCATCATAACCAGAACTATATGTTGTTGTTTTTTTGTATCCTGGTCGTCGAAATTATTGGGTTGAATTATATAAGATAACTTGCTAGTCACTATTTAATTATGACAGATCTGTTCACTTCCATTCACGTTGCTTTTGTTTGGGACCCTGTGTATTGTAGAAAGCAAGACCTTTAACAATGGCACTGAATCTAATCCAGGGTTTTGCAGATCATCCAGTATTCATGTTCTTGTCTGGTGAACCATGGTTATGTTTGTAACTTCTAGATTAAATTACCAAGTAGGATGCAGTGTTTTGTTGCTTAATAGTTTTCTATCTAAATGATTTGGTGTCAACTAAGATCGACCTTCAAATGAGGTTATTTATCCATCGTTACAGTCTGGCTCTTGGATGTATTTCTTTGCAGCAGCACAGCATCAAGGGTAATACACAAGCGTCTCAGTGTATATTTTTTTCCTTAGAAACTTCTTGCCCTAGTGAGGTATATATTTTGCTCTCATGGCCAACATGAACAGTAAAACTTTAATGACACTTTCAATGCGGAGAATTATACTGACAGAGAGGAAGTCACAGGTGGAGTGACTATGGTGGAGCTGAGGCAACATTTATTGTGTATTTTTCGTCATTTGTTTAATTCCAGTTCCAGGAAACCTGCTCAGACTAAATAAAACTGAAGTTTGAAACATCTTTTTGGCAAAAAATAAAATAAAAGTTTTCCCCTTCTAACAGACACATAATGAGGGTGTTTATCCCCGGGGTTGTTTGTGTCAATGACTATGTGACCAGTGCTGGTTTCATAAGGTTTTTAGACTGCAAGCAAACATTTTGTGAATGAGGTAACCAAAGAGCCATCCAAAGTCTGTTCCTTGTGCCATCTGACACAGTGGACGCTCTGTAGTGTCAAACATTCCCAGCTGTCAGTGAAAAGCTCATAAAGCATTTGTCTTTCTCTACCCAAACTAAAAATAACATAACAAACAGAAAGTTTCACAACTGGTTTCCATATGAATGGGAACATATCTACTAGAAAGTAGAAAAGTAATCTCAAAAGTCACAGTGTGCTTTGGAAAATGGGCAGCTGTTATGTAAAACTTTGCAATCTGCAGTTTCTGAAATTTGCATGGTCTAAAACATGTAATGCTACTGCTCGAGAAGCTTAACTTCCCTGCTAAAACTTAAGTCAATCCAACCCACTTATGATTAACCAGGATTTTGTGTTCAGGATGTTTTGTTTGAACAGTTCCAACTATTTTAGTTTAGTTAAAGGTGTAAGAATGTACCTTTTTTCTTTTTGAGAACTATTTTTAAAGTACTCCATCCAACCATTTCCTGACAAAGAACAGCTGAGCACAACTGCAGACAGCCTTTGAACATTATTTCTAAGTGAACCGCAGCAGCACCATGAGGCTCCGTGTTGCCTTTAGGCCCACACATCTGGGATCAGATACCCCTCCTGAATCCTTTAACCTCAGGCTTAAGGTGAAAAGACCCAACAAACCCATTCCTTATCTATTACAATAGGCCCTTCACCTCCCATTCAACCCCCTGTGATCACAGATAACCAGTCAGATGTGAAACCTCTAGCAGGAAGCCTCTGTTGTTTGAACGGGTCAGTGGCTGACGTGAAGCTTATGGCCAATTAGAGATAATACAGTGGAAACTGCATGCAGGAGCCTATTTCCATCAGCACCTTTAATTATGCCGGAGCAGGTGGTAACGACTTCCCCTCTCCCAGAGGAAAATGTGGCGCAGGGCAGGCGGGTGTTTGTGTGTGCATGTGAGAAAGGAACAGAGAGATTTGCTGTGCAGATGAAACATAATAGATGGTTTAAAGCTTTCCAGTACTCCTGCTGTTTTATGACAACACTGCAAACAGACCAGAGCAGCTTTTTCTTCTCAGTTATCATCTAATTCAGTCAATTTCAACCAGGGGAAACTGTAGCTGTTGCCAATAGGTATCTGGAAGATCGCTTGCAACGGTAAATTAGGATTTGATTAAAAAAATTTGATCCACATATTTGTGTAAAAGAAAAAAAAAACAGCCAGATAGAATTTCAAATAGGTATGATGCTGTTCTTGATGATATTTTTTAATAACGAGTAAGCTACCAGCTACGATAGCCTGACTGCACAGTTCATACACCAACCTGAGACAGTTTGAACTCTTGAACATCATGTCTGACAACGATGTGAACAATAGTTATCACGTGAGCAGACAACTTGAAATTGTCACTTAAAATAAAAGGATAAATGACAGAAATTGTCAACTGAAAGTAATGGATGAAAGGTTTAGATATTTCACCTGTCTGTGAGTGAAATGGATAAAAGTACAGGATGAATATAAGAAGTTAAAAGAACCAATGAATAGTTGACAATTAGCTAATTGTAGGTAAATAGTTGAAGTTAATCGCCAACAATAGCTGAAATAGTTAATAAGATAGCTAAAAGTAATGCATATATTTTGGAAATAGTTATATAAAAGTGCAGTTAAAATAGTTAGCTAACAGAAACAGATAAAAGTAAAGGATTTTGGTCTGAAATATGCAATGCTACTCAGCTGAAATAGTCCAGTAAGTGTAGTAATTAAAGTAATTAACAGTGACAAGAAATATTGTAAGAGTATCCATTTTTATATAACCAATAGAGTTAACAGTTTAAAATCCACTCAGCAAACACATTCGAAACACAATGTTTTGTTGGTTAAGGGCTACTTGAGTTCATCTTCTAAGTGGTACGTCAGACCAAAATAAAAAAAGGTTATCCAGTCTGGTCGAGCGATCCACATCACTCATCTGTTTTTCCATCTCCTGTCGTCTCATTGTCGATGGAGATTGCACGGCTTGTTTTCCCTCCCACAGGAAGCCATTTCATGCCATCCACTTCGAAATGAATGCGAAACAACTTCAACAAGCCCTTAAAATGACCCGAGCCACATAATCCATCACAGTTGAATTGTTCCTTCGCTCAGCTGAGTGTTTTCATATTAGTACGTGTCAATTTGTCAATCTTAGTGTCAATCACCACCCACGGGAAGAAATGTACGTCTTTGTTTGAAAACTCCCAATTTATGGTTATATGCTCGACTTGCTCTCTTACTTTATTCTTTTTTTTTGGTCTGTAATAGTTAAGAGACATTTGGTGCCGAAAAGTTCCAAAGTGTATTTTCCAAAACGCTTGAGTCAGCTCGCAGCAGCACATCAGGTCAGCCATCTGCATAACCTCTGAGGTGCCCTATTTCTTTGCAGACATCTGGGTGGGAGCAGACACAGAGCCCGATTTGCACAACGCAGCTTTATTTTGCTGAGTGGAGACTTTTAACATGGTATAAACCAGCAGATTCAGACTTGCATCACCATCAGAAAGTTGCATCACCACTGTGTTGATTTTGAAGACAGAGTCCAGTTGTTTGCCCCGTAAACTTTTTGAGAAGAGCTTTCTCTCTCTCTCTTTGAAACCAAACCTGGACACAAAAAAACAAACATCTTTTTTTTTTTTTTTAACAAGAGTACATGAAGGTCCGTCGGAGAGGTGCCCGCTGTTAACACGGAGCTGTGTGTTTGTGTATTCAGGGCCAGGAGCATGACTGAGCAGCAGGAGCAGAGCGAAGAAACAGGCCTGCTCTCAACACAGGACCTGGACCCCTCCAAGGACGACGACACACACGGCCACTTCAGGCAAATCTCTCACACACACACACACACACTCTTCTGCAACACTTGCCGTCTTTCCATGTTGTTTTTTTTTTCATCCACACGCCATCTGTATCCTGTGCATGGTCATGGGTTACAGCCCGGGGAGATTTATTTTCACAGCACTCATTCTGTGCTTTTACATCAGCTGTATTTGATGTCAAACAATGGTCAAACACGCACACACACACTTGCACACAGAGACTGAAAACAGAGATTTAGACATTTTTTCTGATTTTCCAAAACACTTAGAAGATGTTTTTTGGCTCATTTTTAATTGCTGTAGTTATTCTAGTAAGAAAGTGTTTCCATTTCAACACTTTGTGGGAAACTGTTCATATGCACAATGTCTGTGTGTATGTTTGTGTGTTGTATAAGAAGGATTCGAAGCAGGAGCAGTGTAATCCCGGGGAATCTGTTCTGGGATGGGATTTAGCGCTGATGCATGGTGGTGTGTGAGTGGACTCAGAGAATTGGAGAGACTGCATTCACATCAGTCTTGAACTGACAGCACTCAGTAAGCAGTGTGTGTATATGTCTTAAGCTCTCCACTTTAACACTAAATATTTGTTTACATAAGGAGTTGAAGCTGCATTAAACACAGAACCAGCACCGATCGCTGGTTAATAAAGTGCTCTGTTTTAGTCTCCACCAACTCACACTGAGCTCTTTAGCTGCTGAATGCTATGATTATACGTCAGCTCACACAGAATAATCAGGAATATGAAACTATTTTCTATTAGTTCAACTGTCTAACTGAGAATATGTAAAGCATTATTAATAATTCAGTGTAATGTTTGCAGGATATTAGTCTTAAACATATTTCTCTGCAGCTGAAAAGAATCAGACTTATTGGACATTCAAGCTTTTTCCAGTGATTTCTTGATTTTCTAGTTCCATCAACTGAAAATTTGGAATTAATATTTTCATTTTACCGCACAAACAAAAGCTTCAAAATATTCGCTCCTGCAAACAGTTCACAATTTTCCATAAATTCCTCACTGACACCGTTTTGGTTGCACTTTCTGTTTATCTACTGCAAATATGGAAATGATGAAACATGTGGAAGTTACAGCTGAGCCTTCAGGTACACAAAGCCCCAATGTTTGACTGCAAAACTAACTGTTATAAAAAAAAAGATAACAAGATAGACATTTTCTGCTCTCCTGAGAAATGAGGCTGATTACCAAGGTATGATTTCCTTAGAGATAAAACAACGGGTGCTCACTCAGTGTGTGTGTCGGTTGGCTGTACAAGCAAAACAGAAACTGACATGGGGGTGATAAAAGACTGACTTCATGTTCCCATTTGCATACACTGTTCCTTTTTTTTTCTTTTTAATCTATGAATTTGACACTTTTTACACTCCGGTAGGAGGGGGGATCTTGAGAAAATTCCTCTACTTCCCTCCTCACTCCTTTTTGTCTTTTTTCGAGTGTCATAGTGAGTCTCTCCACTTCTGTCAGCGCTCTCAGTCCCAATTTCTTCTCCTCCAGCTAAATTATTGACTGGGAGTCCGCTGCCACACCGGCCACCGATGGGAGGTGTTCGCTTTCTAATTTAGGATTCAATTTAGGATTCTTTCAGCTTGTAATTAGTTTCACTATTCAGCCTCGCAGCCAAGGGCACCGAGATACACTGACAAAGGCGCATGCGTATACACACACACACACACACATGCACTTTTTCTTTTGCTCACCAGTTTTATAAGCTGGTACACAGGTTTGATTTTATTTCCAAACCTAAGCATCTGAAATGATGTTAGAGATCAGAGACAGTTGTTCTTACTTGTTGAGGATTTTGGGGCTTTTTTACACGTCACTATACCTCATGTGCAGGACTCACAACATGCACACAGTGTGATCCACAGTCCGCTGAGCCTCTTGGCACCGGGGAAACCGACTTTTTTTTGCTGCTTTCGCTTGTTGCTCGGCCTGCTTTGGTGATTTTCATATGGGCTGGAAAATGTGATGGTTCCTCTGGGGCCTGTGAATTCATTTCAAACCCTCTGAATAATGTCCAAAATAAACCTTTTAGCGACACTTTGCTGACGCCAGATTTTCACTGCTTCATCTTTGACAACTATCCATCACTTTCCTAACATGTCATCCCAGCGTGACCTTGTTGATATCCCTGGTAAAAATGCTTTACAAGCGTGATGGGAATTGCCTGTAGCGGTTTTCTTCTTCTCAACTGGACGGACCAGCAGTATTGATTAAGACCTGGATCTCGCGTAAAAGAGAGAGACAGATGGAGGGCGAGGACGAGAGAGCCGGTGGGTCCCCGCAGAGTTGCCTGTGTTTTTAATAATCACTCTCTTCTCTTCACCCGGGAGTGCAGAGCCACTGTGGATCCTATTTATAGGCAGCAACCAGCAGGCAGAGCAGCACACATGCACTATTGTTCATAACATGGTCACGAGGTAAAGGGATGGTTTTTCTAGGAGGGTGATTTTTAATGAGGGAAATGATGAATTTGCACATCTAGGACAGGCTACATAAAATAATTAACTGGTGGACAGGTTAAAGAGGGGGTAGCTTTTGACTCCTCTTGTGACCTGGTTTCTGCTGTTTTGTAGTTTTGTTGTAGATTATTTATGAGATTTCCTGTATGTAAATTCATGTTAGCTGCATTGAAATAGTTTAGGAATTTTACCCTTTCAAAGTACACACCTCATATGTGTTTTAGACACTATTTTTACCTGTTAAATGTACAGGATATGCAGATATTTCTAAGTAAATACCTCACAATATGATGTTCTAGTGGAAAAATAAAAGAACAAACATAAAGAATATTTTTATTTTTAGATTTTACAGCAGGGAAGAGACTATTTTGTCATTGTGAAGGCTTAAAATGGGTGCAGGGTGAATATTCTCACTGCTGCTTTGGAGATAACATGTGATGTAAAGTGAGTGATGTATCACTTTAAGTGTCTGTAAGGTGTCCAGCAGGAGAGCCGGCAGCGCTGTCACAGCTGTACTGCCCTGATGTAAACAACAGCCTCATCCTGCTCTCACGTACACACACACACACACACACACACACACAGCAGGCAGCCATAACATCTGTCACCCCCCTCTGATCTCTGACACTTTAACCCTGCTTGGGTCTTTTTCCTGCCTGACCTGAGACTGAATAAAGGGGATGATAGTAGAGTAACAACAGAGAGGCTTAAAAAAACCAGTGGTGGAAAGTAAACAAGCACATTTCTTTATTACTGTACTTAAGCATAATTTGAGGTACTTGGAGTATTTTAATTGCATCCTACTTTATATTTGTACTCAACTCTTGGGGAAATATTGTACCTTTGTGACAATTTTGTCTCACTGCTGTATGCTTCACATGTCTATGTTTTGCAGATGCAGTGTTATGTCTTCATATTTAGATTTACACAGCGTGTGTATGTAATGTTAGTCCTTGAAATAGGTTAGAAATATGCCTCTACTTTTTTGTTTTGCTTTTCAGTGTAGCGAAGGATGATTTGAGCAGCTAATTATGCTCTCCACATGTGTTCATCGCGCTTGTCTCTTTTTAATTTTAGCATTGTTTTGTGGGCGTCTTTCTGTCCTTAATATATAAAACTCTCTCATTCTCACAAAGGCTGCTCTCAACCTCAAAATGTCACTCTCCTACGCTTTCCACCGAACAGGGTGAAAGAAACTGTTGTCCTCTCAGGTTTTTACCACATATTTTTATATAAGGCGGGGCTATTATTTGATATTATTGAATGCCATTTCATCATATTCTGTCCTGTTGCCTCAGTTAACCTGAAAATACGCTAAACCTAAACCAATGGTCAACCAATGGATGGAAAGAAGCAGCGGAGTCAGGGAGGGTTGTTTGGGGACAGAGGTCACGCTGTCTTCTTACTCAGAGGAGAGTCTCTCATCAGAGCGGGGACACTGACAGTCCTGCTGCCATGAAGGCAACAGCCAAGGATATTTTAACATAATGGCACCTTGCTGTATGTTAGTAAAGGACACTGTTCAAGGGGAATACAAATGTGGTGCTGGTACGTTGTGATGTCCCCGCTGAATCAGAGCAGAGTCATGTCGAGACGCAGATCTTCATGATATACTGTTCTGGAAGGACCAGTGAGGCTGAAATATTGGAAATTATTGTTATTTTTCAACTTTTTATTTTTCACTCATGCTGCATTTGAAAGTTTTAGAAAGAAAAAGTTTTAACAGACCTGCTAAGGGAAGGAAAGATTTGAAACTCATCCAGTTCAGTGTTAAGTTAAGCTAAGTTCTGTCCCCTGTTTCAGACTGATTTTAATGTTTTCTAAAAGAAGAAACTTGTAAAACCAAAAAAAAAAAATACTCCTGTTACATGCATGTTGTTCTAAATGACTGTGACTGAAACTGTAAAAAGCTAACATCCTTTCCATTTGATGATTCATGTAGTTGGAAGATTTAGAGATAAAGAAATAACATGGTCCTATTATTATATTATAAGCAGTGATGAAAGAGGATCATTTATGTAGCTTAATAAAATGAGCAGTACTACAATAGAGGAGTGATTAATTACAGGTACTTAATTTAAAATCTTGCTTAAGTGCATATCAGTAGTTGCAGAAAAATGTACTGGAAATATCAATATAAAAATATATTCATTATGGTAAGGCATCATTTCGTGTGTTATATTTATTACATATATATATGAAGGGTCCATTTGTTAAAAGAAATGGTTGAACTGGTGCTGGTTTATTCATTTTAAGAAGGGTGTGTATGTATTTCGCGATGAACTCCATATATATGTACATGTGAGCAGGATTTTAATACTGTTGAGGTAAAGATGATGATAACAACAATAGGTTATTTAATAGATAACAATGCACATTATGTAAACTGATAATATGGTTCATGTATTAAATCTTAGTGTTTATGTACAGTGTGTAAGTAAAATCATTTAGTTACAGTAACATAATGATGCATACATACCTGTTTGTTTTCACTTTTAACATGAGAAAAAAAAAGGTTTTGAGGTTGTCGACTTGAACTGATTTGTTCGGCTAATGTCTCCTTCACATTATTCCTGTTGGACTCTGCAGGGTTGAAGATACCAAGGCTCACTCTCCTCCCGTCATTTGATGCCTTTCTCTGTTGCACAGTATGAAAAATGGCTTCCACGGAGCGAGATAATCCATCATAGTAAATACGAAGCGGCAATTTGCTTTTTGCCAGAGCTTCTTGTTTTGTCAGTATCTCCTTGAGCAGCAGTGTTTTCCGTATCAGCACCGCGTTACGTCGTGCTCTGCTGGCTGTCACTCACCTGCAGTGGCACTCGCAGAAAGATACAGGAAGAAAGGAAGGCTTGCCAGAAAGAAATCTTTCATAAACACTGGCTTTCAGACTTTATTGTTGCTTACATGTCTTCTTTTTTAAAGCATCTTAACTGGGCCAGCAGTTCATTTCAGTGACATTTTCCTTAAAGGGCTGATTATGCTGTGTTTTATCTGCTGGGTGGCTGTATTAGCAATAGATAGTATCGTGCTGTGACATCTGCTGCACTGCTCTGTCTGTCCTGAGGCGAGCTTGATGCCAGTGATGCATCCGTGTGTGTGTGTACATATATTATGACTATAAAAAGACCAACACGGATCATCCCGGGCATGGTCACTATTTGTGTTTAAACAACTCAATATTTATTGTTGATTATGTTGTTTTGCGACAGCCTTTGTCTCCCCGCAGTTATGCACACACTGATGATTAACTCGTCATGTGGAAGCTCTGACCCAGCTGGGATTTTCATGCAATGTACACATAGATGGATACACACATCCTGCACACACGCACACGAGCTAAATCATTTGTCATGCTGCCTTCAGGCCAGGTGAAGGCATTGATCTGCCTTTAAACATGCTTGTAGGAATATGTTGAAGTATTCATTGTTTTTAGCACATTGACAAGACTTTTAGATTATTTTCCGACGGTGAAATTATCATTGTTGAGAGGTGAACATGCACATGAAGAGGTGTCATTTTAATACTCAGTGTGTTTTTCCTTCCATCACAGGTTTCAGCTGATTGAGGACCTGTCCTATGAAGATGTTAAGAAATGCTACCGTGGCTCGGTGAGTCTCTTTTGCTCCTGATTGTTACGTAGTCTGTGATTGAAGTCCAACCAGTTATATTAGTCTTTACTTATATATATTTACTCTTTATAAAAAGCAGCACTCCCTGATAAAACACCACTTTCCCTTCTGAGGAGATTGTTTGTTTTGTGATTCCTTGACTTGAAGGCATTTCTCTCACGTTTATACTGCAGTATTGAAATATGTTTCAAAGAGATTTGTCTAAACACAAAAGGCTTTCAGCAATATGACAAAATCTGATTGCAGTCCAGTGCATTTTACCTACATACCCAACATTTTACCCCTGTGCTAAATTCTGACAAACTCCAAATGTTGTGCGAACTCCAATTTTGTACCTTTTGAACTTTCTTTGTCCAAAATGTTGGCTGAGCAGAACATTAATTTCCTCTTTCCTTTTGACAATTAATTTTTTCATCGATCAAATCACAAAACAAACACTTAATCCTTCAGACTTCTCAGAATTAAATGGCACCACCAGCTACATGACATGGTTAAGCTGACAAATTGTCCCACATTTTAAAAAACCAAACCATCCAAGTGAAAGATTTGGGAACAATAGACCTGCTGCAGTCTATACCAGTATCCTCCAGATAGTCTCAGCCTTGACATGAGCCACATACAAAGCAGCATCACCATCGAGTAGAAATGATACAACCGCACCATGAACTAATCATCTTAAAACATCTCACCTATGCATTCGGTCTGCGAGCCCCTCTGCATATCTGTAACCTACTATAAGCTCCATATTCCTGAGGACGGGAGCTGCTCCAGCACGAGCTATTAATAGACGGACAAAAACAGAGGCGGCAGACAAAAGCAAAGTGAGCAGATACGAGTCGAAGGAAAGATAGACATGATTCAGGACAGAAAAAAGATAGTGATGGTGGCGGCAGCAGAGATATGTAGAGGTGAGTTTAAACTGCGAGAGAGGAGAGCGGGGAATGAATGAAACCTCTTGTGTGTTTCGGGAAGGAAACTGTATGATTTTCTCTGAGAAGTGAGGGCTTTTAGTCTGACACTACAGAGAGGCTGACAGAAGAGAGGAAGGGGAAGGCAAAGGAAAGAAAGGACTTGAAGTGAGAGGAGTACCTGCGTGTGTGTGAAGAGAGTGTTTTTTTTTTTTTCAGCTAACAATGATGAAGGGCAGAGTGTGTGTATGTGTGTGAAGGAGGGAGCCGGAGAGGGAGGGTGTCAGCTGGGTGCTGCAAAGTGTAGAGTCACTAGAGGTGCATTTGAGACAGAGAAAGAGAGCCTTGTAGTTTCTGAGAAGGAGCTCAGTGGCTGTAAACTGAGGCATTGCTGCTGTAACTCTGTAGTAGTACTGTGTGTGTGTTTGTGTGTAGGTGTGCACATTAGAGCAAGGTGTGTGTTTGTACATGCATGTAGACTAGAGGTAGTTGCAGAGAGGCAGTCCTCCATCTCGGGGGGCCCAGCATACTGACTGGCGACAGGGGAACAGTGTGTGTCTTGCAGTGGCTTGCTCCAGGCCTTGGATGTGCGCGAGTGTGTGTGTGTGTACGGTGCCAACGTGCTGAGCCTGGTGCAGAGCTCGCGTCCTTTGAGGGAGAGGGTGGTGTCTGCGGCGAGCGGAGCCGGAGTGGCCGGAGGAGGCGGCGTGGCCGGCGGTGCTGGTGGCGGTGGTGGTGGCGATGGTGGTGCTGGTGCTGTGCAGGCAGGCCGGTCCGCCAAGGAGCTGCTCATGACTCTGCCCTGTCCCTCTGCACAGACTGTCAGCAAGTACAACTCGCAGTACCACAAACTGTTCCAGTGCGTGCCCAAGGATGAGATCCTCATGAAAGGTACTGTTTTTTCAGTTGAAAATTAGCTGTGGTGCAGCTCTTGTTTTATGAATCAACTTGTTAATATACTAGGAAATGTCAAACTTTGACAACTTTGTACTTGTTAATATTTTACTCTCTGCTTGTTTTGATTGTATTCAGTTATTGCAAATTGATAATATACAGTAACTTTGTGAAACTGATATTAATCTTTCCATAAAAATCTGTCAGGTCTGCACTTAAATTTAACCATTTATCCATCCTTTTATTTATTCATACTGTTCTACAATATTGGTCCAAATTCTGTTTAATAGGCTTTTATGTCCTCATTATTGTAATTAAGTTGGAAACACTAAAAACATGCAAGATTTTGCATGAAAGTATCTTATGATTTCTAGTATCTGTGCAAAATACAAGTCATCAGCAGCTTTAATGTGCTGATACTGAATCTTCATCAGTAGCATGTGTACCTGCGTACCAGAAGTCAAACACTAGTGCAAACTGTACTGTACAGTTGCAGTTTCTTTTCTGCTTTTCATTCATTTGAAATGGCTGTCTTGGCACCGTGTCCAGCTTTGATTCTTGCTGCTGCAGCTCGGCCATCTGGTTAAGCTCAGAAACACTCAAACTGTCAGATTTCAGGATGACCAACTTCTCCTGCACAGCATCAACTCCTCTGTTTGCACAGTTTTACCATTAACTGTGACGCCATGTGCCACCTATAAAAACCACTGATGTAAAACATTAAGGATGAGTCATTATACTAATTATTTGCCCAAAACTTTGGCGAAGCAGAGGAAGGATTTGGAGATATTGTTTTACCGAGCTTGTGTATTTTTCTTGCTTTCTCCAGTTTGCAGTTGTTGACAGAGTAAGAGAAAAGTGTGTGTTTGTCTCTTCTGTTCTCAGTGTACTCCTGTGCTCTTCTCAGAGATATCCTTCTACAAGGCAGGCTCTACATTTCCAGAAACTGGCTGTGTTTCTATGCCAACCTCTTCGGCAAGGACATTAAGGTACGAGCGACTGACAGACAGCTTAACAAACTCAAACTGACTGACAAACTTGAACCGAGGGACTCCCAGTCACAATCTGACAAGCTGATTGGACAACTTGACAAATTATTTGACTGAAAGTCATTCAGGTTTCCGGGCTGACTCTCAGTGTCGTGGTCTTAATTCTCACATGTGGAAAAAGTCTCTCTCTTCATGTGAAATTATACACCGAGAACAGGTGGACTTACTGAACCTTTAACCTTGAGCAGATTTTCTCTTTGATGTTGTGCATTGTTCCTTTTCCCTCATTTCCTTGAAACCAAACCTCTCCTGATATCTGAGTGACAATAAGCTACTTATTTAGACTGCATTCCTCACATTCTGACTGAAACAAGACACGCTCCATGTCCACTTCTGACTTTCCCTGGGAGCTTTTTCCTGAATGTATTTCAGTGTATGTCTTTTCTGATTTACTCTTTTTACCCTACTCATAAAACTACCATCGTCTTGCTTTTAAGTTTTCCTCCTCAAAACCTGTGTGCTTCCCTATAAATGTTATTTCTGTGCCTTTTTATATCCCGTTTAGGTGGCTATCCCTGTCGTTTTTCTGTGAGGCTGGTGAAGAAGCACAAAACAGCGGGCCTGGTGCCCAATGGCTTGGCTATCACCACAGACACCGGCCAGAAGGTAAACACTCCCATGAATTAAAATGCTTATGCTGATTAGCGCAGTGCGGCTGTATGTTCCAGGCGAGGTGCGATGGAAAAAACAACACCGTGCTATAGATAGAAGCCGACTGGAGCCCCAGCCTGGAAGCATGAGAGGGTGATGGGTTTTTTCACCATTACGGCGTAGCTCTGAAGGGCTTCTTATCTTTCTGTCACATCGGACCCAGCCTGTCATCAAGTGGTGTTTTCAAAGACATAATGTACTGTTCAGCTTCTGTTCCCACGAATAATGACAGCTGATAAGCTCACATTAGCATGTGATGACATCTAGGTTTTAAGTGCCTGTCAGTATTGTTAAAAAACAAAAAAAATCCTACAGGACACTAGGACAGGTTTGTTAGCTCAAATCCAAAATGTATTAGTAGTTATTAGAGAAATTCAGAAATATCACGTTTTCAAGTATACTCTACTATACACTCATATATACACAAACCACAGAAGACATCATTTATTCATTACACAAATCATTATATATTAATATATAATATGACTTGGCTTATTTTCCACCAGATAAATGCAAAAAAAAGTGGGAATGTCAGCAGACTGTCAGTACTGAGGTCCACTGGGTGTGAGTTCGATTAGAGGTGTCTGTCTTCACCTTCAGACTGACATATATATGCTTCCCTTCTCTTTCTCAAGTTAACATTACATGATAACTCAGCCTGTCAAAGAAAAACCTAGAAGTTTAAAATAGTTATTTACATTCAATTTGTGTAAATTAAATCAGTCAGAATTGGCATATTACGATATATTCCCTCGTTTAACAAAGAATGTGGGAAGTATAGCATATGGACGGTATGTCCCATACTGCTTCACTTTATACAGTATGTCTGCATGATTGTGTAATAAGCATTATATAATCAAGCACACAGACACAGACTGTACTGCTAAAGAAGACTGAGAATTATTCTTCTGTTTATGAGGTGAAAAGTTCAGACTTGTTTGTAATTTTTCAGCTCATTCACTTACATGACTGTCAGGAAGAATAGGACAGGATAACGTCAATAAACTGACACAGACTTAAAGTATGCACACGGTAACAGCGATTGAAACGCTCGTGCATACATTTAAAAGCATTATTTATGCAGGTCAGAGGGATATCGTGATAAGCTGTCACTGACCTGTCATTCATAGGTTTTTTTTCCTGAAAGAACAAACCGGAACAAAAATGTGATTAGAAAAATATTCTCTTTGTGCGCCAGATTAAAGCTTCTGAATCCCTGAAGTGCTGTTTGCCCAAATTATTTCTAGCAATTTTGCACTCATTCCCGGTAATATTAGTGTGTTATTATATAGGCTGCAAATAGAAATACTCACACACCTCTCTACATGCCTGAATACACTGATTGTATACTATTAACATAAAGTTATAATAATGCAGGTGGGATTTTGTGCAGTACATCTCAAATACTGATACATACAAATACAAATACATGTCTCGGATATTTGTAGGTTAAGACAAATAGAAAACCTTGATCTGTTTCTTTTTTTAGTCTCCCCACAGGGCTCATAAAAGTGTAATGTCATCTCTCATCTGACCTAATTGTAATGATAAATGAAATTCAGAGTAGTTTATCAGATTTATGTATGAGTAGAAATTGAAGTTAATCACTCTGTTCAATGAACTGAATCATGTTCACATTTTTATGTGTGTGTGAAAATTCACAGTAGTTTCTGGTTTTTGACATCGCACCGTCTCTTTTTTTTATTTCCTCAGTATGTATTCGTATCTCTGCTATCAAGAGACAGTGTATATGATGTCCTCCGCAGGATCTGCACACACCTACAGGTCAGAGGACACACACACATAAGCATGCTCTTCATTCATTTACTGTGGTGTATATGTCAGTTAAAGAGGTGATTTCTTTTCCCTCTGCAGGTCAATGGGAAGAGTCTGAGCTTGAAGCAGTTCATGGAGGAGCCGACCTTGTCGCTGGTCAGTGTCGACATGTCATTCATAAAGAGAAGCCTTCTCATAAAAAAAAAAAATCATAAAAACATAAAATTGTTAAGATCAAAGTGGGTGGAACTGTAACATCTGGTAATTCAGAGGCAATATAAAGACTTTAATGTTTCCTCGTCGTGTTTCATGTCAGCCTAAAGGCCTCTGACAGCTCTCACTTACGACTACCCCGACCCGAAGGCTGACTTACCGTCTTACAGGGAGGGATCAATACATCATTCTGTTGCATTTTGCAGCCCTCCAGTGAATTATCCCGCAGGTCGGCGGGATGCTATCAAACAGCTCTGTGAAGTCACCTTGTGTTTGTGCACTTTATGCCTCTCTGCGATAGAGCAGCTTTTGTATTACAGAATAATTTAAGTCTCATCAACATGCACATCTTTGATCATGCTCTTATCTGGACTGAGAGTATTTAAGAAAAAACATGGTAAACAGATGGTTTTATAGATCTACTCTCATTTCAAACCCAGAACCTGTTAAGATGCCTGATTTATATTAAAAGTTTGTAATCATTTTATTAAAATATTAAAAGAAGAAATATTACAACTATCCAGAATATTTGTTTACCTTGCTCAATATCTTCACATTGTAGCTCCGATAAGGTTTAGTAGATAGGGCTTTTTCAATAAATAGATGAGTACCGTTTTCTAATAAGTAACTTTTTTAACACTTTTTAACATTTATAACTAACTTCAACATTTGGAATTGTTTTATTACCAAAAAGAAAGGATAAACATCAACCAAAGGGATTTTTCACAACCTGGCAACTCAAACGTTCTTCTTGTTAATGTCTCACAATGTTCAATAAACCATTTGAGCATTAAGCATTGTAACCCTTTTTGGTGGTGCTTGCGTCTTGTAGCCCCTTTATAAAGGTGACTTGTCATAATAAATGGCTTTTAAAGTGCTGTGTTTTCACCAGAATTTATGCCTCGAAATAATTCAAATAAAATTATCTGAGATGGTCAAGCTCAAGGTTTATAATTAGTTATTTCACCAAGACCTTTTTTTTGACCAAGCAAGATCTTGAAATTCATGTAAAACACCACTGAATAATCTTGGCGCAGCTTTTTGCCATCTCAGATTTAGATGAGTGAACTATGAGTGTGCTGGCAGCTGAGACTCATTTAATTTTGGATCACTTTATATTGTTGCCATCTTTCCAATACAGCCTCTATTTTTTCCCCCTCTGCGCCTCAGGACGAGTTCCCGGCTCCAGACGAGTTCCCAGTGGTTGACGAATTCCCATCAGTGTTAAAGTGGAGGAGGAAACCCTCGGCGGTGTCTGTGTCCTCCTCCCTTCCTGACCTCCTGGGGAACTCCACCAGCAGCCTGAGCCCCGCAGATACACCCTTCAAATCAGAGCAGCTGCTGGAAGGTGATAAAAGTATTCATAAAATGTCACTTTATGGAAGTCCAAGGCTCCTTTCCAAGGCCACGCGTGTTGTTAGAGCTGATTAACTGAGGTTGCTCAGAGTCTCTGAGTTGTTGACATGACTTATGAGCCATCTGGAGTGAAAATCATCCACATAAGTTGCTCACGGATGGAGAGGTAAATCAACCTGCACCTCTAACGTAGTTCAAATTCAAAAGTAGATCGTTTTGTGATAAGAAAACCACACTGAAACCACACTGAAAGTATCACCAAATTAAAAACTTTTAAAATCAAAATATTTCACAGTTTTCTACTCCTGCGGGACTGTATTAACATTAAAGATAAATCTGCTCTCTCTTCATCTGATTAAAAAAAGTCTCTGTGGGCATCTTTGTTTTTGTGCTTTGTGTTTTTATCTTATCTTGAGTGTAAAATCACACAGTGTCCTCATGCACTTTAAATAATAACTGTGTGGAGTGCATAGAAATGAAAATACATCAAAAAACTTTTTTTTGCTTATTTACAGTAAAAGCTGGACATAAACAACAAAACCAGAACAAGTTCGCAATTCTACAAAGCAACACAAAGGAAAGTGAAGATAATAATCATTTCAAAAGTATTGTTTGCCCCTCTTATTGGTCGAGTTAAAGTATTCCTCAGCGGTGGAGCGTGGTAAGAAAATGCTCTGTCAGCAGTATGTATCTTGTTAATCCTCTAGAATAATGAGCGCCTGCGTTATGAGGTCTAACTGTATGTGCAGGGATAAAAGATTTAAGAGCTTCTGCCAAATAAGGAGGTGATAATCCATGAAGAGTTTTATAGGTAATAAGTTACAGTCTGCCATCTGACCTAGATGAAACAGGCACTCAGCGAGCTGAGGACACAATCAGTGTTTCGTCTTTAAAATGTCGCTTTACATCCCAGGATAACAGTGTTTGCCGTCAGACCATGTTTACACTGCGAGACGTGGATGTTGAGCTAAGTCGTCTCCATATGTTTGTGTGTGGTGTTTAAAGTAAAGTTTCATTTCATTAAATTTTGGTGTCTGTGTGTGTGTGTGAGAGAGAGAGAGAGAGACTGAGACTGAGCGGAAGACAGACAGTAATTGCTTTTGGATGGCAGTATCTCTCTTACGCAATGACACATTAAGCTCCAAATGGAGATTAAATCATGCGGGGGCTTGTATTAAAAAGCTTTCGACGGATGCAGATTAAGTAGAGATTATCACAAACAATGTCTGCTGTCAAAGTTGTCTGAGGACAGTTTAACGGCTATATGCTGACAGGGTCAAGTCTGAAAACTAACCTACATTAATGTTAGTCTTTGTTCCATGTTGGATATTTGATTTTTGTGTTCGTATTATCACAGCTCACATGTGGAGAGAAAAAACTGGGATGTAATGTACTGAAAAGTTGCGTGCCAGCTGAGTAGCGTTACCTGAGAAAAGACCTGATTATACTGTGGTAGCTTCACATCACACACAAAAACACACATACAGGAACCGTGAAAAAAGGATTAATGCACACACACACCAGTTATCAGATGACAAAATATAATAATAAATTGTTTTTTATGGTTCAGACAATATAATGTTCAATGATCGCAGTATTTTTTTAATGAACGATGAATGAAAAAAACTGTATTGTGCTTTATTGTGCTAGCTTTATTGTGATTATACAACACAAAGTTTATAAAGGCAGAAATAAAAAAGGAAAATTATATTATATTTGCCAGGAAGATATATGGTATGTCTATACATACATATATATGTATACTATGTGCTCATAAGACTCTATTAATGTGTAACAGCTGTGTATTTGAATAGTTTCTTAGATTTTAGTGCAACATGCAAATAATCAAATGATGCACATACAAATTAATCACTTTCTTTTTTATTATAGGAGCCTCAGCCATGTATGAAATAATATAAAATGCACAGATGAGAATGTCTCCAATATAAAATATATAAAGAAAATATATATATTATATAAAAGAAAACTATTGTTAAAGATCTCCGACAGTTCAATGTGTTTACTTGTATAATTTAATTGCATCCTCTGGTATTTTATATGCATAAACAAAAACATTGGAAGGTAGAATTGATAAGATTAATTCAATATTGATTATTCAATATGTGACTCATTTTCAAGTTCAAACTGCATATTGACACACCAACACACATAACTGTGGGGGAGCGCTGAATGCTTGTTTGAGTCACACGAACAGGTGGGCCAGCGCTATTAAAAGTGAAACAAGCAGTCAGGCCAGGTACTGTTAATGGTTTTATGTTATAATGTGTGTGTCTGTGTGTGTGTGTTACAGAGCGAGCACTGCAAACAGACAGAGGTCTTTTATCAGAGCCAGTGGCAGAGCTGGGCCAGATGGAGTACCAGCTGCTCAAGTTCTTCACCCTGCTGTGAGTATACGGAGGGACACACAGACACCAACAACACCACCTTCACCTCCTCCAGCAGCTGACTCACAGCCACACACACACCGTGGGCATTAACGTGGAGCTATAAATAGTGGGCGATTCAATCAGACCGAACACAGGGGATCAGAGCTGCTAAAACACTTTTTCCACAAAAGAAGTTGCCTCCTGTCCATGAGACTTCACTTAATTATGAAGATTCACTGCAGTGCGTGAGATAATTTGTCTTTTTCATGCTTTTCTTACTCCACCTATCCACATGGGAGACTGCCCTTCACCCAGAGGCCGTTAAGTGTCCTTGAGAGAGCAATGAATCCCTGTCTGTTCCTGAAGCATCGTCACACTGCTGACGGTGACCTCTGACCCCTGCTTGTCAGTAGGAGATCACAGATTATAACCCCGTAGATTACCATGAAATCTTAAAATAGAATACCCAATGTTTGTAATAAAGCAAAGAAAGCAAATACTGAGTAGTACATTTAAGTAAATAAAAGCTAAATAAATGCATTGTTTATTTTCAGAGTTATGTCATCTTTGTGTGGTGCAGGTTCATTATAAATAATCTGCAATCGTACAACCACACAATGACTAAAAAAATATAGGAAAATAAACAACGATTTAGACTTGATTTTCTCTGATTTTCTCCAATTTGAAAATACTTGCTCCTTGTAAAGCACACAAAATGCCACATCATTACCTACTAAAATGTTTAGCACTAATACAAAGTGATAAACATGATCTGCAGTGTGGCATTAAAACACTGCAGATTTAAACTGTGTTGTTTCAGGTCATTGTTGTGCTGTCCTGTTGATAGAAAGTCAAACGGTGCCTCCCAGTGTTCGATGGGAGGCATTACAGCTCTCTCCCTCCACATCAGTGTAATAATTTGTAGTTTGACTCGTCTGTGTGTCTCCCCCTCTTCCTCAGTATCATTCTCCTCATCCTGTCGTCGTGCTACCTGGCCTTTCGTGTGTGCAGTCTGGAGCAGCAGCTGTCCTTCCTCAGTAACCCAAATCTGCCCCTGAGAGAGAGGTAACACTCCACCAGCTACACCATCAGCACTTCACGATGTTTCATATGATATTTTAGTTCAAAGAAAGCACAAAACACATTAATATGCCCAAGTTAAAGGATGCTGAACATTCATGAAAGTTGACATTTACACGTGATAAGCCAAAAATATGAGACAGTTATCATACTTTTCATGCAAAATAAATAATGAAGCTAAATTGCAGCTCCTGTCTCTGGTTTGACTTTTAAATAAGTAAAAGGCACAAATAATTCACTGTTTGACATTCTGTTGGTTTGCACATGTGCAGTATCTCTGTATGCGTTCAGGGTTTAGAGTAAAAGTAGAAAAACGGGAGATTTAATTTAAACTTCATTGTCTGTTGCAAAGCGATGGAAATTTGTCCTTGACATGGCTCACACATGTATATATAGAATAAAAATGTACATGCAGCAGAAATATACAGAACAATAAATACGTACATATGCATGTACACAAGGTATTAAGAGCAGTTTGGCTTTAAAGTGCAAGTGTGTGCACGTTATTAAAGTACTAGTTCCTTCCTAGCTTGTTTATCATGTTAATGGCAGTAGATATGAATTTTTATGTATGTTTGTCCCAGCCAGAGGGATTTTATAACTGCAGTCTGACAGGAGGAGTTGAATAGAGTTGTGGAAAAAGCCCTGTGTAATGAGCTTTATATTTACCCACCACAGATCTGATAGTGAGGACTGGGTGCTGCCTGTTATTTTACTTGCTTACTTACTTGTGCTGTTGATGTTCCCTTCGTTTATTCTCGAGCGTGCCCTTACCTGGCTGCTTTCTTCCCCTCCAGGTAACCACTGCTCTCCGCTGCTGTTTTTCTCCTCTCGTGCTTTGAGTCGACGATGCCCTCCCGCACAGATCCAGGACCAGCTTTAGAGCCCAGATCAACCCCGCACCAGCTGCAAAACAAGAAGGAGCAACGCCAACCCGAGTCAAGGACCTTCTCTCCATGGAGTTCCTATTTAGTGATCACTTCCAGACTATGCAAACAGACTGTCTATTTATTTCTGAATTTAAAGTAGGTGTTACCGTAGATTATGATCGTCTGCCCCGGCCTCATTTCATTTGAAACTCTCCGGTGTAGCGGCCTTCACCGTAAAGCAGTGAGCAGATCACAGTTGAACCTGCTGTTTTGTGAAGTTCAGGAGCAGCGATGGAGGCCGAAGGTGAGGTTGGTGTTGGAGGAAAGGAAGTACAGAGATGATTCAACACAATAATTACTTGAAAATACAGATAGTTAAGATGTTTCAGGTGAGTCGTCATGACTCATTGATATCCTCTGAGCGGACTAAACCGAATGTTTGGTTTTGTTCTCTGGTGAGATCTTGCCACAGCCCTCGATAAGAAGGCTAAAACTAGCAGCGACAATGCACTTTTTAAAATATGTCCATGTTATTTCAAACTTATGTAACTGTTTTAAGAAATGAGATCTGTGTTTTGCTTGATAAAAGGTACTCCTTTGTCATTTTTGAAGGTATTTATGGAAGGAAGAAATGTTATGTAATGACCTGTCATTTAACTGTGATGTACCAGAGCGATAACACCACCTGTATAATGTGAACGAGATGGTTAGATCACCTGCATAATTTTTGTTTTTAGTTGTACTAATCTGCTGTGTGAAAGGAACACCCAGTGATTTCTTTTCGTTTATGCATTTCGAATGAAGTCACCAAAGACTTCGAAAGGACCCGTTGAGGTTTTTTGTTCATGTTGTCATATCTTTGTCTGAAGATATTTCACTGATTTGGCAGACGTGGGTGAAATGTAGACCTAGACTAGTTTGTGAAATCCCTATGAAGTAAATTGGCAATGAAATTTAGATAAACAACAACAAAAAAAAAAGGTTTGCAGATTTTAATTTATTTTTCTGTCATTTTGGTGCCAAGACTTCACAATCTGACGTTCCATCCCGTCATTTTGGCGCTTTGCACAGGACCACCGTGAAAACCCTTGACTCCAACAGCACAACAAATTTTAGTAACCTCTACAACTCAGCCTGAATTATAAACCTGGAACATGATGCTGGCAGGAGCACTTAATGCTTAATACATTACATATGCAGTGTTGGCTGTGCACCAGCGGCATTGGTTTTTTTCCACATGTTTCAGTTTAAATTTAATAACTTGTCGCTGTTTTCATGGGTTAGAAATGTGCTTTTTCTGAAATTGTCAGATGTTCAGAAGCTACAAAAACCCAATCTCAGCTTTAGATGAGGAATTCATGAATACAAATACATGTTTGACATTATCTGATGGGGTTTCAAAAGACTCCATAAAGTCTTCTAACCCTTCATGTCACCCTTAAACTGATATGAAGGGAGCTGCTTCTCATGTGATAGTCAGATATATTTCATACTGTAAGTGTATGACATGCAGTATTTGTACTAAGTAAGTATGTAAACAGTGCACCTGACCATAAAATTGTGATAATTGTTGATTTTGGACCTGAGGTCCCATTTTAAGAGTAAAATATTTCAGAAGGGGACAAACGGAAAGAGAGGTGTTCTGCAGGCCAGACTGGTTAAATTACGGTAAAGTTAGTTTGCACTATATCCACACTACAGCAGTACACACATAATCCTACCACTGCACTTTTGAAACTAGCAACACTAAAAGTACAACAGTCAAATGTGTGAAGAAGAGCTGGAACTGTTCAACATGTAGTTTTTCCCCTTTATTTACCATTAACTAGATTTAAGCTTTAAAAAATTCACCTTGTTCCTCACTGACAGTTCACTCTGGAACATCAGTGAAGCTTTGTAATATTTACATTGACCAAATGTTCAAGATTCAAATTTTAATGAAAAATATTGATCTATTGTGCATCTTCTTATATAAACTTCACACCCAATTAGCCTCATATACTTAATAAATTACTTATATAAACTTTTGCTTCCCCAATTTGAAATAAATTCTTGTTAAGTAACATGTTTTATCAGTGTGCGCTGAAAAACAAATTTGACTGCCAATGAGTTACACCAAGTTTCACTGTAAGACTGTAAGAGAGAGAAAGAGACCTTCTTGGGTATTGAATTGATTGTGTTTGCACTGAACACAGTGACATCTAGTGAACAAACAGCACAGTGCTTTACACTCTCAAACACACTCGAGACACTCACACAGTCCACATCCATCCGATGTTTAACAAAAAAATATTATACAGTCCTGAAAATGTACGCCATATTCTTATAAAAGTCTACTTTAGTCTAATTTATATTCCTCATATCACTTGTTTGATATTTTATTTATTCAGTCCAATGCTAGAAAAAGCTTGCTTGCACCTTCAAAGGCCGGACCACTGGGACACCTAAATGATTGACAGGTGGCACAGTTCCCGCAGTGAAAATGGGGGTGGGAGGGGGGAGGAAGACACCTGGTTCAGAGGGTCAAACGTTTGCGCCCTGACTGTCCGAGGAATTTGTCAGGAATGTGGAGCGACCGATCCTGAATAAACCAGCTGCCAATCAAACCCTGAACTGATGAGAAGGCTGTGATCTTTGATGTGTGTCCAGTAATGAGCCCTAATCTTAATATCTTTTATGTTTTTTAAATCGACCAAGTGACTGAAAATGAAACGGGAGATATTTACACATGATTGAAATTGTGAAGTGAGAGTAAAATGAAGTACTTGCAAAGGCTGCCTGACCTCACTATGAGAAATTATGGATACACAGCCAAAAAAACGGACCTGAGACCAGAGCCTTGTTTATTTATTTATTTATTTAGACTGACAAAATATACAGTACACGGGAGTAACAATGCAGTAAGCATGCAAAACTCTCCTTCAGGATTATGGACAGTAGATGGAACTTAATGAATGAAAACTGGACTGAAGTGGGAATGAAACCTTTAAAGATTTCGTTCATTACAGTGCTTTAACACCAAGGTAACTACATTTAAACGTGTCCTCTTTAAGTGCTCCATGTTTCCGACACTGAAGTCCATTAATCTAATGGAGATTTTATCTCTGGAGGATGTTTTTAAGAGCCAGAATTCAGGTTTGTTATGAGAAAGGCAGACAAAAAAGCCATTTAGAAAAGACGTCTGTATTAAATACAAATACATCAGAGCTGTTTGCTCTTATCAACAGAATGGATTCATCTTTTATTGGCAGAAAAAAAAAATTGGTTGAAAGCCAAATAATAAATACTTCCATTTGCCAATTTTAAGAATCAGTGGAAAGCTTAGTTATTGTTATCTTGAATTTGTAGACATCTTTTGGTCCATTTGTATTTTTGCTTGAGTTTAAACCTCAGCTAATGTCTTTTATAAGCATGTATGTCGAAGTAATACACAATACAAGTACCACACTTATACTTTTACAGCATTTTGATTTTACGCCACTTAAAAGACCTTCTTATTCAATTTAGCATAAAGTAATTTCTCTGTATCTTATCATTACTGTCATTCAGCAGTGGAGGTACTCTACTGAAGTACAGTTCTTAGATACTCATTCTTTACTTGAGTATTCTAATTTTATGCTACTTTATATTTTATATTTTACATACAAAAAATATGATCAGCTTATAAAATATGATAAATTATTTTATCTTAAACTACCCAATTATAGTAATATAATGTAATATAATAATAGTTGGGAATGAGTCCATCTTGATTAAATGCTGTTTACGCATTGATGCATCAGTAATAACAATTTAGTTTTATAACTTATGGTTATCTAACACTGACTGGATTCATTCTGCTGCATCATGACTACATTTCTCTGATAAAACTTTTACCTAAACTCAATTTTAAAGATGTAAAGATGGGACTTTTACTAATTTTCTCTGTTCTATTGTTACTTTTACTTGAGTAAAGGTTTTGAATCCTTCTTCCACCGCTGATGCATGCTATTTTTTGAAACTGTGTGAATTAGCATGTCATAAAAGTGCTGCAGAAACAAGTTAATTATAATTATTAGCTTGTGCGGGACCTAGTTTAGTGGCCTCAGTTGAAAAGCAAAGCCCTCTGGAGACCTGTGGAGGCTCAAAGGGCAGGGGCCAAATACTGTAACAGAGTGTGTGTGGAGTCGGTTTCAGCTGGAGAGCAGTGGGGGCAGGTTGAAGCAGATGGCCAGACAAGCTGCAGCTTCTTTCATACCTCCAGGGAGCCGTATTGTCTGTCCTGGAATGCTCTTCAGGTGACCTCTGACCTCTCTGGTGTGAAGGAGATCTTTGGCTGACTGTAACTTCACGGTAACGGCCTGCATTACACGCAGCACAGTCATCGCACGCCGGCTGCATTGCTGGACGTTCTCCAAGAACGCATTACTTCAGCAGTGCATTAAATGTGTCCACGTCTGCTACGGGCACAAAGTGCATTACAGCTAATCAGTTTATAAGGAGAGAGGTGTCGCGTTTCACTGCAAATACGCTGTGCAAACATTTCTCCTTATCCGAGGGGATTTTGGAGCCAAATATCCATAAAGAGTATGATTACGATTGCTGTACATCTGATGGAAATATTCTACCCTGAGGCAAATATGATATGTTTTCCTTTTTACATTTCTCATTAAAACCTTACGTAAGTGCATGTTTATAAAATCACATATAAAGATGATCTGAACAAATGCTAATTTAAAAAGGTAGATGCATGCATTATATCACCTGGCAAGACTTAATAAATGGCATTAGAGAGCCATTTTGCTTTAATATTTCATGACTAGGATCAAGCATTATGTGAAAATGTGCGACGTGAGTAGTTATCTGATCTAATAGACCTCTATCAGCTATTCCAGGTGCATCTCCAGGTCTGTTAGAGATAAAAATCAGGGCTAATTCTGGGGGAAAAAACATTTAAAATGGGCGTATCCTTCTTATTTCCATGGAAAGACAGCCAACAAGAAGGCATGGCATCATTCTAAGCTACAACCAAGTTTGATTGTGCAAAAGCATAGCCAGCTACCTCCAAGTTTCAAAAGCAAAACATTTCATTTATCTTCTGCCAGCACTCCCCAAAGGCCCAGAATATGATGCACCCACATGTTAAACTATGTTTTGATTAACGGAGGTTGGTTGTGACCGCAGACACACCCCGGTGTTCACAAACAAGTCGGATGGCTTCACTATATTTGTACGTCTATCTGCCCACCGCCGCCTGAAAAGCACCACGTTCACACCCATCCTCCGGAGAGCTGTTGAAAGTCAGCCTGGGAGCGATGAGAAACCACATCAGGGTACGTCAAGACGATATATCACAACATTTCAGCACAGAATAACTCCTGGAATGCACCGAACATACATGATATATGTTATAGACTGTTAAATTATATAACGCATTATGTAACACACGTCTCTCTAGTTGGGAATTTTGGTGAAAAGTCTGGATCAGTGCATGTGTCTTGATGTTATTATTGGTCTCATAGGTTGAAGCGATGTGGAGGAAAAACAACCAGGCAGGTCTGGATCTTCACGGTTGGATTAACCCGTCGTCTGCGCGAGCATTACCGTGGAATTAAATTAACTGTATCTTTTTCATTTTCCTCTTCACTCTCATCGTTTTTCCTCTGCCCTTTCTGTCTGCCTCTCACTCCCCGCGCGAGCATCTGCACTTCATCAGCTCGTTGGATTTCTTCACTTTTCCTCCCAGCAATAACTAATTTAACCCAGCAAGTCCATCGCTGAAAGATCTGCGGTCCCTCATAACTCAGTGTGTGTATACTTTCCACAGAATCAGTGGCTTTGGTTAAAAGCGTCCGCAGAGGATGTTTATGGAAGACACGTGTGGTGCAACCAAGAAAAATCAGTTTTTGTATTTATATTTTTTTAGTTTGAGCCACTGAAGACAGAATGGCCGGTTGTCCTAATGTGTTAGTGCAAAGACTTAAAGGAGTAGCTTTAAATTTTAGGGAAAATACACTTTGCCAAGAGTTAGATGAGAAGATTGCGCCCACTTTAATGTCTGTATTGTAAATGTAACACAAAGCACAAATACAGCAACCTGGGGTGAAACAGCCGGCCCGACCATTACAAAATCCACCTACCCGCATCCCTAAACCTTGTTTGTGTAATTTGTGCAAATCCCTGTCAAGTGTAAAAATGACAGGTTGTGGTTTAGAGGTGCTGGTTACTTTGGCACAGAGCCAGGCTAACTGTTTCCCTCTATTTCCAGTATTAATGCTGAGCTAAGCTAACCAGCTGCTGTACAGACATGAGAGTGGTATCATCTTACTCTCGACAAAAAAACATACAAATGTATTTCTCAAAACGTCAAGTTATTGCTGTGAAATATCTGTTTTAATAGCTTTAATATTCACTTGTGACTCAACTACTTATTTCCTCAATGTTAATATCAAAATGGGATAATTTATATAAATTATTAGTCAGTTTACTTTAGAGGAGATACTGCTCCAGTTCCCTCGTTGCCAATAGAGGCCGAGTCGAAATCAGATTTTAGGATGAGTAAAATACTTTGCATATTAAGTTTTTTTTATCTTCTGCTCTGTCATTGTTGGATTTAAGATCTGTAATTTCCCCACTGTTTTCTACAGGGACAGATCACTGAAGGCAATGACCGACCTACATCACAACTTTATCACCTGATCCAAGATGGCCAAGCCCGGCTGGCATGTCTGCATTTTCACTGGCACAGTTTGTCAACGTGGAGCACAACAATGGGCCTTATCTCATCATGAGATCATGCTGAACACACGGCCGAGCGTCTCGTTCTTGCCTTTCCGGTGCGATGCTGCGATACGGACTTGACCTACTTACGCCTCCCAGGAGAGGAAGACGTGTCACAGCGCAGCACACACCTGGAAACAGTGCCGTCCAGGATGTAAGCGTGTCCGTTTCGGGGCCTCTCGATGGGATGTTTCCCGTCTTAATCAAACTGATTCTCACGCATGCTGCTGTGACTCAAGCCAAAATGGTTCCAAGTCTTTGTAGTTGGTTACAGATGTGTTGTGACATGATGTAATGTAAGTACAAACACCCCCCCCACACACACACACACAAAACAGATTTTATTCTTCATATCAGAGGTCAGAGACAGCTCGCATTATGGAATCGTATGGTTTTGTGGTTATTTGTGTATGTACGTGAACTTACTCCGGGGCCCGAGGGCTTCACTCTTACGAGTAAATATGAACCACCTGGAGATCCTGGAGGGGAAACCTTGGCTGAATGAATGAATGTGAGGAAGGAGATGAACATGGAGGAGGAGGTTTTCAGTTTATAAGATAAGATAAAACTTTCACAAATTGTGGGACTGATATATTGAAGACTCAATAAATATGGGACGGACAGTACTTGTATCCGTATTTGTTTTTATTTGGAGCAGCAGACACAGAGACTGAAACCAGGGTCCTGACGGTGAAGAAAGGCCTTATTTTTCAATTACGACAGCGATTATCAATAAGCCTTCTGTTGATTTGCAGCACAACAATGCTAAGCGGCTTTGTTTTGGTCAAAGAAAGCTGTGCATCATTTGCCAAAAGAGCAAAGAGCAGCGTTCGGGATTTTGCAGGATTTCAATTTATCCATCTGAGTTCAGCACATAACAAGGTGTTTAATATTCCTTCAAATTGTGCACAGCTGTAGGTATAGAGCAGCGAGACCTGAGATTAGAGAAGACAGAAAGTTGAGTTCAGATTCTTTGTAAGCACTAGTGGAGCGGACTTGGTAAATTAGCCACTTAGAGGCAAATCTGTCTAAATTAATGTGCCTTTCCCCGGCCTCTTTGTCTCACTAATGCAGTGTGCCATCTGGCTGGTGAATGTCTCAGCTTTGTGGCATTTTATTAGGACAATAGTAAACCCTGATGGCTCGTCTGACTGGTTACTCTGGGTGAAATATGCCTGTGAGATGTAGATGTGCGCAGGATGCCAGAGGAAGGAGAGCAGAGGGTGGAAACAGTCCAAGCAGTGTGAATTTAAGAGCAGAGCAGAGCAGAAAACGGGCGGCCGGCCAGATCAGGAGGCTGTGTCCTTTTCTTTTTTTTTTTCCATGCCTCACAATTACTGATGAGTATTCCTGATTATACTGTGTGTCGTCAAAGAACCTGGTGAGTCCGGTTTCATGTAGTCAGACTTTTTTAAAGCACCACTTTTTTAAAATGACCCGTTTTTTTTAACATCTCTTTGACTCCAGAAAGCCAAGAAAGGAATATTTATGCTTAAACTTTTTACTAGTTTTGACTTTCTAGGAAAGAATTTACACAAACAAAGACAGGACAATTATATTTTATTCATTTATACTCTCTTCCTGAAAAATCTCTCGATTCTCTCAGCATTGCTTCGCTGCACGTTTATCCATGTCGACATGATAAATCCTGTTCAAACTGATATTTTAATGCTCGCTCATAAATATGTCAAAGGCCACAGTCGGCCTCTGAATAGTAAAGTTGTAGATAAAGAAGTTTCCTGTGTGCTTTCTTATTTTAAAGTACAATGTTCGATGACAGTTTGTACTCTTATTTATTCTCTTCTATTCTTCATATTCTACTTTGGGGACTCGCCTACTTTGGAAATGGTTATGGTTGGATATTTTCAAAGCTGTTGCCTTTTATAGATGAGCTTAAAATAGATGAGTTTACACTTTGCCCCGAATGTGTTTCAGCTTTATTTTCCTGCAATCCATCATGCTCTTAGTAAGTAAGTTCCTTTCTTTCCAACCACAACAAACGTTTGAGTGACTCGCTTCTGTAAATCTGGCCTGGGAATCAAACTTCAATTCAGTCAAGTACTGAACGTTTATTTACACGTGTTTAATCTATTTGGCCTGATTTGTCAGATTTTTTTTTTTTTTTAAGACAGTTTTAATTTAATTATAATTTATTACTGGTGAATTTTGAAATACTCAGCAGTGTAGACATTTTAAACATGTTTATTCTCCCCAAAGTAAAGTGAAGGTTTATTTTATTAGTAGACTTGACCGTCATATTGTATGTTAATTCTCAACCTGTAGTTTATATTTAAACTGCCAGCTAAGTGTTCGCTTCCATAAATATGCACACACAAACCCGTCAATTAACTTCTTCAGTGCGGTAATTATGTATTCAAAACATAAAATTAACTCTTCTGATGGAAAAAGTAGCAAAAATATCACCATAATTACATAAATAAGACTCAAATGTGATGAAAAGAAAACAGCTCGGACCCCAAATAAAAACCGCAAAAGCAAATTTGCCGTTTTGTCAACAAAAATGTGACAACAATAGAATTTATTAGAACAATGAGTCTGATAACTTCGAACATGACATACATTCCACCTCTCAACACTGCCCTTTGTCTCATAAATACTCAACACACAGCGCACGTTTTTACCCTCGTAAAGCAGTTCAAAAGTTCAAAAAAGTCTCAGAACCAAAAAGTCTGTAGATATGACGCCCGTTCAAACAGAAAGAAGACGTGACACGAAGCAGGAGCCAAAACCAAGATGCACATTCTTATTGTCAATTCTCGTTCATTTAAAATGACCCTGAGCAATAATCTGTGTAAACATTTCTACATTCGCTCCGAACTAACACAATGGGGAAAGAAAAAGTTTGTGCCTCTTCTTCCGCATGACATATTCTCAATCCTCACTTAAATATGTACAAGGGAGTAGATTCCTCTTATAGGCATGCTGGTGTTCTTGTTTACATGTTGTATTTGTCTGTGAATATACAGGGGATAAACATGACAGAGTGAATCATTAAAGATTCAGAACATTGCTTTATCTTTTTAAACTTGCAGTACGACGGAGTAGGACAGAGACTGTAATAGAAATATACTTCATATGTGGTTATATACTGTGTTCAAGGAGTGCATTCAGATGCTCCAGCAGTAGATATGTAGAGGCTGACAGCTGTTCTGCATATAGAGAGGGGCGATCGACGTGCTAAGGAAAAGACAGAGAGCAGCAGAGGTCGCTCTGAGCGAGGCTCTGGATCAGTCCGCACCATTCGGCCCTCTTCTGGGTGATGTAGGCCGGTGTGATGATTTGCACAGGAAGGCGCGGCGAGCCCTCCACCCGGGCCTTCTCGCACAAGGCCTCCGCGATACAGATAACGTACATGCCGCAGTCGTAGCTGTTGTTCTGCTGCGATGGGCAGGGCTCCTCCACGAACAGCGCCTTCCTCCCCGCGCCCAGAAACGGCTCCAGCTTGCTGGCGATGCGCCATGTACGCGCGTGCAGCGAGTTGCTGCCGTTTTGAGAGTCATAGTGGGCAAAGTGGTTGGAGGTATGGTGGTAGACCAGGAGGCTCCAGTGGGACCCGCCGGCGGTCTGGTTGGAGTTGTCGTTGACGGCTAGGAAGACCCAGTGACGAGACGCGAGATCCAGCGGCTCCAGGAATAAGGCCAACTCATCGGGGCAAGAGGCACACTTGATGAACTGGGTGACCTCCGGGCTGATGAAGATGATGGTCCGCCCCAGGGCTCTGAAACGCTCAGCGGCGAAGTACTCGAAGGCGAAGCCAATGACTTGGTCGTTGAGCCAGTAAGGTCCCTCCAGTAAGGACACGTCAGAGCGCCGCAGCAGGCTGTCCTGGTAACTCAGCACTACAGGGTCCATCCTCCAACACCGTCAGAGAGCGTCCGTCTGAAAAACATGAGGACAGATTTACTGATTAACAATAAACTGATTAATCCATTAGACTGTAATCAGATGGCAATAATTTTAATTTATTATTTATCAAGCAAAAATACCAAATATTTCTCAATTTCATCTCCTTAATTGTGTGAACTGTCTGCTTTTCTTTCTCATATGCTTATAAATGTAATCTCTCTGGGATTTTAATCTTGGTCATACAAAACAAGCACTTTGTAGACATCACATTGGCCTTTAGGAAACTGTGATCTTTATTACTACTAAACGGATTTTGTAGACCAAACGTTTTATCGAGTAATCAGCAGATTGATCACTGTTGAAAATAACTTTTCAATGTAATGTTGCAATGAGCTGTTGATCAGTATTTCATCAGAAAAGTAATAAACCTGCATTGCTGGTTGGAAAATTTAGTGAAAGAGACTAAACAAGCTATATGAAGTACAGCTGAGTCGATTACTCAATTAATCCATTATTTGATCAACAGAAAAATAATTGGCAACTATTTAGAGAATCAGTTATTCCTTTATGTCAAGCAAAAATGACAGAAATATCACATTTCCAGGCTCTCAAATGTAAGTTTGCAGGTTTTCTTGCGCTTATATTATTGTACATTTACCATTTTAGAGTTTGTAGATGCTTTTCTCGCTGTTTTCTTGCTGTTTTCTGATGCTTCAAAGAGCAAACAATCAAGATATTAATTGAGAAAATCAAGAAAGTTGCAGCAGCAAAATTATTATAATTTGCTATTTGAGGTTTGTCAGTTTGAGGTTTTTGGAAAATCCAAAGCTCATTTTAATTATTTTACTGTCAGTTTAACCACCAAAACATTAATTGGGATAATAATCCACTGATTGATCTTTGATTGGAAATAACTGTCATGTGCAGCAGCTGTATATTTAACACTGAACTCGGTTTATATTTTCAATAAAGAAACCTTTGTGTGATTATTTGTAGTTTCTAAATAACATTTCTCCTGTCATATATTAAAGTTGTACCATTTAAAGTCAATCATATAGACGATTCTGGATCCATCTAGACTTGGTTTGTTGTTGTGGGTCGTAACTCACTGAAACATCTGAATTTGTCTTATGGTATTAACCAGTGTTAATCGATACTAATCAATTTGCTAATCGATTATATCGGCTGTGAATGTCTCTGTTAACTGAGGAGCCTTTAGTCCATCCAACTGGCGGACCAATGTATTTAGCTTTAGCATGAGCTAACAACGATCGCTTCAAACCGTCACACGAAGCCAAATAACGCGGACAGACAGTAAACTTTAACCTGTAGGACATAAACCGAGTGCTGACTAAGTTAAATACGTGCTGCTGATTTAATGTCCATACCTGTAAAAGACGCATTCAGATAAAAAGTACCATGAAACCTGCAGTCCTGTCCCTCATTGCACTGGCTAACGTAAACCGCTGCGGGGAGACCTTTTTGTTTTTTACGACAGGCGCAACCCGTTTTACTGTCAGTCTGTTTCGTTACCTGCAATGATTTAAAAGCTGTCAGTACTTTATATTTTATGGTCAGACAAGAGAAAGGAGAAGACTGTAGTTAAAGATAAACGCCAACTACCGCTATGGCGTATATAAAGTCAAAATATCATCTCAGTGTTAATTTATTCATCGTCTAAAATCCTGTGGTGTTATGTTTAGAATTCGCTGTCGTGTTATTTCGTGCTGACTTCCTTTTACGTCACTTCCTTCATGAAGTAGTATAAAAACTGGATACCGCAGCAAAGATGGCGCCCCATTCATCTCTATGGAAACGGAGTTGAGAGAGGCATAAAGCGCATGCGCAGTTCTTCGTTTTACAGTTTTCTACATTTATCACCTAAAACGAAAGATAAATTATATTTATTTATTATTTTATAACCCCAAGACAAAAAAATAACATTGATAAAAACAAATCTGTGTTCTGTGACTCTGAAACCTCTTATTATATGAGATCTTTTTGTGAATCATTTTAAAATTTGGCTAAAAATGATCTGAAAAAAGATCGTCCAAATTAGAAATCAATTATATTGATTGTGGAGAAAAGAAAGAGGTAAATTATGTTCAGTTGTCTGATTATTATGGTTAAACATTTTATTCACAGATGTAGATTATTGTCAGACTGCTATTTTTGTCAAATTTCAAGAAAGCACCAAACCAAACAAGCATTAGTTATTTATTCTAATATCTGATTGGACATTGATTTTATTTATCTATTTTCCATACTTTCAGTTCATGATTTGTACCGTATATACTTAATTAGCAGCCCAGATTATTGTCTTACTGTCTACATGCTGTTGTTGTTGTTATTATGATTTCTGTTTTTTACGCTTTGATATATATTTTTATACTTGTCCATAATAGTTATTATTTATGTTATTATTTATTTATGTTAATATTTATGTTTACCTGCAGTGGAGCTGTTGTCCTTGTTTTAAACTGTATGTATCTCTGTTTCTGTGTATGTATACAGTGAGTGTTGTCAGTTTACTAAATAAAAAAAAAAAAACAAAAAAACACTTTGTGTGTGTGAGTGAGTGTGTCTGTGTGTTTTTATTATCACGTGTACAACAATTACACGGAGTAATCGCTGGCAATGAAAGTCTTGAGTCTCTTCTTCCCAAAAACAATGTTAAAAAATATTTAGGATAGAAAGATGCAAAAAGGAAATAGGTATTTAACTAATATAAATAATAAACTTAAAATAAAATATAGATCTTAATATAAATAATACAACTAAATAAAATACACCACTAAAGATGTAGTCCAGCTCCGGGTCCTGGTCCTGGCTCAGCCCCCGGTCCCGGTCCTGGTCCTGCCCCTGTCTGGAGGTTTGGCTCCGTCCTCCCCTTGTAGTCCCTCCCCGCCCCGCAGCAGCGTGACCGCGCACCGCAGCGCGCCCGTCCGCGGCCGCACTGATTATCGAGGCGGAGCAGAGTTTGCACCGAGCTGCGAGGACTCTGCGTGTTTCAGTCTCACGCCAACAGCGAGCACGCACGGACGGATAAAAAAAACCCTCACACACACTCAAAAAAAAAAAAAAAAAAAAAAACTAAATATGCGCAGGTTTCCAGCGCGGACCTGAAGCTGGAGGAGTTCCTGTGTGAGGAGAGAAGTAAACCGGCCAATTCAGCGGCGATGCAGGGAATTAAATAGAGACTTAGAGGCGTTTTGTGCGGCTACAAGTGTGTGTGTGTGTGTGTGTGTGTGTGACAAGTGTGTGTGTGTGTGTGTGTGTGTGTGTGTGTGTGTGTGTCTGCTCCATCCCGAGAGGAGCCGAGGAACTAGTCCCCTCTCTGAGTTCACTTCAGCGGCACGTCTGGAGGTAAGAAGAGTGTGATGTTGGGTGGTGGGACGCTGCGGTGTTGGAGAGTTTGGGGGTGGGGAGGGGGGCAGAGATCCAACAGAGCACCAGTAAACTTGTTCTGTTGATCTCCAGCTGCAGGATGGTTTTCAGTAGGCACGCTTTTTTTAAGGTTTGTATGGGCTGTGCTTTAGTTGAATGAAGAGACACAATCAGTGGTGTGTGTGTGTGAGAGAGAGAGAGAGCTTGTAAAAAGTTTGGGGTGCTGCTCAGTCACAGACCTCCACATCTAAAACCACCAGTGTTTTCCTTATGAACTGACAGCTCTGTAAAAATGCTGAATCTTTTTGCTTAGTTTTATTAAGTTAGTGATATCAGTATAATGTAAATGTGAATTATCATATGCAGAAGCTGAATATTTATGCAAATGTGTCAGATTTTAATAATCTGCAATCTTTGGGCAGGCTGATGTTGCAAGAAACAGACAAAACAGAACATAAATGCACGTATGAATCCTAAATTAAATGCTGCTAAAAAGGAGAGCTGCACACTAATCATTCATTTTAAAACACACATAAATCTGGTATTTTGTGCTCACGCTCAGTAGGGAGCAGTTGTGTGCTGCTCTGTGTTTGGCTGCAGCAGGGTGGGGTAAATGTTTACATGTATTATTTAGTGGAGGTCAGACAGCCCGGCTTATAATGCAGCAAAGGCAATAAAGACTGCAAAGCAGCTGTAATTGTACAGGGGGGTCCGATGGGGTGAAGAAGCTGCTGAATCATGGGAGTGTGCGCCTCGCTCTGTCAGTGAGCGGACGAGAGAGAGTCGACTTCTGGGCTGCAAATACACACACACACACACACACACAGATGCCTTTAAATGAACCTTTGAGATGTTTTGTGTTTGCAGAGTTTGGCCTACATTTGTGTCTATGCTGCCGGATGGTGACTTTGTAGTTCCAGCACTTTGTTGTACTGGCTGATTATCTGTTTGTTCTTTTTTGGGGCATTTTAGGCTTTTATGGAGATAGATTTGTGAGTATAATGATGACAGGAAGGTAAAAAGAGAAGGGCAACAAAGGTGCAATGCAATCTGTTCCCTAACCCATCAAACATCATCTTTATTTAAATCTCCCATCCCTGTTTGTGTGACAGTTGTATAAAATCTCTATTAGATTTGATTTGACTTATTTTTACGGCTAAACATCCTCAAATCATGGTGCTTTTCTTTGCCCACATTCTTGTCTTTTAACATAGCATAAACTTATGTAATTGTCTTTTTTAGACCAGCCTCCCTGCATCCTCCCACAACTGCAAACAAGTTAAAGAAAATGTCTTTAATTCGAGTAGCTGTGAGGTTCCCCTGCGAGCCGGTGCTGCCCTCAGATCAGCACAGGTGATGAGAGTAAAGTGGGCCTGTCCTGCAGGAATGTGAGGTCTGAGAAGACACAGCTGTCGTAGCATGAGAGGCGGCCCAGGCCAGAGACTCCAGCAACTGGTTCCCGTCGACATCTGACACCCTGCAGGCCCCCTCTGTCTGCTATTTCCAAAAAGGCCGGCCTCGGTTTGAATCTCACCGGGCCGCGTCTGCGCTCAGCGATATCGCCGACGCCGACGTAAAGCAGCAAATCATTTTCACGGCTACGTAACACGGGATTCAGCCTGTGATCTCTCAGGGAAGCAGTTAATGACTCCAGGTTGTGTCACCTTGTACATCATGTCCTGTGTGCCGGGTAGACGTGGGGTGTGGCCTCACGTTTGGCCAGTCTTGTTCTTTTGTGTCCGACTGGAGTCCATACAGATTCAGATGTCAGTCACATTGAAACTGTGGCCACTGGCTGTGCTTCCTGCTAATCGGGCGCAGATAAAGATGGTTGCCATGATGCAAATATGAGATTTTGTGAGATTTCCTGGTCACAGGATGTCTCAGTTATATGTTCTCGGGGGAGAAAATGTGCACAAAAGAAAACTTACTTCTAAAGAGGGAGAGACTCTTTGGCTTTAAAGGACGGCTCCTCTGTGTTTGAATGTGTCGTAGATACTGCAGCACATTTTCGATGGAGCCCAGCAAAGTGAGAGAGCATCACTCTGCAGTTTTAAGCCCTTCTGCCATGAAATATACATCAGCAGTGAAGTAGTTTTATCTTTATATAATCTAATGCGCTTTTGACAGTGAAATATGTCGTAAGGCTGAGGTAAAGAGAGTTATCGGAGTACATTTCAGCTCCACATAATCCGACCTAAAGACCAAGAGTATCTGCTTCAGCTCACACTTTGCATGTTATTGGAAATGATCATCGCGGTGGGATTTCCAGGTTTAACATAATGCTGCTATCAGCTGCTGTTTCTGTGACGGGAAACTGTTGTAAAGCCATTATTTTATCATACGTTTCTAACTGAACAGGACGATAAAGGAAAGTCAAAGCAGATTGACATTTTGCCTTTTTCCCTGCTTAAAGTTCACCACCCTGTGACCCTGATAGTTCAACCCCTGACGTACCGTGCATTACAGCTTTTTCAGTTGCAGTTTCTGTAGAAGTGCAGTCTTGGGAGGAAGTCTACAACAGCTACCAGGGCCAGAATCCACTTCATTGTTCTTTGAAGACTAAAATACAGTGTTTAAAAAGCGTGGCGGCTCCTCAAACACGTTGTTTTGTTTCTCTTCGTAATTGAGGTGACAACCCTCCGTGCTGCGACTGCTGCTTTGTGCATCGACAGCGGCTCCCGTGAGCTCCCTCAGATTCAAACGCAGCTTAAAGATGGGAATGACCCCATCAACAGCCCCCCAAGGTGCTACCCGCTGAACCGAATCACTGATTGTTGTGGGTCACGTGCCGCGCGCTCACATGATCGGGATGTCCTGAAAAGTGTTGTGGGATTGTGTGGCGTAAGTGATTGGCATGCACATGAAGTCATTAAAGAGGAACCTGCTTGTGTTGCACCGAACAAAGCTCCCCTTTCTTTAGTAGGCCATTATATGAGTGAGGCTTTGGCCTCAAAGGCTCAGCTTCCCCGCGTTTTGCATTTCCCCTCATTAACTCACTGCTTACAGTAGCCGGAGTGAGATGGGGAGAAGAAAGTGCATTGTGTTGTTTTTTGCGATTTTTGTTTATGTGAAATGAGTTTAAATTGTTCCCTTTTAATTAATCCCTTATAAATGGGAACGTGAGTCAACAAACAACACTGATTTGGTTGAAAGTTCAGTTCGTATCCCCTTAAATTAAATTCTATCCCCTAAGGTTTTGTTTTTGGACAGAGATGCAAGTGTTCAACATATTTTTTTTTGTTGAGAAGCCCCCGTGGTTGTTTAGTCAAAGCTTTAAAAATCTCACCAAAGTTGAATGCCATGTAAAGAAAGCAGTTTGTAGAGTATTAAGAGCTTTATCTTTCTTGTTCCTACTGTGAATCATTCTGTTATTCCATGAAAGGACTTAATTAAATGATGCAGTTCGATATGGATGCTCACTTGCATGGAGGCGGATGGTTAGTGGCTTGGATGGCCAAGTGGAAACTGCTAATCAGTGGAGAGAGGAGTGTTTCTGATTTTGATCTCAATGTGGCGTTACCGCAGTGCAAAAGTACTTTCAAAATGAGACTTTAGCTAAGATACAGAGGTATTGTCAGTGAAATCTACGCGCAGTGACGCATGCAGGTTTGCTAACAGAAGCCTGCAGATGCCGGCGGCCACATTTACCGCGGGGAGCTCTGGAAACTAAAGTTGTGATTTGCTGAATTTTTGTGTGCGTGTTGTGACACAGCTGTGACAATAGGTACTGGCCCCCTGTAGCCTTATGGTACAGACAGGACAGGGCCATAGTTAATCCCCAGGCATGTGCTGTTGTGTAATGGTACACAATACTGTCCATTTGCAGAGCAGGGCTGCCACGAAACCGGGGAAACTATTAGTGAAAAGTGTGATCTTCAAGCCTTTATGTGATGTATTTTTATTTCTGGGATACATGCCAGTTAACAGGAAAGGACAAAAATTAAAATTAAACTTTTACATTTGACACTTTCCCTGTACAAACAACAAGTCAAATGTCTGGATATACAATATTGTAATACTGAGTGCATAACTGACACAAATATTCAATTAGAAAAACCAAAACACTGCATTTTTCATTTATGTGAAGTTCAAAGATTAACAGCTCTCTTTGATAGATGATGACATTTGGAGTCAGGGATCCCATTTTATGAATAGAGAAATGTTCCCAGTAAAAGATTACACTTAAACAAGTTCAGTGTTGTTCATTTCCTAACTTGTTACCTTCATTGATATTAAGATGGTTGATTAAAACAAAGGGGAGGTGAAGAACCAAAGGACGTGCCTTCAAAAAAAAATCCTTGCCATGTCAGGAGGTTGCAGTTTGAATTGCTTTGAAAAAAAAAACGGTGAATTATTTTTTTTATATCGCTGTGAAAATTGCATTTCAAAGAGAACATTGCTCGTGTCCTCTAAAACGTGCAGAACCAGACCGGATATTCTTCATCCATCCATCCATCCAGGAAAAAAGAAAGAAAGTTCGGAGCTTGGTCTGTACAGTACGCTGCCGCTCTTATCTGCGAGGAATTCTGTCCGTTTACAGTAGTCTGCACTCTGTCAGAATGAGGCAAGAGGGGAGGAAGAGCAGAGATAGTTGTGCGCAACTGACAACAAACAGGTGGTGATAAGGTGGATTTCACATGCAGCCCGAGACAAGCTCACTAATAGCAGGAACGCTCCTCCTGTCTAATCTACGCTGCAGTTATCAGTGCAGTAAATGAGCAGATGAGTTATTTTGAGATGATAAATCCTTACATTAACTGTGGAGTTATGGTCAGAAGTGTAGCCTTGTAAGTTTGGAAAAAAAGTGTGTGGTCTGTTACCCTGAGGTAAAAATATTTTCTTCTTGCTTAAGAAAATGACAGAAAATAAAATCAAGTCTGTTACAGCAGTTTTGTGGTTGTCACAGTAAACCTTGTGTCAGTTGTTGGACAGAGCAACTCTACCAAATGTGGTATTTACCTCTAATGATTAGTTTTACGTTTTGTTAGCCTTTATATGCTGTGAAATTATTTGTGTATCAGACTTTTGATTTTCAAAATCTCTCAAACTCTTTTTCTCTTTTTTTGGAATTTGGTGGAAAAATTAACCTTTGGTCGCGAGTTTTTGATGATCTCAATCTGAGTGCCAATCCTGGTATTTCATAACGAATTTCTTTAACATTAAGAAAGCAATTAATTTTACATTTTCACAGTTATAGTCTCATGAGATACTATTTGGATTTGAACCCACGCATCCTTTGACTGTCAGCATGAGTATTTAAATCACAAAAAGAAAATTAATTGGGGGATCATACAGCCTTATAGGAGGTATGTTGTATGTTTTTAAGTGCCATTTTAACCACCAATAATAAAAATCTTCATCATGTGACAATTCAAGTATTTCCATCTGTAAGGTACAAGTTTGCGTAGTCTCAACAAACAGCACATTGTTTTGTCTTCAAGGAATCATTGTTTGATCATTAAAATTTCAGGTTTTATTTATAGTAAAGGAATGAGAAATACACCCTCCTCTGAACTCTCCTGACTCCTGTTGTGCCATGCCGTTCAGTTTAATGTCCCTGTTCTTCTACTCTGGCATCCACCTGCATTCATCCTGATTACCCACTGATGCATTTCAGAGCGGGCATTCACCGCAGTGACTTAGTAGTCTGGTTGACCGATTATGGTCAGACACCCTGGAGACGATTAGAGGGTCCCCATTGTCTCCACAAAAGTCCGAGTCCTCCACTCAACCTGAAAGAGCCCACTTAACGGTGAAGCTGTCTCAGCTTAGCAAATGTTTTTGCTCTACATGTCACGCTAGCCGAGCTGCGCCACAGAGCAGGTGAGCTATGAGAGTCGACTCAAATGCCAACTGTAATGAGTTTTTTCCTCAAGTCCCAGTTTTGGGGATGGAGAGTCCGAGGCAGTGTGAGCTTAATAAGGGTTCAGATGGAGGGTTGGGCTGTTCTGACCTTCTCAACTGAGAGAATGAAGTATTGTTCTCAGAGAGTGGACTAAGCAGTTTGTTCTCGTTAATTCTCTGTGAACTCATGGTCTTGTTTGATAAAATAAGTGTATTTAAGATGTGGATGTGTGTGTTGTCCATTTATGTAAAGTCTGTGCTGTGCTGAGAGAAATTTCCATATCTAGTCTTGGTCAGTTGACAGAAAAGTTGTAAAATTGATAAAAATTGTAAATCTGTTGCCTTTTTTTTGTTGTCCGTCATCTTAAATTGAATATCTTTGGATTTTGGAGTCCGACATGGACAAAGCAAGACATTTTAAAACATTATCTTGTACTGTGCGAACATTGAAGTCTTTTTGTTAGTTTGATATTGTTCTCTCTTTATTCTCTCTGATAATTAGTTGAATGTCGCCAGCATGATGTCATGATGAGGCACTTCCAGAACAGTTACAATAGAGTTTGACAGCAGAGCATGTTTAATCAACCTAAAACAGCTAGAACGTCAGTTTTTGGTGTCCATCCAGCAGAATCTAAGACTGACTGCTTCTTTCCACCAGTGTTAAGTGACCACAGAGGAAGAAATCCACAGTGGAATAAGAGGGGATATAAATGTTTGTTTTCTCAGTAGAGCTGAATCAAATGTAAACACAAAGCATATTGTGTTTTGGGTAAAAGGCTCAATGCTTGTCCTTTCTAGTGCAAAAAACTCTTGGTCCTTGTTTTCCATGGCCATTGTCACAGCTGTCTGCAGAAACACGTGAAACCTGTCTGAATAAAACAAGACTGTGCAAGTCGACCGGTGTTGTCAGAGGGCATTCTGGGAAATGAAGGAAGTCTCAAAGTGATGTAGGTGAGACAACACATCTCTAGTGTTTCCTTGCAGGATGACTCCTACAACACATCAAACGTCACAGATCGATGACACAAAGTGAGGTGGTGTCCGAGGATGGAATTTTCCTTTAACCTAGAAAGTGTTGTTCATTTCTTTTTTTTTTTTGGCTGTTTACCACAAATGTCACTGCACATTTTCACTCCATAAGCTTTTGGTGTGCAATAAACAATGAGGTCATTACATGTAAAGGAGGCTCTCCAGAGATCCTCGCCGGCATCTTCCTTCATTTCCTTGAAGCCAGCGACCAAACTCCTGCTATCATCACGCTGCAGCTCTTTTCTGTCTCTCCGCCGACTGCGACTGCACCACCGGGCTCAGATTTCAAAAAGCCTGCGGTCTGCTGAAGGCAGAAAGACAGCAGTCATCCCCCATCCTCAGAACAGACAGGGAGAGCCACTGCAGTGCTGCCCTGTAATTACAGGTCATGTTTTTTTCCTAATACGTTAAACAGATGTGCTTAAAATTATGCTGAACATTCAGAGTTAGACATGATGACCTGTCATTACTATCAGCTGGTTAAGGCGCGTGCTCTTTCTGTAGCTTAAATGAGATTGTTTCTCTGTGTTACTTTTATTTTCAGTGACAAAAGTGTTGCAACATCAGAAGAAATAGAACTGAACAAATAGTTAAGTTATAGAAGTACATTTCACAGGAAAATTGCATGCACCATATGTAAAGTTAATAGCTGCTTGAAACTGTTATATGATATATACTGATATATTTATGATTTACGGTGTCATTGCATGGAAACCTACCTAGAAAGAAAACTGCACACAGAACTTGTAGACACGTCCACGAGTGAAGTTTTGCTTTGCCAAACTCTGATAAATTGCATTATGACATTTTCCTTTGATCACTGGTGCCCACTCATGTATCCCATGATTCACTGTGTTGTCTTTGAAATAGCTCTCAGTGTAGGTGTCGAATGGCCTTAAGCAAGAAATCTTCTCCCTCTGTATCGTTATGCAATGCTTCACAAAAGAAACCATTGGCAGCTAATTTGATCAAATTCACTGCAGCTAATTGACTGTGATGAGTTCACGTACGTAGCCCGGGGTTGAAAAGCAGCTCTTCTTATGTTATAATGTTTTTTGTCCACATGCTCGACCTCATCGCAGGTATCCAAAAGAGGAAACGGTGTTGATCTCTGGGTGCACGTTAGAGGACATCTGCGTTCATCACTGTGAGGTTGGAGGCTTCTTGGCACAGTGCTGTGTGAGCAGCTACAGTCATTACTGCTCGTCTCCACTCAGCTATGAAAGACGAGATGAGTCCTTTTGGCACTTGCAGCCTCTCTTACTCCGAGTGTGTGTTTGCAGACGAGCTCTAAATCCCTGTTACCCATCCCACGACGTGTATGTGCACCGTGCCCGTTTTGTGTTCAGGTCTTTTGTACACGCAGCCTCCCTGCTGGTTGTTATGCCGTCTTGTGTGTTTCTGGAGGAAACGTTTCGGTGTCTTCCCCCAGGCCGGGGGTGGCTCGGTGGCTCCGTTGGACCCAACAGACTCTCTTTCTGAGGGAGAAATGAAGTGGACATAATCCTTGTCAGTGATACCTCCTACTCCCTCACTGTCTTCCACTTGTCCTCCTTCCTCCTCTTTCATCGTTGTGCTGCTTGATAACGCAGTGCACTTTGACCTGTTTTGTTATCTATTAATAAACTTTTCTGTAGAGCTTTATCGATTTGGGATGATTGATGCTGATACCGACCCTACTTCTTGTCTCCAAGAAACGCACTGGACATTTGAAGAATAAACTTGCCACTACTCCCTGGTGGACACTTATCATTTATCGCCTGACATACGTATACGCCAATATGGATTATATCTGCTGTGAGCTTTAGACAGATGTGTATCGGCTCTACTTTTTAGTGCTTTTGGCTTGTTAACATACCAGTTTTGAGTCTTTTTTCCGTCCACATTCATGTCAGAGTGAGCACATGTACGTGCACTTTTTACATACATGTGTCATGCGGTTGGTTCAGTTGGCATTTAAGTGTGATCCTTTTTTTAGCCGCAGCTATGAGCGTTGATAAAGGTGGCATGGTTCAAATTTACGAAGGTTCAAGGGCCTCCCTACTGTTTGAATGTTTCTTCCTCTCACACTGAAAACGTGCTGTAAAAACCACCACCCGTCGTGATTTAAGTAACTTTTTTTCATTATACTTTAGAAAATCGAAGTCAACATACACATGAATCTGGTTGTGATTTCCCAGAGAACCATTAAACCTAAACACGTTATGCCTTTAAAGCAGCAGCTGTTGATGATGTGCCTTCCATTTGCTGGCCCTTTTTACTGCGGGGTGGTGTACTTTTCCGATTCCACCGGCCAAATGTAGACCGTGCAGCGTCATATTGATATTTCCAGAGCTAGACTGGAGTCTGAAAGGAAAAACATTTTTCCACTCTCTAAAACAATAAAATGTAAATGTGAGGTCAGTCCAAGAGCAGGGGCCTTGTTTTAGACTCTACGTTTTACATCAGTGCTCAGTAGTACACATTACAGTACATGGTACACCAATTTCTCCATCTACGGTAGCTCAATTAGACCGTAATTCAGCCAAAATATAGTACAGTAAAGTAAACAAAAGAAGGTGGAGTATGTTGGAAAATGTGAAAGGGTTTTCCTATAATTGTACTCATATTTAATTGTAAACACTTTGATCTCTGTAATTATTACATGTAATACCCACTGAGGCCTTTCATCACAATTGCAAGCTGTTTCCTCAAAGAACCCTTCGCATCACTGGCCTTTGATAACAGTTAACCATTAAAGCATTAGCTCACACTTTTTTCGTTTAATGGCTTTGACTCATACTGAGCCGCATCACTCTGACATCAGCGGGCAGCACAAACGAGAAACCTCTCATGGATAGATAAATGAAATGCTGATTTATCTCACCTTAAATCAGAAGTAAAGGAAGTTGAGTGTGCTCGTGCATAAGCCAGAGGAACGGCTGGTTAACAGAGTGACCAAAGGTAAAAGTGTTGGAAAGAGACCAGCAGTCGAGAGTCAGAGACAGGCGACAGGTTTGGAAGCAGGTGTTTCAGGATCAGCCGATGCGGCCATCTCATCTGCTGCGTCTGCGACTGTTGTCCAAAAAACCTTTCCAACACGCAGCTCAAGTTCATCATCTGCTGAATCATTGTGCACCCAGATAAGATTTTTTTGGTGGGGATTGCAGGAACTGTACTTGCAGTTTTTTAACAAAGAGCAATAGTGGTAAAAACAATGTCTTCTGCAGGCCGTGCACCTTAAAGACACCGGCCCCCCTTGTGTGACCTGTGATTGTCTAAAATGCCATATGACTGGTTGTGTTGCATTGCAGAAAACCCTCCGCTTTAACACTTTTTTTTTCTTTCTGCACTACACACAGCTCATATTGTTTCTATTTTTTGGCTTTGGATCCTGAATGTTGAGTCTCCCTTCCCCCCTCCCACCCTTCAGAAGTGAACGTAAACAATGCTGCAGTGGAGTACTTACAAATTTGTATGTGGCGCCACAGTCAGCTGTGTTTCAATTGTGGTTTGAGTTTGACTTCATTGTTTGCCTTCAGATTTGGCTGGATGGGAAGTCTTGGATGCCAGTTTTCCCCCAAAACTCCTTGACATTAGATGCATCTTTTGTAGAAGGTGAAACAGCAGTGCGTTAACAGTGATGCTGTTGTTATGGTGTTATGTTGAAGCCCACCGGGCTGCACTTCCTGTCTCACCCAACGCTGCTGTCATTGTCCTGGGAGTGGACACAGGAAGTGGAATTCTCCATGGCGACGACAGAGGAGTGGTGCTGTTTACTCCCACTGTTTTTTTTGTTTTAGTGCTCTTTCACAAAAGCACCCAGTTGCTTTTTTTTTTTTTTTTGCAATAGCCATTCTTCACAGCAGCCTGTAACAGAGTTCAGGTTAAATGGATCTACCACATTGAATCTAAGGATAATTGCACTAACAGCAGAACAAATGTAGAAGTTGACATGTTAACTCCTTGCCGCCACTGACATAGAAGCTTTACTAGGAATGTAAAAGTACATTTAACCTGTGTGTGTTGGAGCAACCGTGCTCCCGTTTCTTCCGGCCTCTTTCCTTTTTTATGAGGCTCCATTAGAAATAATCCGCCAGTCATTTACGAGCTTTTGACTTAACCTTGCCCTGTGGGATTGTTGTTTTTTGTCTGAACCTAAAGTTACAAAGAAGCTATGACTGAAACTGGTTGGATTAACAACATTTGCTACAATATTCTTTTTCCGTGAAGGCTTGTAATGTTAAAATACCACCCAAAAATACAGAGTCAGTGAAAAAAACGACACAAGTTACAGCCACAGAAATGGCACAGTCTGTACATGTCCGAGTACACGGTAGCATGTATTTATTTTACAGTGTTGTCCTTGGAATTTCTGCTGTACTCTGTGTTAATTTCCTTCCTCTGCTTTCTCTCTCCACTCTCTCCGGCCCACTCATAAGCCCACAATAACAATAACAGCAAAGGTAGTTAATGTAGCTCACACACACACACACTTCTCTTCCCCTTTGTGTCATATTTTCGTGTCACCTGTTAGTGTTCGGCCGGAGGAATGTGGAGGGAGTTGGTGTAGGCCGAGCGCTTCATTCAGAATGACCAGCCGCAGTTATCCTCTGCTGTGTGCACAGACGGGCCTAAGAGGCCTTCAGTCATTTTTAATTACGGTGTGGACAGTGACTCCAGCATGGACTTGTTCCAGCCCGGCCTCACTGACTCAGGTGTCTCACTAACACACTTCTCATAACCTAAAATACCAACAGCACTGAAGCTAACGTAATTTCTGTTCCTTTGTTATGGCTTCTTTCTTCTTAAACATTAATGATTTCCTGCTCGTTTTTGGTAGATAGCAGACGCTTTGTTTAAGCAGCTGTGAACCTTATCACCTGAATTTCCCAAAGTTATCCACACCATTATTTTGTATGACTTGCCTTTTTGTAAAATTCCACAGCAACTATAAATGATTAATTGAAACCTAAATTAAATAAAGCAAAATACTATGATAGGTCCATACCAGTATTTTTGGAAGTTTTAGCTCCTTGGTTGCAAATCCTGTATACTTATGTTTTTACCCGGCATGCTGAGCAATTTCAGAAATCTGAATGTATTTCATCTATGTTTTGAAGTAGCCATTGGCGTTTCCTGTTTCAGCAGACTCTTGAAACGTGCTTGAGTTGGTTAATCCATCACTGTAAACAAGTGTGCTGCAACACTTCTTGTCAGAGTTACAGATGGCGTAATGCAAACTTTGCAAATCAAACTTAAACTTCCATGCAACAATAATGTGAAAGAGAAAGTAAAGAATGCATCTTTAATGCCTCACTTAGGTGGACTCATATTGTACAGAAATGAATGGAAATCCATGGCAACTTGGAAAAGCAGGAAGACTGCATCCACCTATTTAAAACCCTTGTCTTGGGTTAGTCTTGTCTGTTAAGTGGTTAACTGGGATGCAAAGTACATGTTTATATTTTTTTCATTATCTGTTCTATACAATGAATTAATTTAGTGAAATCAGAAACAATTTATTTATTTAAAAAATGTTGAGTAACCAGGCTACATCATGCAACTTCACCAGTGGGGGCCTTTTAAATTTCTCTGTTTGGATCAAAGAAGAAGCTGGTCAGTGAAATGTATTCTGACATGAGGTAATCCCTTTTTTGTTAACACTGAAGTGAACATACATTGTGATAGAAATGGAGACATCATGTAGAATCGGCTGTCTGATTTCCGGACATTATGGCTAATACGCTCTCAGCTCTGAGGCCACAGATTGAAGCTGAAATGGGGGAATAAATGTATCAATAATGAGTGTCAGTCGAGAAGCAGCCAGGTCGGCTCTTGGTTTTCCTCTCTTTCATTTCTCGGCCTCCTTCCTTTCGTCCACTTTCACTTTCCCACAGCTCGGATTACAGGAAACCAACATCCCCTCCTCTCTCCCGGTCTCTCTCTGTACGTTTCTGTCTCCTTAATTTTCTCAATTCACTCTCCCTTCCTGCAACTCTCTGCCTCTATATCCTCTCAGTTCATTCTCTTTTCTCTCTCTCTCTCTCGCTGGCTCTCTGAATATTTCGGTCAGAGCTCATGTTCCACACCCCAGCCGCCACTTCCTAGTCATTAGCAGTTACAGAGACAGACAGAGAGACTTGCAAGTCATGTGAGTGAGTGCACAACATGCTTTAGAGGCAGTAAAATGTACGTAAGTCTGTGTTTCACTGCAGGGCCTGACACCATATTATGTGCATGTGTATTTCCTCTGGGCCTTAAAGTTATTTCAGAAAGGATACTGTTCACCTCCACTCCCTTAAATTCACCTTGACTCATTCCTCTCTAATGCTTCATCAGAGCGGTAAATCTAGCTGAACTAGATATTAAGGGTTTATTGATGTATGTATTTTCAGGTACTATTACTCTAATTGTTTCAGGCTTGTCTTGTTTATGTGTGAGAAGCTGAAGCTGATTTTATTTTGTTATTCTTCCCAGGCACTTCAACAGGGCCAAGCTGCAGGCATCAAACACATGTGGCGGGGATGTGAGGGGGGGGCTTATCCTGGTTGGAAACCAGATTTTAGTTTTAGGGATTTCCCGATCAGCTTTTCTTGGCCCTCACCCCGATCAGTCCCTAAATCTGTTGTGTTTTATCATTTAATAACTTTGCATTAATACAAAGGGCAGCATCACTTTCACACACCACATCTTCTGGTTTAAAGTCAGGGTAATTTCTGAGGCTAATACCTTACGTTTGTGCACAAACAACATCCCAACATTTGTTTTCGCTGGGGACATCTTAAAGTAGCAGTAAATAATGTGAAACAGTCTTTGTCAGACGTCTCTGTCAGAAGTCAGAGTCGCTCACACAGGTGTGACTAAATCATTTTTCACATTCACACAGTCTACAACAAACATAGCAACGAAACAAAGTAGAGTTCAGTAAAGATCAGCTTGTCTGGGATTATTCTAGCTGATCAAATCCATCAAAATATGGTAAGTTTAGCCTTTATTGATCCCCATAGGGACAAATTGGTTGTTGCAGCAGCACAAAGACAGAAATAAGTCCAGACAAGTAGTTTTTAAGAGGTATATAAAACCAGAATAAGAATAGAATAGAATAGTTATGAGGTAAAGTGACAGTGGTGTAATTAGTCACAGTGAGTCAGCAAATCAAGTATATATGTAACAGTGGATACTAGGATTTTATATAGCATCATAATAGAAACATAATATTATATAATGTAGTAAGACAGTATAACATAATAAAATAAGACAGTATAATATATCTGCAGTAGTTACAGATCATCCTCTTTGTTCACCACAGGAAAAGTTGTCATCGTCACTTTAAAACATCATCTGAAGATGTGCAGCCGCTTTAAGACTCTGAAAGCTGTAATAAGCTGCAGTGAGAAAATATTTCCTATGTTAGAAAATCTACTGGTGCTGTCATCCCAAAAAATAAAGTCCTGGTTCTGGAGGAGTGAGCGCAGTCTACACATTTGAGCTCTGAGGAAGCATTTGCATGTATTAACTGCAATTTCAACAAAACCCCAAAAACCGAAACGTTAAAAGACGCTGACTCCAGTGTTGGCATCCCGCGCTCCTCGTTTTCCACTGACCCAAATTAGCGTCAAACACGGACATTCACCAGCAAGTTAAATACAGGGAGCGGTTTCAGTAGGCTGCTGTGCCATATCCTCATGTTACAGTCAATTTACCACAGTCTCGGGAAAAAGTTAACCTTTGACAGCCACTCACTTGTGGACAGCTGTGTTGGTATGACCCAAAAATGGTTTGGAGGCTTCTCCAAAGGAAACGGTGTGAAATTCTCATGTAGTCTGCAAGTAAGGTGTTAAACTGTATAGCTACAGAATAAAGCTCTGCAGTCATCCAGGAGGTTTATATTTCTGCTATCTGTCCAGGTTATAGACACTATGGGGATGCAGCCAACTATTAGTTTACTTATGAATTCATTTTAATATTTTTACATTTGATTTTTTTCCCTACAAGTCCAAGGTGATGTCCACAAATTGCTTGTTTCGGCCAACTAACTCTCCAAATGTAAATATAACACAAGAGAGTGGCATAATGAAATTAACTATATCTTCCTGAAGTATTTGTTTCTAAAGGGCGGGTGACCGGTTCTATTAGAGAGGCTTGTTGCTGTTGAGTGCTAATCAGTCATAACAGCTCCTCGTGCATCTTTCTGGCATTTTGTTTCAGTGTTTTACATCATTTCATTCAATGAAAGTTTAAATGAAGAGGCAGGAAAAGCTCTCTGAACTAACGAGCTTGTTAACTGACACTCAGCAAGCTTGCAAATCCACTAATTGCTTTGATTCCACTGGAAAAAATGCTGCTGTTAAATGTTGGTGTTGCTGAGCCCAGAGGCAGCAGATCCTCACATTTAGGAAAGTGTAACTTGCCAATGTTTGTCCTTTTCCTTTGCTAAATGACTTAAATAATCACACTTTCTGATGTTGCATTTTCTTTTAATCAACCAGTGAACTAATTAGCAACTATAAGGCTTCCCTAGTTTTCTCTTCAGAGTCTAAACAAGCCGGAGATTTGTAGCTCTTTGCTTTGCTCTTTGCTACGAGGTCAAGGCTGCTTTCAGTGAGTTACAGCGTTGCCTCTAGGCTGAAGGTGAACTATTTCTGTGGGACACTGCAGGGGCAGAGTTCTGTTACACATCGATACATTTGGGTGCGAGGAATGGTGACCTGTAATTATGTGTACGTGTGCATTCGCTGAACTTGTTGGTGCTCGTTGGTGCCCATCAATCGGCTGACCCCTGCGATCTTTTCGTACCACTGCTGGGGCTGCTTCTTCTGCAGGCTCAAGTAACGTCCAGCGGAAAACTCTGTCAACATGTGGAAACAACCTACATCCACGTTAGATTTTCATGTAGGTTTTTTTTTTTTAAGCTCTTGGTGGACATCAAATGCAAAAACTGTGAGAAAATGGCTCCTTTTTCATTTGCCACACCAGCCAAAATCACACGTAATAGGAAGTGGAAAAGACAGACATTTTGTTCGTTGTTTATGATCATTTTTAATACACTTCAACAGAGTAAAAAAACAGAATTTAGTTGTTGTTACTGAAATATTTTTCTGTCTCTATTTCTGTGTAAAATGGTCATTTTGACTATCGTACATAATGCTGCATCTCAGTGACAACACTGACTCCTCCTTTGCTGCTACACTGAACAGACATTCCTGTTTTATGATAGTGAAGTTGAACACAGACATGAATTCAGATTAATGACCACACCCCCCAAGTGGCATTGGCTGTATTGATGTTAAAAGCATTCGATTTTAACTACATGTCGATAAACAATTGATCTGGCAGATGATCCACAGGTTCTAAAATTAGTCGGGGGCAACCAGTTTGCGGTGAAAGTTTTGTTTAATCCATACCGTGTATTTATATGGCTGCTCTTTTACGGCTCTACAGATCACGTTTACGCTACAGGATGTGGCAGTTCTTTACTGGAAATGCTTCAGGCGTTGTTTCGTTATCTTTGTTGCACTTTCTGTGTATCTACCACATGACAAGTCAAAGCAAATTCTTTAGAAAGATCAGTGTTCAGCTCATACCCTTCCCTTTTCTTAACAGTTGCTTTTAAGACAGCTTGTACTGTATGTGTTTCATGTCTGAAATGCAATTTCCTCTGCCTGTTACTGCGATGGGGGTCGGGCCTGTTTTCTAAGGTAGTGGAGCCCTATTAAAAGCAGGGAAATGAGCCTCTGTGTGGTATGTATACTGGGTAGCACAGTCTGGCTCTTATGCACCTTATCTGTGTCTTTATCTGTGCTGTAACGCACTGCCATAATTAGCACCTTCTCTTACATATGTGACACAGGTAGATACCAATAAACCAAGCACATTTTCCTATAATCACACCCTTTTGTTATGCAGCATTACAAAGTACTTTCCAAATAAAAATGGTATTCAGAGAACAACCAACTCAGTCAGCAATAAAAACAATCACAAGCTGTTGCTTCATGTTAAATCATGTTAAATCATGTTAAATATAAATCTAATCTCATTTACCTGCTGGATTTTAAATCTTGAATTCCTCATTATAGTTTTTATAGGAGTTCTTTTTTTTCTTTGTTGTCTAACGGTGGAAACTAAAACCGGTCGGCAACAAAATGAACATATTTATTATTCAACACAAGCTCAAATTGTCTGTCCAATTCAGTAAAAGTCTTCTAGTTTTTGAGCTGTTGGGACTGCGTGAAGTGTGGCTGTGTTAAATTGTGACCTCTGGGGAAAATTACATGATGATTTTAAAGTAGAACAATTAATATGGCCAACCATTTCTTAAAATGGCAATGAAGCTAGTAAATACAGGATGACACACCTGTATTTGTGGACTTCACCCAAGGTCTGCCGCTAAAGCTCTGGGCACACGTCACTTCTTTCCAAGCTATGAACTCTCAGCACCTCCTCTCGTGGCTTTTAGCTCACCAGATGAAGGATGCATGAAGTTTTTCTAAATCTAAGTTGTGAACATTCAAATAATTTTTCTGGTTTATAACATAAAAACACATGGAATTATTGTCACAATCTGCTTTTGCAAGACCATTTTGTTGCTACCATATTGTTTGACTGTTTTCATTTTCAAGACATATAAAACTTGTTCTTGGACTTTAGCTGGAATTGTCAACTTTACAGAGAAGTTTGGTACAGTCAGTTGTGAATTTCACATGAATGTTGAGCTGTCCACAGACTATCAAAAGAAAATGATGGTTAATAAAAAATTATGTGTTAGCTGATCTTGTGATAAACGATCAGCCCTGATATGGTCAAAGATCTGAGCTCTACCTTTAAGCAACACTTGATTTTAAGCTAATTTCTTAAAATTGATGAAAAAAAAGAAAGCAACAAGCAGTGCGGTCGTGTGGCACGCAGCTAATAAACACAGCAGCTAAATCCAACACCGCTCAGCTGTCAGATTCACAAATGAACCCACAAAAAGGTGTAGACTCAATGTGAGAGTTCACAATCCAGTGCCAACTCACACACCTCAGTGCAACGCATATAAATTCCCATTGGCCAAAGGTATGATAAAGAGCCACCACAGCATTGTGAGCTCAGCCCAGATGACAGTGACACACACACAGCTTTTCAAAAAGATGACTTCACATCGTAGAAAGCTGACCAAACTTGATCCTTCACTCCTGTGCAACAATGACAGCCATTGAAGAGCCTGACTCACTTGGTTGAACCTCTCCTCCTCTTCCTGTCAGAGGGAACCTCCACACAGGCGCCTCTCAGACAATGACAGAAGCTTACAGAAAGATGAAGAGCGTTTCTGTTGGAAGATTATCTTCTTCAAATTACTCAATGTGCGTAAATAAAATATTTGGGTACATTACTAAATTACTAAACAATAAATCATGTTTTCACACCTACAAAAACAATAAATATACAGTTGCTGGTTAAAAAACAGGACTCCACCCAGATGTTTATTTATATGATGTAATAATTTTATAATCTGTCTGTCTGTTAAATATGTTTAGTATGTTAAGTCCACTGCATTTTAAAAGAAAAGGGGACACTTTCTTGTATTCAAGGATACAACAAGCCATTGTTTCCTTCTTTTATTCATGCTGCAGCTTTAAGCCATTGATCCAAGTACAGATAAGTTTCAATATTACTCTTTACTCCTGTGAATACAGATAGCGCCTGACCTAAGTTTAACTCGGCTCAAAGCAAGAACGCATCTTTTGTTTGTTTTACACATTCAGAGTTTGCTTTGTGTGAACTCCAGCCTCGCTGCCTGTGGTTATCTGAGTCGGGATTGGTCCTGGTCTGCTGTGTCTTGGGAAAAGTCTCCTCAAACAGATTCCAGATCAGATTACTGCGCTGCGATTCCTAATCTCTGACCATTCAGGTGATGTAACCAGATCTGTTTCTGGTTTAGTTGTTTGAGGAGAACAGAGAGGAGAAGGGGCCTCTGCAGGTTTCCTCCAGCTGTGCTCTGTCCTGCTTTGTCACCTCCTCCCGGGCTCAAACCTCGCGCTTATCTACATCAAACCTTTTTTAGGTTCCCGTGCAGGCTCACATGCGCAGCGCTCAGGTGTAATGACCTCATGCCTCAAACATTTGCTCTTCTTCTTTGCTCACTCTGTTGCTTTTTGTCTCTTTGGAGGACACTTTTAGCAGCAAAGTGACTGTATGTTTGCTACTTTGAAGAAGTTGTCACTGCGCAATGTGAGTGATGCCGTCAGTGCAGGGTGTGAAAGGGCATCTGTACTGCGTGTGTGTGTGTGTGAAATTTGAGCACTTTGTTGAAAAAAGTGCAACAGTTATTATTACATGCTTGTTTTTGAAAGTTTTTAGTTTCACAGTTGGCCTTTCACAGACAGCTCGATGTGCTGGTGTAGGACATGTAGGCCTGAAGAATTTTTCTTTTTCTTCCTTCCTTGTAATTTTATCTTTGCCAAACTGATCGTCCAAATATTTATCAACAAGTATTAAATAAAAACCGGTGAGACCTGTCTGATTCTCTGTTGTCATAAAGACCAGATAATCTGTAATTTGCAGGTTACAGAACTTGTTGTTGCTGCTTGAATTAATTCAGTGTTATGCTCCCTGAATGCTCAGTTTAATCTAATTCGTTTTTTTAAAGCATGTAATTTGTGTGTAATTATTATGTTAAATCTTTTCAAACCTGTGTGACAAGTTGCTCAGTAATCACAACCTGAGTGAGCAAGAGCAGCTATTTTAATAACAACATTATTATTCACATTTGGTTTATTATTCGAACGATTTGCTTGTGTTAATTTGTCACTCAAACACCAAATTTTCTTGGTTTGTGTGCTTTAATAGACCTATCAGTTGTTAAAATCTTTCACTGTGAACATTTCTTTTGTCAATAATGATGATCAGTGTAGCTGTCTGTAAACCTATCAAGGTATCAGTGGCGATAGTTGTTATTGGGAGACGTCTGTGCTGCGATTGGTAAGGTATCTGCCCGTGTTTTCCTGGAGTAGATGTCCATGAGTTGGTTGTTCTCCTTGTGATGGTAAACAGAGGAGCAGACAGCATGGCTCTGTGCTGTCCAGCACTGCCACAACCCTAAATCCCCCCTCCCTATCCTTTAAGCAGCGAGCTGACCATCTGTTCCAGGCGTCAGGCCCTAACTCAGCGCTCAAAACACACACACACATACAGGAACATGTAGTACAATCACTCACGCAGGGAAACACTCAAACGTTCACAGTCATTTTATTCCTGCCATTGGCTATGTGTATGTGGATTCAGCTTAATGCAGTCAGATGTAATGCTCCATGTGAGGTTGAAAGAGGTGATGTGTGTGTTTTCCTGTGTCTCATACGTGTGTGAGTGTGTATTCAGAGAGGGGAGAGGTCGCGTGTGTGTTCGTGTGGCTCGTGGTTATGTCACAGTTACTGAGGCGACACATGGCATGAGGGCTTGGATATGGGGCGACAGGAAATGACCAGGGGTGCAGCATTGTATCATTTCCCTGCTGGAGTCCTTTGTGATCCAAGCTGCGCACCAACTATATGTGTCCCTGTTCCATTTCCTGTTTTCACTTTTTTTTTTCCCTGCTCTGGTCATGCTGCTTGTGAAGTTTGAAAGTAGGTAAAGAGTTTGATCCATTTTCCTTGTTATGTATTCTGATTTTGAAAAGTTTAAGTTGTAATGACGCCTGTTATGACAAAGGGTTTATCAAGAGTTTTGAATATTGTTTGCCATATAAAATACTGAGAATTAAAAGTTGTTAGTTCGGCATGCACACTAATCGTCTACTGAAATTGATAAAAGACCCGGTCAGTGTTTCTTTAACAAAAGCAGATGTAGGTAAAGGTGAGAAGATGGATGAAATAAGACTTTTTAAGACATGTGATGTTCAAAAAACTGCTGCTGACACAAGCACCTGTTTGTGATGTACTTTGTATTTGGATTTTTTTCTTCGGTCTAGCCTTTCTTCCATTTATGTGACAAATGTGAGAATTTGATCCTTTTTTTTTGTCATATATGATATTAAACTAAATGTCTTTTGAGTTTTGGATTGTCAGACAAAATAATCAGGAACATAATCTTCAGATTAGTGAGTAATGGAAATAATCATTATTTTAAGATGTTTTTCGGTCATTGATAATGTCAGAATCGTTGATCTGCTGTTTCTTTAGATACTCACAGTTTGGTACAGATGCTCAGCAGTCGTACAGAGAAAAAACTATTTCAGAGGTGGTTTTTAGCTCTTCATAGACCACGCGTTAGTCTTAAAAGGGGTAACTTAAGCAACACAGTATGCCATTCCTTTCTCTACCTGCATGAAAATGCCACAGCTGATAGCAACAAGTTGAAGCCCATTCGTCTGCTTTGAAAATCTGCGTTTAAAGCAGAAGTCGACGAGAGATGTTAAAAGAAAGTGGGTACAACATAAAGACAAATTACAGCACGTCACATCACAACTCCTGGAATGCACTGAACATTTCAGACAGATGATACACAAGACTGTAACGTGGTCTGGAATAGATGAAAGCACGGAGACGTCGACAATTTAGGCCTCACATTTATATTTATGCCATTTATATTTATGGCTCATTAGAATTCAAAATGTGACCTTTCCTCTAAAAGCAAAGTTCATTCTCCGAGTCTGCATTAAGTTTTGCGCAATATAATGTCAGACAACTCAGCTGTTAAATTGACCATGCAAAACTAACTTTAGGGTCATTATTCATTCAGACACAGTTCATCAAGTGTCCAAAATCCTGCTGACTGCCAAGAAATCACAGAGCAGCAGTTCAGTCGTCAAACCCATCTCTCTTCCTCTCTTTCTGTCTCTGTGGCCTTTGCTCACCCCATGATGTCCCTCTGCTGTGTATTAAAGAGGGAACTTGTGAATGGCGTGATTGTGTATTCAGTAAAGAGGATGGCAGCTGCTGGTCTTGGCGTTGACGAGAGCTTTTGTGTGTGCTCGGGAGCGTGTATGTGTGTTAATGGTAATCCCGTAGATCCAGATGACTTATCCTTTATCCTTTATGAGTATGCATGTCGGGCTCCAGCAAAATAATTTGGCCTTTTAGTAGATTACATAATAGCAAATGAAGTCTATGTGTCATAATCTGTCAAATTGTGTAATCTGACAGATTGCAAAGGGCAGTGGCCTGGTTTTAGCTTAATTGAAAAGTTGGTAGAAGTCCATCGCACTTTCATAGTATAGATGGATGGTGTTAACTTTGCTAGTGCTTTGCTGTTTGTTTTGTTTGATATGTAATCTATTTTGTGTGAAGTGTTGGTGTTTCTGCTGTGTTGAGCCTTAAACAAGTAATATTTTTATCTTCAGGTCAGTAATCAATCTTTGTGTTCTGCTTTACAGTGGTAATGTCTTGAGTCGACGGCCTCTCCAGCCCAGTGAAGGACGTGCCAGTGCCAGGCTGCTGCTCATGGGAACTCCTGCTCCGCCATGAGTGCTCGTGATGGCGTTGGTGGCATGGGCACCCTGGGCCGGCGGCAGCGCTTCGAGAACTCAGAGTTCACCGTGCGCATCTACCCAGGCGCCCTGGCCGAGGGCACCATCTACTGCCCGATCAGTGCCCGCAAGACCACCACAGCCGCTGAGGCCATCGAACGTGTCATTGATCGCCTGTCGCTGGACCGCACCAAGTGTTATGTTCTGGCTGAGGTGAAGGAGTTTGGCGGGGAAGAATGGATCCTGAACCCCAACGACTGTCCCGTGCAGAGGATGATGCTCTGGCCCCGCGTGGCACTAGAGCACCGCCCACTATCTGGCGGCGAGGATTACCGCTTCCTCTTAAGGCAGAAGAACCTGGATGGCTCGATTCACTACGGCGGCAGCCTCCAGATGTGGCTGCAGATCACAGAGGAGCGGAGGCGCATGGTGGAGCGTGGACTGCTGCCACAGCCTGATAGTCAGGGTGACCACGCAGATCTGTGCCACCTGCCGGAGCTCAACGAGCGCTCGCTGCTGGACAACCTGCGCTCACGCTTCCGCCAGGAAAAGATCTACACTTATGTCGGAAGCATCCTCATCGTCATTAACCCATTTAAGTTCCTGCCCATCTACAACCCCAAGTATGTGAAGATGTATGATAATCATACATTGGGAGATTTGGAGCCACATATTTACGCTGTGGCGGATGTGGCGTACCACGCCATGCTGCAGAGGGAGAGAAACCAGTGCATTGTTATATCTGGGGAGAGTGGCTCTGGGAAGACTCAAAGCACCAACTTTCTCATCCATCACCTGACCGCTCTCAGCCAGAAGGGTTTTGCCAGTGGAGTGGAGCAGATAATCCTAGGGGCGGGGCCAGTACTAGAGGTAAGCAAAAACTACAAGCAAAGCACTCTGAAGTATAATAAAGATGAATTTGTTGTTAGCGTATGTGTTCTGCTGATAATGAAGCTCTGCATTTGAGACTTGAGACTGAAGTCAGACTGAAATTAGAAAAATTAGACTCTGAGACTTGATTGTTGTGAGACTTTGTTGACTTGAAACTTGACTCCGACGCCTCCTTCTCAATCTGGATCCTTTCTCAGCTGTCATTTGAGGCTTTGAGTTTGGGGATGTACAGACATTCCCTTATTGTTCAATTGAGCCTTGTCTGAAACGACATGAGACTCGACTTGGATTTGCCCCAAAAGGCTGGCACCTCTCGCTGACATTGCTGCCAGGTTCACATTGTGGATATTCAAGTTCTACTCTCATGCGTGGGCTGATATGTTCAGCGTGGAATTTTTAGCTCTGCTCTTTCTACAGCTGTATAAATGGATTGATCCCTGCTATCATACCCAACACGACTTGCTCTGAATGAGAATCTGTGCAGCTCGTGACATTAGTTACACAACACTGCTTAGCCACAACCGTCTCTGTGGTTGGCCTACGAGTTGTGTCTGCCCCCATACAGGGATTCATTGCACTTTCAGTCCAGCTGTGTGGGGATTATGCAGCACACAGAGGAGCTCTCTATCAGCAAGCAGCCAGTGACCTATCAGTGGTTACAGTTGTAGATTCTTGTTTTTGTGATTCAACCCCCTCCTTTTTTTACTGCACAGTGGAAAGATTGTCTCAAGGTAGACCTTGTAGAGGCCCAGCCAAAGGTTGTGAAGGAAACTGGCTGTTTTCATATCACTTAAGACATTCCACTCATTTTCTTTTTCTTCTTTAGGGACCTGTGACTTTAACGCACACCAGTCAAGAATCTCTGACAAGTTCACAACTGCACATTGTTTTCTGATTTGTCTTCAACATCAGATGAATGCCTAAAGGTTACGTAACACTCTTTTAAGTGTATGCACAGTGCTGCCGGTCAGGGAGGCAAATGGTGTTTGCTCATTGTCAGGAGCATTGTTGTATTTTATAAGGGGTTGTATCACTTGCTGTCACGTCATCTGACCGCCAGCTGTTTGCACTTGATTCACTTTACAAAGCACAGGGCAGTGCTCACAGATAGATGTACATTTCTTTGCCTATTTCTTCATCTGGGCACACTCAGATTCGACTGCACAAATCTACAAATTATCCATCAGCCAAATAATTTATGCTATCGAGTTTACGGCGCCTCTACTGCGCAAGATGCCAGTTTTAAATTGTTCATCATAGTCCAGAAGATAATTGATTTATTTCCTTCGCTGACCATGTCGTAAAATAAAAAATCTGCCTCTGTTCTCAGCTTGAATGTCAAGTTAAAACTGGCAGCATGGAAGTCAAGTTTAAAGGTAACCAGCAATGCAACAAGTACCTCTATGCTGCCTTTTATTGCCTTCGGTTTAGCAAACACGGCTCTCAGGAATGCAATTCATCGGTTTGTCTCTGGGGTTAATGTGTAAGCATATTGGGTTAATTCTCCATGCAGCAACATGAGTGAGTAGTTTTGAGTGCAAAGGACCAGCCTTTAATTGTTTGCACAGTAAGATTGCATATCTGCCTGCTGGTGATTGATGCCAAGACTGGAGCTGCGGTGCTACTGCAGAGTGAGGAGGGGAGGAACAGCAGCCAACATTACCTCATAGGAATACTTCATCTTCATTTCCTTAAAGGTTTTTCATTCAGAAAAGAAGACAAGCAGCACAGGAATCATCATTTGACAGTTTTAATATATTCTATGGATTTCTTTACATTTATTCCTTTCCCTCTGTAGCTGTGTATTTTGTTGTGTTTCATTGCAGGCTTTTGTTTCAAGTTCAGTGTTGTGATGAAAGTATCGACCTCTACTGGAGTCGATGTTCCCTCATCTTAATGTAAAAAGCACTGAATTTGACCTTGACCTCGCCTTCCCTCGAGCCATTGATTTCAAGAGCTGGGCCTCAGTTGACTTAAAGAGGAACTCTGAGAGGAAGATGAAATGCTGCTGCATACTGTACATGAAAAAAAAAATGTTGTATGAAGCATTTTATAGTTTCAGAGGGAGCTGCTCAAAATCTGCTTTTTTTTCCCCACAAGTGGAAATAAAAATGAAAAAGAAAAACAATATGGGGATATGAGCTTACCAGATTTCTGCACTTTGATCAGATCTTCATTCATTCAAGTGACTAACTGTGTATCCTGATCAGGATGTTTAAGTCATCATCACATCATGTCAGTGGACCCAAAATTAAATGTGCTCTTTGCCTAATCAGAATGTTTTAAAGGATTATAATGAGTTTTCTAAAGTAAAGGTAATGTGTTGGCAGACAGAAAAGCCCAAAGTTTTATGGAATTACATTTTCAGATTTGACAAGAGATAAATACTTCTATGAAGAGTATACACAATTTTACGTAAATATCCGTCAAAGTTATGAGGAGTATTTATGCTTATTTCCACCCTTGTATACACCTGGTTACTTCAGAGTGTGAAAGCCATATTTTACTGTCGTCCGCTTTAGGTTTAGTGTGTGTAACTTGGGGTTAAATTTAGTTTAAGAGAGACTCATCTCTTCCATCCCACTTCCAGATGTGGGTGACTGGATGGATTTAATCATTCAGAAATGACTGAAATCAAAGACCAAGACCTCAAGTAAAAATAGTATAGCACAGCAACAAAGACAGACTCTGCTGGCTGTCTGTCGCTGTTCAAACTCACCCTGAGGCCTGAAGCGTATAGAGAGAGTTTTTTTTTTTTGATAGAGGATATCACTTACAGGAGGTTTTGGTCTTTTTGGAAACCGGCCAACAGCTGCAGCTATGTGTTAAGATCCTGACAAGCCCTGTCGCTCAGTGCTTCAATTAATAAAACTCAGCTTGAAGGAGATGAAAACTTAAATCGCAAGTGTACGTTTAGATAAACACGGAAAGTCACAGCCTTTTTGGTTGAACATGGTGATTAATCTATATTTAAGACTTAGAGATGTGACAGGCATCACTTTAGACTTTGAATGGGAAAAGACTGATTTAACTACCTTTAACACCTTTGGACTTTAATTGACCCTGCGCAACGAACATGAATGCAAGCATACGTGAAATGTAGCAAATAGTTCACCTAATGTTGGTTTAGAGCTTATCTGCTATCTGTCATTCCTGACGTTGTTTGCCCTCTTGTGCCAGATATGTTTGAAATTGACATTAAGCAATACATTTACTGTTTGACATAGTTTGGGTTTGTCTTAATCTCCTTTTGTCTCCATGCCAACTAGGCACATGGTATGTGAGTCATCACGAGTGCAGTAACAATATATAATGGAAACTTCACCTCTTTACGTCTTAACTTTTTCCCAATTCACAACTTGATGCGATCACATTTAGAAAGTAAAGTAACATCCTGGATAAACACACACCCGAACAAGAAACCACCATGTTAGACATCAGCTGTACAGTGAAGGATATACAGCCCATTTGCTGCCCATTTGCTGTATGTTTCTCTTCTTTATCTCGGTTTCTCGGTTTGTTCAACAGTGCTCGTCAGTAATAACAGGTTAGTGAATAATACTGTGTGTCTCAGGTGACGGCTGAGTTCGCTCACATAACAGCTGACCTTTTCTCTGTTTGGCTCTTTGTGATACGTAAGACCAAAACATGCCGGATAAAAGACTGATAGATGAAAAATGCATCCCGGACAGTTTGGAGAGGGATTCTTGGTGCACTTTATTTACTTATTTGTGGTTTTCTTGTATAACCCAGTCATCATCTAGTGTAACTACCACCCAGACTTCCAATCCAGATGTCGACTTGTCAAGACTTTGGGTTTTCAGGTGGCTACCTGATATTTAAGGATGATTGAAAGCACAGGCAGGGAATGAATGTCCTTGGTAGGTATGATAATGCAAGATGTGCTTCAAATACAACAGGATGGGGTGGCCTGGTAGCCTAATAGTTTACACAACCACAGCGTTCAGTTTAATTCCTTTTAGAGACATTGTCAAACCTCTTACTCTCTACCCATGTTTCCTGTAAAGCTGTAAAGTGCCGGCTATCAAATGATGTCTCTGTGGAATATAACAAATTAGGATTTGGATTCACGTCATCTTATTTGACCAAAACATGGTTATAATGCATCATTATTTTAAGAGGGAACCTGTTCTGGTTCAACATTGTTGTTGACACTGATGAAAACAAAGGCTGCTCACAGGAAACGCAGTCATTTGTTTTTACATGTGAGCAAAGTGACAGCTTAATATGAGCTCGGCTGTCTTCTGTTCTCCCCTGAGTCAAGAGGGAGAGTATGAGGTTACCTCACGCTGCTCCATCTGACAGTGCATCATCAGGATCTGCTTTCCAAGACCAGGGAGTGGTGTCACAGGGCATTAGTGCAGGAGCACAGCTAATGGTGTGTGTGTGTGTAAGAGTGTGTGGAAGTGTGTGGGGTGTTTCAGGAGGGCTTCAATGCGCCTGAGCTGCAGGGCTCTGCTGCCATCAAAGGATATGCAAACACCCACTTTCATCTGCACACACACACACCAATTGACGTCAATGCAGACTTGTATACTGTCAATCATTACACTTAATGAAAACCCATTCCATTTTGTGCAAAATTCATATAAAGCTGAAAGTAGTTGATAAATTGATCAGTTAATGTAGATAGATTTTGATAGTCATGATTATCAAAATATATCTACAATAATGTTGAAGTATGTAAATGTAAGGATTTTCTGCTTTTAACTCAATATTATTATTATTATTATTATTTTTTTTTTAAAATAATTTTGGGCCGGTAGTCAGACAAGAAAACGATCTGATGACATCACCCTGGTCTTTGGGAAGTAGCGATGCAAATCTTTGTATTAGCTCATGGTTTTGGTTGTATAATTTACAAATTTTCTGTAAGTCACATCTTAGAAATTCTCATCGACCCCCACAGGCAGCTGTTTCCAGTTAAAAAGCTCTGATAGGCCCCATCTGTATGTCAGCTGCCCAGCTTCAGACAGACAAAGCGGGTGAAGAAAGATAAACAGGCAGCTGCTAAACACCCAGATATTTTCTCAGGAGCTGGTGGAGACCAAAACAGAACTTAAAGGAGAGTTAATGTTGGACTTATATTCATCATGGACCTGTAACTTCACTCACACACCTGGATGTGTTAGTGGGGAACTGTTAAAATGTCACAACAACATTATAAGCCACATATGGTTGCTGTTAATATATCAGCTTGTTTTACTATCCTGTGATGGCTTTTTCTTTCAGATAAAGTATTATGGTAAGATTAGTCACGAAGCAACAGGTTAGAAATCACAAGATAAGGACTGTAATGACAGTTGAAAATCAAAAATAATACTTGCTCACATTTTCTAGGTGTGATTGCTCCCTGAAGTTCCCTCTTTGTGTGCAACATACCTGGAAGAAAAGCTCTAGAAAAACCTACAATTTGGTCATTTACCTTTATTTAGTTACCTACATGTGTTCATATTTTGTGCATGTTCTGTAAACGACCAGCTGAGCTCGTTGGCCCGTTAAACGCTGGAGCTCCCGTTGTGCTCCTCCATGTTCCCGGCCAACAGAAACACTCAGTGTGTGTCAGCCCAGGTCAGCAGTTTCACCTCTCAGCATCTCCTTCGCTGCTACCTCAATACACTCGTGCAGAAACGCACACCCACAACTAATACCTCTCCCCAGAGCCCCCGCTAATACTGAGTGGGATTAGCGCGTATTTACGAGATCTCCCCCAAACTGGGCGGGGTCCACGAGATTTTACCGTGCCCTGAAAGCGAGCACCATTCATGCTCAGTGTTCTTTCAACTGAGTATAAAGTTACAGTGCGTGTGTTTTTACTGAGGTGAAACTGGGGTAAAGAGTGTAATACCGGCCAGCGTGAATGCTTTAACAATGGGCTCGGCCTATAGGCTGCATTCCCTGGTTGAGTGTCATGCAAAGTAGTGAGCCTCAAGTGCCAGGTTATCAGTGCTGCGCTGTTAGGACATGAACGTTATGGTAGAAAAACACACGGTAGCAAGTTACACAAGCAATGTACCACAGGATTATTTGTGTAGCAACTTGAGGTTAACGGTGTCAATGAAAAATGGAGTTTTGCGTCAGTTTTGGAGCAGCTACTCTTCCCACCATGCTATGAGGATTGCTTAGTGTCCATCCATATGTTTAGAGATGTTTGCTTAGGGTTGTCCCACATTATTGTGCAAAAGCTGTTCTGTCTCAGATACTGGTGGTAGAGTCATGTTCAGAGAGTTCTCAGTTTAACTTTGATATGTTTTATTATCCGTCTATTAACCTCCACTTGCTGGTTAAATGACCTGAACCAAAAGAGAGATGAAGTCCCTGGGCAAGCCACTAGCTTCAAACTCAATGCAATCTCTGATTCAACATTTCTTTCCTTTTGTATAATGTTCATTTGAAAATACATTGGCGTCTGCAGTACACTACATCACAAATGAAACTTGAAACTCAGACTTGAAACTCAAATTGAGGTATTTAAAGAAAGTTAAATGAAGATTATGTTGTAGGCACTCAAAAACTAAATTTCCCATGAAAATTCAACGCTCTCATCACTTTTCCTGCTTTTAAGCTGTAATCTTTGTTGTCTGAAAACTTCTTCTCTCTTCAGTCCTTTCTTTTTTTTTTTTTTTGTCAAGCTGTGATGTTTATACCAGGCCTTATGGGAAATAATGTTCATTAAAGGCCAATAAAAACAGAAATGCTGAGAAAAACATCGTCCTTAACTGAACACAGAGTAAACCACACGACATAGTGTTGAGAGAGCCTTTGGTGCAAAGCTGCATCTTTTTTTGCATTAAAACAGATGTCCATTGGATTTTTGATGAGTTTTTTTTTTTTTTTACCTCTGGAACAGAGCTCGGATGTAATGATTTGGCTTTGGACTGCTGCTCTCTCCATAACCACAGATGGTCAGTGTAGATGTCAGGACTTCACTGTTGATTGAAATTCTTGTTTGGAAGAAATTAGACTCAGTGGTGCAGGTTGTGGGAGTTATATTGTCATATCACATCAATCTTTGAAGACAAATAGTTGATCTTTTGTTCTGCCGACATCAGGCCTACGTGCTGCCTTTGATTGTATTTGAGTGTATAAAATCATAAAGTTTGATAGATTGCTTGAACTGCTTAGTGAGTTATGCTCCTTACTACATCGAGATGGTCGTGTCCTTTCTCCACTGTCGATAATCCTCATAACTGTCATTAGTCAGACTCACAAAAAGGTACTGCAGGAAATGAATGAATCAGAGTCCTTTATTCACCTTCCTTGGAGGAAGTAGCCAGTGGAACAAACATTAGTGGACACTGTCTTAAAGATAAAGTATGTGATATTGTGAGAAAGTGGTCACAAAATGGCAGTTGTCAATATTGTAGATAATTAAATGAATTTACAGATATTTCAAAGTTAGCTTGTTCAAAACATGCAGTAGCAGCACTGAAAGCAAAAGCAGCGAAATGTGTTTTGTCCATAAAACACATGAATCTGCTGCAGATGCATCACTAGCTCTTTACATCCGACACCTCACATATAAATAAATATGTGATTATAAATAAACAAATGTATCCACAGAAAAACACAATGAATCAGTGTGAATACACTCTGAAGACATTTTATAAAACCCGTTTTCACACATTTGCATATGAAATGATTATATATATACATGTATATATGTATATGTATATATATGTATATGTGTGTGTGTGTGTGTATGTATATATATATATATATATATATATATATATATATATATATATATATATATATATATATATATATATATATATATATATATATAAAATATAAATATCATATATATATATATATATATATATATATATATATATATATATATATATATAAAATCACATATATATAATATATATACATATATATACATATACACATACACATATGTGTGTATATATGTGTGTGTGTATGTATGTATGTATATATATGTATATATATGTATGTACCCTAAAAATAATCTCCATTGTTAATTGATCTGCCACTTTTTTGATCTATAAAACATCAGAACAGTTGAAAAATACATAAAATTCCCAAAGTGATGTTATGTAATGTCTCTTTTTGTGCTAAACCTCAAAGACATTCAATTATACTGTAAAACTAAACTGTAATGAAAGACCAAAAAGATGATCAGATTGTCAACACAGAGTAACAAATTCATTTTCTTTTGATCAACCTATCAGTTAATTGACTGTTCCTTCATCATCCAATCCTTGGAATCATTTTGGGAGAACATAGCAGTGAGAGATTACTGTCAAATGAGTCTTTATTTTTTTTTTAAAGCAGATGTTACTCTTTCTTTAATAAAAACTTTAGCTTGTCGTCATTTAAGATATGATAACTCACAAGGTACAAATGCAGACTTTGGGTCACGATGGATGGCGTTTCGCTCAGCTGAGAGATGAAGAATGCCAACAGAGCTCCAGCTGTTGCCTCTCACAGTTTGTTTATCTCTCCCGACCGGTGCCAAAGCTCTTATTTTTCTGTGAAACTGTATACATGAAGGCTGGTACCACTGGCTGAGAGAGAGGAGTACATACTGTTCTCCCTTTGTCGACCATCAACCGGAGAGTCGTGTTGATACAGCTTCTCACACTGCATCAGCTTGAGGTCAGAGGTTACTGGGAGATTTGTTTGACTTTTTCTGTGCGGCAGGTCACAACGAGGAAAAAATCGACATAATTGCGAATGATTAAACTTTCCTTCATCCTCCAGTCAGGTCTTTTACACTCCGCAGGAAATAGAAACGTGCGTTACAATCAGGACTTGTGCATTAGATTTTCAACATGCCCAGAATCATGTTGAGGATCGGGAAACGGTAAATAAACCCGTCACAGTACATCTGTGTAGAGCAGAAAAGATGAATCAGTTCTTTGAATAACAAAAATGATCCGCAAGTATTTTGTTCACGTGTTATTGGTCTCCAGTCGGAAATCATAAAGAAATTCTTACATGAGAGGATCTGTTGCTTTTCCTTGTCATACACTGCTGCGTATACTTTTGGCTTTTGGACTTTTGTTCGCACAAAATAAAACACTTGAAGATGTCACCTGGGAGGCTGTGATGAATTTTTCTCACGTTTTTCTCACCCTAAAAAATTATTTAAGAAAATAATTTGCAATGAAGAGATAATGAAAATAATTGCAGCCCTTTATCTGCGCAGATATGTTTTATCGGCAGGTTTTTATGGGCAGTAAATAAGTAAGTAAAGTAAAGTAAAGTGAAGTTTGGATCTGTGGGCTCGTCTGCTGTATGTCGTGTCTCTCGTTACACATTTTCAGCCAGCTAGTCAGTCGTCAGCAGCAGATATCAGCGGCAGCCCGACAATGTGCCTGTTTGTGTCCCCTCACAGGCTCTTTATTTAGGCTGAAGTATGCCAGAGTTTGCAGGTGCCTCGTCAGCATCACACACACACACTCACACACACACGCCACAGTCAGCACTTGCTGTCGGACTCGACCAGCTGCCCCACTGCCCTCACTACACCTGCAGCAGCGTGTCACACAGGAACAAGATGGACAGAAAATGCTTTATTCTGAATGACGCAGAAGTCATGTTGCCAAATCCCATCACAGTGAACCTGCTGTCTTTATTGTGCTCTTTAAACTAAATTACTCTGGAGCTCACGTGCGTTGCTGATATTGTCAATTATGGCTTTTGTCTTTTTTTTTGTGAATAAGAAATATTGCTTGATTGATAGAAAACTAAGCATCTATTTTAATAAGAAATTCATCTGTTTAGTCATTTTATAATGCAGAAATGCCAAATTTCACAGGTTCCAGCTTGTCAAATGTGAAATATTTCATGTTTTTTCTGTCTGTCTATGATAGTTAAGTTAATATTTTTGGTCATTTTAATTCCGGAAAGAAATTCCTAGACTTGGCAAAAACAAAGCTGAATTAAAATCTCATTTTGTGTCTCCCGTTTGTCTCAGAAGTCAAACGCACACTGAGATACACACTGGCTCTCCTCTTTTCTGTTGCCATGACTTTTTCTGTCTACCGCTGGCCAGATGTTGCGTCTCCCCTGTCATCCTTCCTTAGAAACTCTCTTCTGATTTTGTAAAGGAGCGGATGTTCAGGACTTGTTTTAAAATCCCTTTGTGGATGCTTAGTCACGTCCCCTCCCTCCCCTCTGTTCTCCTCCGCGAAAAACACATCTTTGTCCACTAAGATTTCTTTTGACGAACTCGCTTTCACTTTTCTTTTCAAATTCAGTAAAAAGTCTCCTGAAACCTTAAAGTTAATTATAAAAACAGACTACGAGACACCAAGAGTTAAAATCTGAACCCACCTCTTACCTCTCAGAACTCACAGTCTGTTCCTCCAGCAGACTTTCCATCCTCATGATTTTGAGTATCAATAAAGTCTGTTACATAAATGGCCAGCACGCCCTCCTCACTCCTTGCTCGGGTTACGTAAACCCTCGCAGGTGACCTCTCTGCTGCAGGGCGCTCATGTGGTGTGTGTGTGTGCGTGTGGTTTGTGGTCATCCTGTGCTTCCCAGATTGTCCAGATGTGGTGTAATAAAACAGTGTGAAGAGAGCACACATCTGGAAGGGAGCAGAAAACATGAGGGATGTCACCCAAGGAGCAAGTCGCTCATGGAAAGATCATCCCAGCCGGCCACGTGCTCGCTGCACTGTATATTTTCTAGTTTGTCTTGGATTTGTTGCTGCCAAGTTAAGGAAGAATTTTTTTTTTTCTTTCATCTTCTCATCTTCTCTGGCTTACGTCAGAATAAACATTCACTGGAGGAAACGAAAAGCAATTATCAAGCGTCGTTATCATCTTCCTTTCTCTCCGTCCCGCTGGTCCTCTCCTCCTCTGCCGGCCCATAGCTGCAGTAATGGTTTGTCTATCTCCGCTGGCCCATCCCAGTAAGAAGATAAGTGTCATCGGCACACTAAGAATAACTCGCCGTGCTCTGGGAAAGTTGCCTGCGGTAGTGTGAATGACTCATTAACTGTCCAGAACAATGGCTTCGAAGAGGCGTTGCGTTGCGTTTAGTAAGTGTGGAGATATGCCTCCCCGCTGTCATAAACCTTTTTAACAGCCGCCGTCTTACAGACTTCGCTGCTAAATAAACACCAACCTCGGGCTTAAATCATTAAAAGACCATGAAGGGATTATGTTTTACATATAGCAGCATTTCTCTTTGAAGTTGCACCATATTACCCTTTTTTTTTTTTTTTTTTTTTTTTAAAACATAACGCAAGTAATTTCAGACTTTCTCCGGCTCTTTGGGGAAATGTACTTTTTCTTGTCTGGTAGAATTGCTGCACGCTTACTTTACTTTAAGTCCATCATTTGTCCATAAAGGTGCCAAAAAGAAGCACCGATCCAAGTGTTGTTGCAGCTGCAGTACGAGCGCAAGAAAATAAGCACATATTTCTCTCTCCACATCTCTTTGAATTTCCTCTTAATCAGTTTTTCTTTGCAAACTTTGAGAACATTAGCGATGACTGATGGCGATGACTCGATAGGCTTCCTGTTACTGGACAGGAGTGAATACGCACACAAAAGCTGATGAATGGGTGCCCTCACACACACATACAGGTGGCTTAAACTCAAAGAAATATATCACTACTTTAGATTTATTTTATGCTGTAGTTTTTGCTGGATCCACGTCTCGGTCCAGACTTTCAGAAGACCCATATTAAGTGGTTCAACAGCCTGGCTCATACGGGGCTGCAACCTGGGGGTTGGTGGTCCTATGGTCCCAGTTTTTTCTTATATAATAGCCTTGTGCTGTTTCTTATAGGTACACCGTGCAGTTTTTAACCCGACTGCGGCGGGTGCTATAATCCAAATGTGTGGTATTTACACAAAATCAGCTCACACTATTCGACTGATTTTCAAGTTGCTGTCGATGATGCGCCAGCAGAAAGAGCGACAGAAGAAGACTGCCAGCCGGCGTAAACAACACTGGTGTGAAAGTACTCCAAAAAAGTTGCTTTTTGCAACTGTTTATGAGAAAAGGAAGTGCATTCAGCGTGTTTATTAAGCCTCAAGGATACGCAGACAGAATGTAAACAGGACTGTGTTTGTTTGTTTGCATGAAACCGCCGCGGGGGTCCTGAAGAGTTCGACTACGTGGTGAGGACATTTATTTAGAGCTTACATAGCGCTAATCTGAAGTGTGCTGGGGTCAAATGGGAGGCGGCAAAGCTTTTTGGTTTAGATAATTAACCACTTAATTCCATGTATATATATATCTGTCTTATTTAGGTTTTTTTTACTCTTTATAGATGAATAAAATGCATTCATGTGTCCGGCAAGTTTAGATATCCAAGGATTGGCACGGGATTGGCCAGAGTCCTGATGTTTGTGTCTCTCAGATCTAACTAATAGGATTGACCTCCTTTCTGCTCCGACCACGTGGCTTAGCTTTAGTGTATTGATTGTGCTAAGTCACTCCCCCCTCACCTGGCTGCATTGTCTCGGCCGTGGCTCAACAATGGCGTTAGCCCAGCGCCAGGCCAGCTAAAGCCTGACATGTGGCCTACATATGGGCATGTTGCTGATAAGACCACCTGTTCCAACTTTGCTCTAGCGCGGCACGCTTTGTGGACGGAGCTTTACTAATATGACCTGCTTGTTGGCTAATGACAGAGAGGTCACGGTGCACACACTGCAGCATACAGCGCACACACACACACATTGAGATTCATCCGTCAGCTGGAGTTAAAGGTTAACTGGAGCTTATAGACCTTACTGGTGCATGCTCAGTATTTGTCACAACAGCAGAGAGTGTGATGAGTGGCAGCGTTTAAAGGTAATTTATTAGGTAAATACTTTGGACGAACAGGGGAATGCTGAGAACTAAATGTGTGAGTACAGAAGGATAAAATGACTCATTAAACATAGGGTGGAAAAATAAATGATATTATGCTGTAAGGAAAAATCACAAACCCTCACCCTTGTGTGATACCCATGTACCTCCAAATTTGGATGTTTTAAATGTATTTCTACTTAACTAAATACTGATAAAGGCCAGTAAAACACTCTCTGAATAAGCCAATTTGATTCTCAGAAAAGTATATTTACATAAGCTTGAAACCAGCCCGTTAAAGTGGTTATAATGAACATTTTTTAACTTACAGAGATATTTTGTTTAAATCTGCAGCTCCCCTCAGCTTTATGTCGTTTTCTTCTCCAGCTGGCAGCAAAAAAAAAAAAAAGAAAATGAGCTTTTGAATACAGTGGAGCATTAAAGATCTAAAGTGCCAGACATTTCCTGCAGGAGTTGGTAGAGACAAATAAATAAATAAAATAAAATAAAATAAAATAATAAAGTTAAAATTGGAGTTGAATTCATCAGGTCGACACAGTCAAGCTTCCCAGTTAACGTTAATGTTGCTGAAAGTTCAGCATATCAACTTAAAAGCTGATTATGTGTAATTCTTGTGTTGACTTGTTTTAGCTGCCTCTGAGTGGCCAAAAAAAAAACAATTATTGCAACCCAAATAAGGCAAATGCAGCTTTAATAAAGAATTTTTTTTCTTCCAAGATCCGTCTCTTCTTTAACCTCACAGGTGCAGCTTTGTCCTCTCTGGTATTCCTCGATGAACAGATAAATAAATTGATGATCTCCATTACCAAGTGCGTAAGCAGCTAAAACTCAAACAGCGCTGACAGTGTCGGGTACACAGCTCGGATTTATTGATAGAAAGTGTCTGCGTTGTAGCGATCCCGGACATCAAGCCATGCTCTCAAAGTTAAGGCAAATATTTACAAACTTCAAGACAAGTGAAATGGGAGCTGGCGACCTCAACCAAACGCATTTTTAGAACAAACATGAATATATTTTAGTATGCAGCAAGATCACGTGTATGATTACAGTTTAAGAACGCCACAGGACCTCATTCTTGATAACTTGATAACCTGCTGTAACCTTTCAGTTGTGTAAAATGTACTCAAGATATCTTTCGCACGAACAGCAGGATCATAGATGAGCATTTAAATACCCTGAACCTGTTAAAGGATCACTTTTTGTTTCCAATTACCTGCAAAACTTCAGAAGAAACTGCTCTGCCATCCCAACACGTAATCGATCCTTCTCGTTTTTCACTCGTGCTGTGATCATCCGCTGTCATCCTGCGCGCACTCGGCTCGCCGTGTTACCTTGAGAAGCTGGGAAAGCTGAGGCCCGGCCCGGCACTGACTGATTTGTAATAACAATTAGCAACAGCTCTACACTGTTAGTGTTAGGAGACCGTGGCGCTTATAAATACTTCAAGAGTGCGAGGTTTATATTTCTGCTGCTGAGTAATCCTCTGTCCTGCACTGTAACGCCTGCAGCCATTTTCCCCACAGAGTTCATGTGAGGAGCTGTGAATTCTGTAAATTTCTGCTTTTTTTTTGTTTTCAGTTTTGTTTTTGTTTGTTTTTTTAATCCCCTCTGGGATGTCGTGGAATGGCTTGCTTTTCTACAGCCAGCAGTATATTTTTCAAATATTATGTTTAGAGCCGAAATGATTAGTTAACTAATCAATCAGTCCATTTACAGAAAATGAATGTGCAGCTATTTTGATTTATCATGTAATTCATTTTCAAAGCACAGATACCAAATCTTCCCCAGTTTAACCTTGTCATTTATGACGGTTTGCAGCTTTTCTACACCTAACATGGTAATAAACTGAATATCTTTGGCTTGATTATACAAAAACAGATATTTGAAGTTGTCACCTTTGGTTTTTTTTTTTATGAAATGATTATGACAGTTCATCACTAGCTTCTAGCATGCTTTCGATCAAACCATTAATACCTCCATTCAAACAAATGTATCTGCATGCAGCTCCGCAAAAAGAGATGTTATGTTGTGGTTCTGATGCATCTGATGGATAAATATTGATCACTCTCTGTAACTTTGTTTGAGAAAGGTGTGACGCTTTGTAGTCTGCTTAGTGAATTTGCCCGATGTGGGATGAATAAAGTTTACAAAGTTTTGTGACAGCACCTTTAAGAGAGAAAAGCAGCAAATCTTTACAAATGAGAAGCTGTAACATTGAAATATTTGGCATTTGTACTTGATAAATTACTTAAACGATGAATTGGTCATGATATTATTGATCGATTGATTAATAGCGTAGTCATTTCAGCTGTGCATTCACTCTCAGACTAATAAAGATAAAGTGTGATTTGCTGTGTGAGATTTTGGGACAGCGCTGTTGATGTTTCACTTACAGTTGGTCACTTTTCCACTTCTTGTTCTTTCCCTGACTTTCCTTTTGTTTGAACGCTGTGAATTGGGACGTGACTCCATGTTTTCCAGGACATCGCGCCCCCACCCCTCACTCCCCCTCACTATTACATTCCATCTCACTGTATGGTGGCCAGATTTGGGAAGCTTCTTGCTGCGGCTACCGCATTTCCTCTCTTTCTGCTGATGTCTGGGCTGTTTTTGCTTCTCTCAGTCAGCGTCTTGTCATCTTTTTTTTTTCCAAAGGAGCGCAGAGAGGACCTTTTACTCAAATAGAATTACAGCTAAGACAGCAATCGTTCACATAGGAAATGATGAGATATATTATTACATATTATACAGTTTGTGAGTCTCCACATAGGTGTGGACTTTTAACTCTTCCTCTGCGCTTCATCAAGCTGCTGTTCAATGCTGATGTTCCTGGTTCTCACGTGCGTGCGGTCATAGCGCAAAGAGTCGGATTAAGGTTCCTCTACCAGCCCAGAAATCTGTCACCACGCCATAGATCCACCCTGTGATCCCTCATGTCACACCTACACATGCCAAGCGACAACGCCACGCACACAAAGCACATAAGTATGCGAGCGTGAGGCACAAAGAGTCAGAGGTCTATGTGGAGATGTTAAAGCAACAGGATCATGTTGTTCATCACATGCTCATTTCTCTTTTTAAACTTTTGGCTGCAAGTAATCAGAGGCGGAAAGTACATTTACAAGTAATGTGCAAGTTTAGATGTAATTTTGAGGTACTTTACTTGAATATTTCCATCTTAGGCTGCTTTAAAGTTTCACTCCACTACATTTTAGAGGGAAAGAGACTTTTTTACTTTACTGCATTTATCTTTAAACTGTACAGTTGTCTTCCAGATTTAGACTTTATTTAGCAAAACATATAATAGCTCATTAGCACAATGTAAAAGTTGCACCAGTGATTACCCACATTTTTGGTTTGTGACCTCTGAGAAAACAAATATCAGTGTCTAGTTGGAGCTCCTTGTCCAGATGTGTATGAACTTTCAGAAGTGCAAACAAATTTGTCTATCAAGATCTTCTTTATCAATATGTCAGTCACAGGGGACTTTAAATAATATTTATAGCTGATGATACTTCAGTTCTTTTACTGTAGTGGGATTTTGAATCGACTTATCTTGTATACTATAATGAAAAATACTGCATTACACTTCCTTAAGTAAAGGATCTGAGTACTTCTTCCATCACTGCATCTAATAATAATAAAGCTCAGATCTCTCTGAAGGTGAGAGGAGTGAGATATTGCCTCCGAAGCCGCGGCAGGTTATCCAAGCAACTTGCTGGCAGTGAGAAATTGCGTATTGACACAGGCTTCTGGAGTGAGTGGGATTAGTGTTTGCTCTAAAAGATAGGCCTGTTTTCCTAATGGCTGAGCACATTTACTTAGCGCTTGTCAAACACATCCTATACAGGGGAGGCAAATTGACTCCGGTCACTCACCCCTCCGTCATCATCAAAGCTCAGCGCCGACTGGGATTCCACCAGATCTGCTCCAATACTGACCATTATATTTTTGTCTGTCTTTTTTAACAAAATAGAAGTGCAACTTTTACACTTTTACAGCTATATTTCAGTGAGCAATAATGGATTTTTCACTCTATAAATGTAGTTAATAGTTACTTTAGAGGTGAGGAGTATTATGATAGCTACAATAAACAGTATAACAGATCAATAATTTCACATTTTGAAAGAGCCAGAGTCCTCCAACTCATATTGAAGTACATTTTGTCATACTGCTTATGTAGATTTTGTATCAGTAAAGTATAAGTGCAATTGTTTTACCATTGATTTGAGTTTTTCCCCACTATTTTAATCACTATTGTGTTTCTGTGTCGTGTTGTTTTTAAGTTTGAAAGTAATGATTGTTTTCCATATGGATTATTTTTCAAATGAATCTATTGTTTATTCTGTAAAATGTCAGAAAATAGTGAAAAATAGCTGTCACAATTTCCCAGTGCCTAGGCTTATGTTTTCAAAAGTCTTTCCAAAGCTTTCTGAAGCTTGAATTGGCAAAATATTCAGCACTTTGAAAGATTGCTTGATAAATGACTTCAATGTCTGTGAGAAAGTTGCTTTGCGTTGGAGGCTGTGGTTAGCGGTGTCACTGTAGTGAAAAGTATTTTATTGTAGTGTACAGGAAGTGTTTTGACTGGGAACTCGATGTACGTCTACGTTGTCTTTTCCCGAAAGATCAGCCGCTGTCCAAGTGGTTTTGGAGTGCAGATAAAATACCTGCTCTTCAGCTCATCCAACAGGCAGGGCTGGAGCCAGGACTCACTTTACTGACCAATAAAACAACACGAGTGTGTGCGACTGACTCACTGTGATGTATTTTATCCTCTTCCTGGAGTCCGCAGCTGTACTTGAACCTGACATTATCCCCACCCAGCCGTTAAAATAAACATTATGAGTGATCAGGGCATGGACCCGACAGAGTGGCATGTAAAGGGATTTTGCCGTGGAAGTTATTACATCATCAGAGTGCAGATGCTTGTAATCGCTGTTGCTAGCCAATAAAATCTCTTTTAATACCAGAGAGTCACCATGTTATTCAAAACCCAATGAGAAAAATCTCCCCTCCCTTGTTTTTACTCTTCGCTGCATGAAATATCAACATGATCATCACATTTTTACACAAAAAAACACCCTTTTCTTCTTTGTTGTTGTCTGCTGTAGACTTGAATCCATTAGTGGGTTAACAATCATGATATGTTGTGATATGATTAGGACTGGTTCATTTCTCAAGTTGGTTTTGAAGCATGAAAAATGATCTGGTTCAAGCTTTTTAAACATGCTGTGTGTGTTATGAATGAGAGACAGCTGTTTCCCTCAGATGCTCGTCCAGCTGCCTTTATTAACACTTGTGTTTCTAACTGGATGTATGTAATAGTTGGATTTATTCATGATGAAGCAGATGACACGACTAAATGTGTGAACATTAATCAGCTTTTACCAAATTAACAATCAGTCCAACATTGCAGTGACCAGTTAATGTATCCGAACTCTTCATTGTCTTTACAGCAGCATCACATTTTGAGGTATTGATGGAAAAGTGCGGCCACACCCAGGTCTGCAGTGCTGCATTGTGCTGGCAGAGGTTCAAGCTGAGGGCTCAGACTCTCTGTCTGTAACTGTGTGTGTGTGTGTGTGTGTTAATGGGTTTGCATGCTGTAGCGCTTGTGTGTGTGTGTGTGTGTGTGTGTGGATCAATAGGAGTGATGCTGGCCTGGGTGCCCGGTCGCACACTGTTCGCCAGCTCAGGTTAGCTTCTGGTCTCTTGTTTGTGTGAGTTTCATCGATGCCTGCCGGAGAAGGTCGCGTAGAGAAAACTGCAGCTCAGGACAGACAGCTGACGGGTGCAGATGGTGGAAACGCTGCACACATTTGTCCGAAAAATGTTTTCAGGATCCGGTTCAGTTGTGGGTGTGTTGTGATTCATGTGTTGTGTTATAATCCACCAAGGACTGAAGGTAAACTACTGGTTTACTCACATTCTTTTAAAACTTGCCCTAATAATTAGGGCTGCAACCAGCAATTATTTCCATTATCAATTAATCTGAAGATTATTTTCTTCAGTTGTTAATATCCCAAAGCCTAATGAGAGATCTTCACATTGTTTTGTCTGACCAACGGTTTATATTTAGTTTAAAACCCTCACATTTGAGAACATTGAACCAGCAATTTTTGGCCTTTTAAGCTTAAAAAATGCCCCCAAAAAGATTTGATTAACAAAATAGTATGAAAATATGATATTTGTGAATCTATTTCAATCCAAACATCTTGTTCTGTCCAACCAACAGTCAAAAACACAAAGATCATTTTAACCTCCTGGTACCTGAGCTTTTGTTTGGTGTGAATTTTTTAATTATCCTAGCTATTTTGGATTAGTAGGACCTAATAAGTAAAATAAATAAACTTAGTCTTGTCCTGTAATGTCCTCATATGCTGATGCAGGGTCTCAGGAGGTTAAGGTTGTAAAAGATTAAAGAAAAAGAACTTATTGAGTCATTTCCCCACATAAATAACTTAAACAATTAGTCAAAATGATTCATTTTCTGTCTATCAACTTATCACTTAATCGAATCACTCTTTTAGCTCTAGTTGGGAGAGTCTTTTTTTTTTTTACGGCTCATTAATGTCGTGGGCACAGTGGCCAGTCTGATATTTGCCTCAACAATCAGGTCTTGTTCGTCTATATGTCGGTGGGGTGACTCACTGAGCCGAGCCTGTGGGCCGAGTGGAAGGAATGACCAAACATCAGCTGCTCGTAATATTCTGGTAAAACCCAAAGCTGCAATGAGGACTGACAGTGAAGACGGTCGTTAAAAAAAGAACCATCAGTCTGCATCTTGTTAACCCTTCTGATCTTGTTCAGACTGGACCGGTTGTGGTCTTTAACGTGGGCTGGATGTGCTGTGGTTATCACTGAATAGGTTCCTCTCCTGAGTTATTGTTTCCTCATTATGACTATGTTTATGTATGAAGAAATTGTAGATGAGATGAGCTTTGTGGTCTTTATTTTGGTCGACTTCAATCAGCTACTGGAGGGCCTGACGTGAATTATTGTGAAAATTATGGTAATGTTGCCGACAGAATACCTACTGATCCAGGTCCTTTTCTGTTATTCATGCAAGGAAGGACCTGTATTTCTTGCTATGATGTTTATTTTTTCACTAAGGCTGCCTTCCCTTTTTCTTTGTGTAATCACTGATTCGTACAGGAAGCCCTTTTCCAAAGTTTGTTGGCGATTCCCGACTCCATAATCGCACCAATGGATGAAAGTTGAAAGATAAAAGGTGAAGGTCGACATACTGTCCCTCAGTTATTATCAAACCTTTCAAACCTTATGGGAATGATCTTTACTGTGTTCATAGAATAGTTTCTTTCATTCTCTCATTTTATCTCACAAAAATCACCATCTTCTTCAGTGACAGGTGAATGCAAACATTACATTTTTACAACTGTGTCTGACTCAATGCTGCCACCACAGCTGAGAGAAACCTGAAGATGGATGGTGTTTACACTTCATCTGTTGCGGAAAGAAGAAAATTATTCCTTTATCATATGAGGGGGGCTAGCTAGGTGCATAACTGTTCGGGTTATCTGTTCAGCTCATGGTCAGATAAAATACATAATGAAAACAAAAGTTAATGTTCCTATATTCATTTAAAATGATCCCTGATACTGACCTGATATAGGTTGGTCGATGGTATTGAATAAGTTTCACTGCTCCTCATTGTTAAAAAATTAGATAACGTCAAGTCAATTATAATTTTACAAACTGCAGTAATTTTTTTGTGCATCTTATTACTTATCATTACTTACTTATTACTAACATCTTATTATTATTAGTACAGGTCATGTGTGGATTCAAAAGGCATCATACTGTAAAAGCTCCTGATATTTGCTGTAAAGTTAATATTCACCAAGTATTCAGGGTTCGTTCCTGTTGTTTTTAATATTTTACTGGGTTTTATAGATGCAATTAATTCTGGGTGTTTCTCAACATACTTCCTCCCTGTTTTCCTTTTGAAACAAAGTTATTTCTTGACTTTAAAATGATATGATCTTAACATATTTTCCATATTAACTAAGCGCATACCACAAGTACCACTTTGCACTCTGACGCATTGCAAGGATGCAGGCGCACTTTATCTCGATTTAACAAAAGCTTACTGCAGTGGGAAAAGTCCTGAACTACTTGTGATCTGCACATCTTTCTTTACATTCCTTTTTCTCACTCTTTACTTCTCCCTCCTCAACCTTTCATCCCTCTCTGTGTGTCTCGTTCACCTCACCTCATTACCACGAGGAGGAAACACTGCACTATTGTTTACCCGGTAAAAAGTTGATGCAGAAACAAGAAGCTCTCTGGTCTTGTCTGTCCTGCCACACTTGATGCTTCTTTAAGGTTTCAGCGAATGACTTCCTATGGATCTTGTGTCTTTGGACCACATTAACTCCTTTCTCACACTTTAGAAACCGTGCTCTCTAATGTAACACTGGGTCAAAAGTTCAATTGAGGAAAACTTTTTTCCCTTTTTCCCCTTTTCCTTGGAAATGGTCACATGGCAGAAGGAGCAGGAATAATGAGATAAATGACTGAAGAACAGAGCAAACACTGCGTGCCAGTGTGAGAAATGACATTGCGTCAAAGGCATCTCGACAATGTTTGAAATAAATCCTGTAAGGCAGCTGCGCTTCACAGAAAAGGAAGGGGCCTCTGCTACAAATAGTCACTCCGGACAGCAAAGGACTCGAAGTTCAGTCACTCTGAAGAAGAATGTGGTTTAACTTCTTTCAGGAAAGAATGCAGAAACACAGACCTGCTTCAAAATGTTATGATTTGGGGATTTTTTTTTCAGGTTAATGGCCCAAAATAGTTTATCTTTTTCTTTTTTTGTCTGCACTTAAGCTGGAAGACATTTCCCAGACTAGTTGCAGGTGCAGTAGCTGTCATCTCACCTGGACCTGATCTGCTTTGAGTTTTATCTTTGAGTCTTCTTTTTAAAAAAAAAAAAAAAAGAAAGAAAGAAAAGAAAAAGAAATGGCAATTAACTTCCTCTTTTATTTTTGTATTTTTATTTTTGCACTTCTAATAAAAAAAAAAAATTACAGATTAATTTAACATCAGCTTTTTTTTTAAAGAAATCTTTGTGCCGTGATCTTATCAGTGTTCTTCCACACATTTCGGCTGTTACACATTAAAACAAAAAAAAAAAAAAAAGGCAATTGAAATTATAAATTCAAATGAAATGTGGGAGGAAACATTCGCAAACACAGAAAGCCCAACATGAAGAGAATTTGATCAGAAGGTCAAAACGGAAAAAATTCCTCCTCTTTTGTCAAAATACAGTACAATGATTCATCTGGCTTGTGTTGGAGGGGGTCATGGCTTGGTAGGAAACTTAACTCAAATGATTCGGAGTATTAATTTGACTCTAAATGTTTGGTTTACATCACCCTGAATATTGCAGCAAAGTCTCAGTTATGGAGACGTGGGGTACACTTGTACACGCTGTATGCAGTCAGTTCAGTAGGTACACATAAATAAAACTAATGCAGTGTCATAAATTGTGTTTTACAGAGTGGCATTTCTTACTCTACTCTCATCAATAAATGGGCAAAGTAATAGAAACACCTGTCAGTATATTGCAGTACAATTCAGCAGCACCACTAATTGATCTGTTAATTAATTGTTTCACCTCTAAATGCACCACAGATGAAGCCAGTGCTTTTCAATCCATTTTTCAATCTGTCTAAATTAACCATCTCTGTATGTCGTCAACACAAACCTGCATTTGTTCATTTTTATTTTCTGAGTTTTGCTCCTGGGGCTGGGAGAGGCCCGGAGTGGGTCCTAATTTCCTATTTCTCTCTTCCAGTTGTGTTAAAATGTCACCTCCTTGCCTGTGGCCACACGTACAGCTGAGCCTACTCATCAACATCTCTAATTTTAGACGTCTTTTACCGAGCACACACTTACACACACATACACACACACACAAGACTTTTGATTCTCCCTCAGTGTACTGTACATGAGGAGATCTGTGTGCTGTATCTCTGCTGTTATCAAGCATCAGCTCTTTGTGTGTGTGTGTGTGTGTGTGTGTTTGTGTTGGGGGGAATTCAATGCCGATGGGAACTTTAAAAACAAAGAGGACTAACCTTCAATTTAGCAGAGCCTCACATCTCCCCACTCCAGCTGCACACTAATAATCCAGACTGAGTTTTATCCAAAGCGGCAACAAGAAAGTTAAATATGTGAACGTGTCTTTGATAAATCTGTGTCACCGTTCTTATGACTTTGTCTCCGGAGATAGTTGCTCTTATTGGTTTTCTTAACAGATGTGATGGTAAAGCTTTTCTTTACTACACCTCGCTGCCACCTGCGTTTTTGCTTTTTACACTGAAATGTACCCGTAACTCTTTGTGAGACTGAGTTTGTGCAGACAGATCAAATTGAAAGTGAAAAGAGTGAAACTTTCACAGTCTTATAAGAAATTAAATCCAGTTTGATTCTACAATTAACATCCATTAAACTTTCTTTTTGGTCTTTGGAAAACACAGTTCAGCTCTAAAACTGCAGAACTGTATAAAACTGTATTTCCCTACAAGGTGACATGGGTAGCTTTTTAAGTTAGTTATTTAATGTAGTTTTAATATTTTTTTATGTCAGTGTTGGCTCTAAATGTATATATTCTGTATGTTTATTCATTCTTTTAAAGTTTAAGTGTCTGTAAAGCACTTTGTGTATGAATTTGCTGTATGGATAAATGTGTCTCGTCAGTGACAGCGACGGAGCAGCAACAGAAGAAACAAAGTTTAATTTCAATTCAACTGGATTCATGTGATTAAAAACTTCATTCACAGTTTAAACATGTCACTTCTTTTCTGCACTGAATTAGCATAGTCGCTGTAGTAATTGATGTATGGGTGCATCGATATGTTTGAAATGCAGTAAAAAAAATTGAGTTCTATTAATGTTTTGAATAAGTTGTTCTCTGAGAGGTTCGTCTGCTTTCTGTCTCACACTTCCTGTTTAGTTTTTGACCTTTCGTTGTGTTTTTCTTCTGGTTGTCCTGTTTTCTGTCCCTGTTGAGCGGCCAACCATGCAGATGTTTTAAGCTCAGGTGTTTAATCGAATTAAAGCAGCTGACCTCACTTGTTATAAGTTTTGGTTAAAAATCTGAAAATGTGAGGATTTCAGTTCCTCCTTGTCGTGAAACTGAAGAGACATCACCGCCAGTAACGTTTGCTGGTGTTTGTTTGTCTTGCGGTATCCCGTGTTGTGTGAGAGAAAGTGAGAGTGCAATCAGAGGAAACACAAATAAAGCGGGGATCAGATGCCAGAGTGGGGCAGTCAGAGGAAGTTATCCACACACACACACACACATGCTCACACATCTTTACTGCAGATAGGGAATGACTGGGCAGTTTGCTATGCTGACTCACGACTGATCACAGCGAGTAAAGACGCTGCCACCCACAACAATGCGGGAACTCTTTTAGCCAATCAGCAGTGTTTTTCTCAACTTTCCCCTAAAAAACTAAAAAATGAGGCAGAAGGTGAATCAAGTCTGACTCCAGCCCTTCAGTCCTGAACTTAGTGCACCATTTATGCCAATCTGTGTTGATGACAGACCCGGTGTGATGATGCGACAGTCCTCTTTGCTTTCAGGGGGAAAATCCACAAACTCCATCTTCAATGTTTTTGGATGTTCACTGCCGGCCGAGAACCTTTTCCTTCCCCTGGGCTTATGAATTCTTTACCAAATCTGTCGCTTAACTCAAACAACAAATAAAGCTTGCGTCTGTGTTCCCGGAAAGTGCCTTCCTCCGCGCTCCCGACTCCTTCGCGGATGTACAGAATTTCCTATGGTGTTCAGCTCGATGCTGTTGCTAACTGTAATGACTGCAAATGTGAACAGATTCGTTCAGATACGATTATCCTACAGTATTTGCTTAGTGGTCGTCAGTGTATCCCCCCACAATTTCCTGGCCAACAAAGTGATGGAGAACTTCTTACACGGCCTGAGGACACAAAAAAAAAGAAAAAGACGTCTTCTTTCAGGATTCAAACACAGGTCTGCACTTTGTATCGGCATGGGAAATGAAGTCGCTAATTTCAAGGTTTTGAGAGTTTTGCTTCTGTCTGAGGGGCCTTTGTAACTTAGGAATGCCCCCCCCCCCTCATCTTGTGTAATTCAGAGAGGTTTATGTGATATGAGAGATGTCCCTGATAGCTGAGGAGTCCTGGAGATCCGTGATTATTTTTCCATTATGCCTTGCTTTCATCTTCATCCCTGTGACTAATGTTCGCTTCCCTCTGACTAACTCAGGAGGACTTTCTGATTGAGCCAAATACTTCAGTCAACCGTCGCGCTGATCAAACGGCAAACTGCTTTTTCTAATTTCTTGTTTTCTCTCCTGTCGTTCTGCATCTTTCTCTCTGCCACACACATACTTGGAAAACCTAGTCCAATGTTTCCCAGATTAAGGAATCAATCTGGGGAATGTGCTTATTTGCTTTTTGGTGGAGAGACAGATGAGAAGATCAATATAACTCATATTTGTCTGTTAAATAAAAGATTACTTTTCTGTTGTTACACAAAGTTAACAAATCTCGGTTAGACAAGAAATTATTCTTGTTGCGATTTCTAACATATAACACATTAAAACTCTTCTTTTAATCAGATAATGTGATGATTTGGTAAAGACACAACCATATATTGTTAAAATCTAAATAATACGGGGCGGTGCAGCATTGCTTATAAAGTTTTATCCCTCTGATACAGACACAGTATTTAGGATGTGGTCACCGGTGGCTCTTTGCAAAATGATTGCAAAATTGGACTACATTGATTTCAGCAGCTTTAGCCTGTTTACTTCTTTTCTCCTTTGCAGTATAAATAGATGTGACAAGCTGAAATGATCTTGGACACAACAGTTGTGAGAAGCTCCAAACAAACAAGCGCTGAGGTTTCTGGCAGTTCACTCAGGCCCGATGCCTCCTGCCTTGACGTCTGTGTTACTCATTCCACTGGACCATCAGATCTGCTCTCAGGGGTGTTTTAGGCGGACTGACGGTGAGCTACTGAGAATTATAAACGGCAGCTTTTCTGACACGAGGATCTAGTGCAGTGTTAGAAAATGCTTGATCTTTTAAACCAAGCTTACAACCAAACATTTTTTTTTTTTTAATGGCTGAATCACATTTTCCTGTGTCACTTTGTAGTTCACTGTGTTTTGCATGAACACACTTTGCAAAACTTTGCATTTAAAAAAGTGTACCAACATAATTTGTGTCTTATTGTTAGCCATTAACAGAGGCTTTTAGACTTTTCTTAATCTACAGTGTTTTGATACGCACTGTGCTCTTTAAGTTTACAGATTTGGATGTGTTTAAATCCTTATTCTTAAGATAAATGATCAGCAAATTAAAGTCTGTCAAGTTGCTGTACATTATTCTGAGAGATTATTTTAGGGCTGGGCACTGATTCGTCTAACCAGCACGTCAATACCTAAAGATATTCACTTCACTGTCACATAAGATAAAGACAAGTCACAGTGCTAAACAACATAGAAACTAGGATAAGTAAACAAAAGTAAGTAAATCTACTGAATAAGTTAATGTTTTTCGTTTTTTCTTGAAAATCATTTAAAATCAACAACCAAATTCTTCTGTTTCTGTATATACAGATTGATTATTCAACTATGTTCAGCTATGTTTGACAACAATGTCTTACTGAGGAAAAGTTACTCATATTGCAATTGTCAGCACTGTCTGAATCCCACATGTCTAAACCGAGAACAGCTGATGACAGTCAACAAAAAGCCAACCAACCCACAGTTCACTCCAGGAGTCAATAAATAGTAAATGGTCATACTGTAGTCACAATCCACGGACTTCTCCAGGATGCATCAAAATAGCATCAAAAGACAAACTACTTTCAAAACTAATGACATTACTGAACTTACTGTCTATAATTATCAAACATTAGCCTGCTAATACGTTAAACTAAGAGAGTGGGGAACATTATACCTGCTTAGTATGGTACCATCACCTCACAAGTACAGCCTCACAGCCTGTGTAGAGCGCCAGGCCGCAGTTTATTTTGCACTCTAAATGGGGAAAAAACCAAAAAAAAACAAGCTCACATATTTTCATTCCTCTTAAATGTTTTACGCTGACAGTTAAACCTGTACACATCCTACCTCAAACACATTTTGGAGCGCTGTTTTGACAGACACAGCCCGCTGCCAGAACCCACATCCCACCGAGCTTTCACTGAGCTGGGAACCACGACTGCAGATTCCCCCTGTGATTAAACCACCACAGCGACCACAGGCCGCTCTGGCCAGCGTGACCTTAGGTGTGAGATTACAAGGGGCGTGGGTACGAATTAGCCTCCGGAGAGCGTTATCTGCCCACCCACGCTCTGACATGACCGTGGCGCACGTCAGGCCGAGTCACCCGCTCTTTAGCTCCATTGTTGACATCCTGTGTGCATGCTGTGGTCGATGAGTAGCTCTGGTAACGGGCTCGGAAAGAGGATATGAATCTACAAAGGTTAAATGAGCAATGCCTCTTTGAGAAGCCGTTAAATCGCACAGATGCTCCGTAGCTACTGTCCGAGAAGGAATGCGAAAAATTTGGTGACACTTTCCTAAATCGATTTGCAGTGAGTGAGTCAGAAGAATGCTGTTTTTATCTCACGGCCCATTACACTTAAGTAACTTTGAAATTCAATACAAAGCCATTCTCTGTGTACTTTGGGACCGTGCTGTCACATGACCTCTAAACACAACCCAGCATGGAAATTCATTTGTAACCCCCGAAGCAATTAATTACTCACTAAAAGATAATCCCTTTGTGAGTTAAATCAAGCAGCGCTTTGTCTGCGCTCTCTATCTGAGCGCTGAGCGTGACCCCTCCATCCGTTTGAAACGCTGCCAGCTCCCTGCAGACTCGACCCAGGACAACAGTCTGTTTTCCTGTTTTCACTCTCCTCTCCTGTCCTTAAGATACTACTAATGAAGTCATCCTCATATGATTAAAGGCCGTGTCTCTGCTCGACGCCGCCTGAGTCAGAGCATACAAAGGCGGACAAAGACCTAATTACTTCACTACAGACAGAAGCATTAATAGAATCTGAACTGATTGCTTCTGCGTAAGGGTCTAAGTCTAATTGATTTCCTAGAAGATCAGTCAGCCCAACTCCTAATGCAGACGTTTATTCTTTGGCAAAGCTAGTGATGTAGAGATCCAATACACTAAATAATAAGAGAGATTTATTTAGGCATATCAACCCTGTTTAAGTATATTACAGTTTCTTATTTTATCTCATCATAAAATTGTAAAAATACAATTTGAATGATCATGGAATTCAACTCAATTAAAGCAATGGAAATTATGACTCGTGAACAAAAGATAAATATATACACATTACACAGGATTACTGATCTTTAGCATGTCGATTGCACAGATCACCTTAAACCCAAGTGAATCGTATTTGATATGTGTTTTTTTACAGATTAAAAATCATATATGCGAATTGATATTTATTTATTTTAATTTGTCAGAAGGTTCAATAAGCACTCCAGTTTAAAAAACTTCTGGCAATTATTTCATGGTTCAGGCTTTACAGGGTTAAAGAGTGTTAAAACAGGTTAAAAAGAGTGCAGAAGAGTCAAAGTCGAAGCTAAAAGTAATAGATGAATGGTTGAAATATCTGAGTGGTCGTTGTAGGCCAAACCTGAACATCTTCAGTTCCAGGATTACTGTTCTGTGAATAAAAGTATTGCAACACTATCCACTTTCATGTGTAATTATTAGGGTGGAGTTGTGAAGTGGTGCCTCTGCTTCTAGAAAGTAAAAAGTCTTTCCCATAAAAACGAAAATGTTACGTGACTCACAGTTGGAGCTCTTCCAAGGCTTAGATCAGCGCGAAACTCCCTCTGTTTAAATCCTGAGCGCAAAAGATTAACGACTGCATTAAAGGATATCTTGTTCTTTGATAAAAAAGTTAAAGGTACGAGCCCTGTGTGCATAAAAGCTTCAGAGGAGAAGTTAACTACGACTCCCAAGGTGCATTTCAGCACGAAACATCCAGTCACTCAGCTTAAAAGGAAAAAGATGGTGGTGTTAAGAAAACTGGAAACGGAATCTGGGTCAATTCTGAATGAATTCAGAAACTATGGTGTTATGTTTTGACTGTTTGAAATTTGCTACCTCAATGTCAGTGTTAGCCGAGACTCATTAAACCTGATGGCCATAACATAAACCTATGGGACTTCTGTGTTTCCATGTTGATATTGAGGATATGATTTAAAGAAATAGATGACGTGGAACTAAAGAAGGGTGGGAAAAACACAACAGGTGAAGTCAGTGGAGTTGTATTTTAACTGTGGGGGTACATCAGATAAAAAAGGATCGAATATCAGCAGAGGAAAAATGGGATCTGTGTATCTCCAGGCGAAACCTTTTGAGTTCACTTTTCCCCACAAAAAGAAAGATGATTGATTTTTGAAAGCCACAACTGAAAGATGTCTAATTGAAAGATTTTCTCACAGTGACCGCAGAGTTCAACACAGCCAAACGGTTGTTGACATGAGGATCGGCCGAGTACTTTACTTATGAAAACATCTCATCAGCCTTGCGGCATCCTCGCTGTCTGTTCTCCTCTTTGACCGAGCCTGCAGACACATTACACCCAGAGTACACTGGCACCATCTCAAGTCTGTCATTGGTCTGCCTTTGGCTGCGTCTGTGGTCTGAAGCCAAGAATAATGTTGTTGACCTGCTGGAGAGACCGAGGTGGTGCGAATCACATCTGCACAAACACTTTTAGCTCTGGTGTCCCTTTGAGTCTTTGTCACAATTTGAAAAGGGGGAAGAAAAAAAATCCACCTTCAGATACTCTTCCACTTTTAGATGTTAGAAATAGTTTTAGTCTTCCCACTTTACCTCGACCTGCCCTGTCTCCTGCAGCTCAAGTCTGTGACACAGACTTTCCAGAATAACTTTCGACAGCTCCCGGAGGAGAAGGAGGCAAGAACAAATTTGCATTATTGTGGGTTGTTTGCGTGGGTGGAAAGAGCAAGAGTGCAGTAAAATAATTTTTTGCACTTGAGAACAAGTTGTGTCTTGAGGCTGCTTTACATTTAGGCCTATCTGGGGTTACTTTAGGTTAGATTTGTTAGTGGTTGTTTACTGTAGACATGTTAATGCCTCTGATATCGTGGTGAGATTATGACAGATGTTACTGGCAGTATCTTTTCTTATTATTAGCAATTGAAATGGTGACTGAATAGTTGCTTGTTATTGTTAAACTTATTTCAGTTTCATTTTCATGCATTTCTATTTCTACTTTTCTTGAAAGAAACTCCACCTCATCTCCACTGTTCAGTTATGACATATCGCCCCTTCTAGTGTGAGATTTGTGTTTTATTGCGGCTGATATGGAGCTCGCCAAGTTTAGAAAGATTACAAACTGTCGACCATAAAAACATCTTCCTAAACTATGCATCTTTTTTTACACAGACCAGGTGGAGGAATACACAGCATCTGAGCATAAATCAGCTCTCAGTATTTTAGTTGTTCCACATCCTGCTTCCTGTTGGCCCAACGCTAAATGTTAAATGTCAAGCAGTTTAATAAAAAAACACACTGAAAGGTCCAGTATCTGACCCGTCTGACCCGGGTTCCTCACCGCATCTGAGCAGGTTGTTGTTATGCGTGCTTTAGTGCTCGGTTTTTATTGGCTGTCCATTCAGGAAGTTCTTTCTACTTAGGGACGCTGACTGATGGTAGTCTGTCCTCGTCTGACCTTTAGTTCCTGAACCGGGCAGGTTATCCAGTTCAGAGACGGACAGAGCGGTGGACAGAAATTCAGCTCCTGTGGGAATAACGAGTGCATCACATTTTAAAAACCCACATTTGTGGATGTGGAGCGATACCGTCGCTGTTCCTCAGTTTGACCTCGTGTGCTCTCTCTTTGTCCAGACAGCGGGGTTGAATGTGTTTTTCCACAGCGTCTGCCCATTTTAATGATTTGTTCGGCTTGGTGAGTCATAAATGAAGGGCGAGCTCATTGCTGTGATCCAGTTGTTGGAGCCTGGCTCTGCCAAAGTGTGCTGGTTTCTGCGGGGCCCTGATCCCCAAAAGCATTTTAATGGTGTGATGATCTTTGCCCGCAGACTTACAGCAGAGATAATTTTTAACTTAAGAGGCTGATCCGATTCGCAGATTTTCTCTTTACTTTCTTTGCTTTGAATTTTTGTGTGAGATATTTCTCTGTAGGGCTGCATTATAGACACGTACTGTAGCTCTTTGAACCTCTGCAAAGGTCTACCTGAGGTGTGCTGTATGTTACGGTATGGATACCAGTGAGTGAAACACAAGCCATGAGTCAGCTGTCAAAAGAGAAGAGTGTCTGAGTCTTTCTCCTGTGTTGCATTGCACCCTGGCCCACCCTGAAACTAAACAACATGATATTTTTGAAATTCAGCGATTAATGAACTCCTTGACCCCTTGAAGTTTCTCATGCAAATTTGTGCATCAGTATCGTCCCAAATCCCTGCAGTGTTGCCTATTAGCTTGGCATTAGGCTTTTCCCAACATGCTCGTATGTTAGTGAGTGGCGTTGGGTGAAGGGTGGGGTCAGGGAGGGGTGTTTTCCCATTCCACAGACGCAGGGCTCGGGGCAGCTCTAAGCGATTCACTGAGGAATTTGTTTACTTGTGGCGGAGCTACAAATAACTGCAGGGTTTATATAGGGCGAAAAACGACTTCCCCTCCAGGCAGCCATACAACATAAACAGAGCAGCGAGGGGAAGTACTGGACCGTCTTATTAAAGTGCACCACTACACATGTTCCACACGGCCACATGGATCCCATTACTCACCAAGGAGCTTTTTTTCCATCAGGCCTGCTGGCCCCGGCTCCTTCATCCTCACTCTGGCAATTTGTCTGACTCTGACTTAAATAGATCCTAAAACCATGTTATTAATCTGTCTCGGGCCGACGTTGTTTGAAACTATGTAAGAGGAAAAGCTCGTTCTGCACCGTCCAGGCTGACAGTGTTTCGAGACAATGTTTGGCACGAGGCCGAAGTCTCTGTGTGCTTGACCCAGAAACAAATTATCCACACCTAAATTCGACTTAGAGCTTGACCCTAAATGTCTTTCACTAACCCGTGCGTCAGATAAGTAATATGCAGCCCCCTCCCGTTTATTTTTCATTTTTCATCTGACCACATCTTCCTCTCTTTCTCTTTCAGGCATTTGGGAACGCAAAGACAGCCCACAATAACAACTCGAGTCGCTTTGGCAAATTCATTCAGGTGAACTACCAGGAGAGCGGCACTGTGAGAGGGTAAGAAACCGGAGACTTATGCTTTTTATTTCCCTAATAAATTCATGATTTTAAGCTAACTGTTTTATCGTGCCTTTTTTTTTTTTTTTCAGAGCGTATGTGGAGAAATACCTCCTGGAGAAGTCGAGGCTAGTGTATCAGGAGCACAACGAGCGGTGAGCACTTCTCAGAAAAGCAGATCGTAATCATGATCTCAGCAATGTAAAGTGCGTGGTTTTGCTCAGTAGGAAGTAGCACTTAGAGACCACTTCTGAGCAATAGTGAAAAATATATTTTAAAAAAGGCAAACCATCAAATGTTGGCATCAGGATTTCTGACATACAGCTTCCTCAAAAACCTGTTATCAAGATTCATGCCGACGCTCTGGTCTAATCGTGATCTACTATACATACCACTGGTGCGAAATGTATACCAGCAACAGGATTAACTTACTATAGGACATGATTGATGTAAATATAGCTGATGTTTAAGGTCACAAGTAAGGACAATATGTCAGCTAACAAGGCTGCATTAATGCTGGCAATTCAAGGACAATCTTGTATGCTGAATCAATCATGAAATTTGAACTGCACTTTGCTTAAAACGAAATAATGGAGCTGGCTGCAAGTACAAAATAAATGTTTGAATTTAGGGGGAAAAACTGTGCATTTAACTGTTGTACGAGTTTGCCAAAGTGAGATTCATGAAGTGAACTCTAAGTGGGGCTGACACTAATGTGTTGGCCTGGCCGGACAGCGTGGCGAGGGTTAACCTCACTGTGGGGGGCTCACAGTGGGCCCCCTGTGTTAGCCACCTCTTATTGAGATGGATTGCTGACTCCAGGCCCATAAAAGCTGTGTGTTTGTGTGTGTGTGTGTGTGTGTGTGTGTGTATTCTAAGAGGACCTTGGTCGCACAGCTGCTGCCCACTTTTGACCTCTGACCTTTCATGCTGCAGCGAAATGCTGTCTGAGTGAAAAATGCATGCACACGTACAGAGACATTCGACACACAAACAAACTGAGATACCAGAGCTGTCATTATCCTTTTTTTAATATTATTTCTGCTAATTGATGTAGGGCCTGAATGGTCACACCATATTTTATTTTATTTTATTTTTCCTTGTTTGTGCTGTGCCTAAACCAGTGAGGGCTGACAAAATGTCTCCATAACAATATTTGAAACCCTGTCAATAATGACATGAAAAATGAACATGCTTCCTGTCCTTCTGGTTGTATTAAACTGTTGGCAATAAGTATATTGTGCATGTGATTTAAGTATTTCATGCACACGTTTTACCAAATTAGCACCATAATGAGTCAAATGTGCACACTATTTAGTTAAACAAGTAAAACTACTATTGTAGCATGTTTGTTTGCTCACTGAGCTTATTGACACACCTACATGAGTAAAATGATCTTTTTTATTTAGGCAACAACTTCATTTTTGGTAATGAGAATATGCAAGTTTCTTTTGTGTCTTCATACAGTTTCTGTCCAATATTTCTGTGATATTCTCATGTAAAACACACAAAAAGCACATTTTGATTAGTCAGTTATCATTTTTTAATGTCTTATAAATTTGATTGTAACAGTAATGTACAGTAATTTTTATTTATTTATTTTTTTTTTTTTTTAGAAACTACCATGTGTTTTACTACCTGCTGGCAGGAGCGAGTGAAGAAGAGAGGAAAGCCTTTCACCTCAAGAAGCCTGAAGAATACCATTACCTCAGTCAGGTGGGACCTTCACAATCAGACGCAGTAAAGTGCTTATTCAAAACATACAAGATCAACAAGTTATTTTCTTGCATGCCTTTTCATGTCGTTGTAAGTGTTGTGTTGTGTGTTGAGATGTGTTTATATGGTTTACATGTATTTGTGTGTCTGTATTGGTGTTGTGTACTAGTACTGAGATCCCCAGAAACGCAAGTACAGTTACCTCTACAGTGTCTCTGCAAACAGGAAAGAGAAAGAATCAGGACACAAAGGAAACACATTCCTCTGTTTGTGGCTATCAACACCTACTGTCCTGTCTCTCTCTACCTCTCTCTGTCACTGTCCGATTTCTTCACATGTTCCAGAGAGACGGGCAGAAGTGTTTTATCTGAAACATCTGTGTGTGTGTTTGTGTTCATTTGATTGTGTATCACTTTGTGTTGTGTTGGTGTAACCTCGTGTGTGGGTTTCACGTGCACTATGGGTCCTCATTTACCTCTGACACTTACTCACACATCCTCACCCTCGCACCACCGACCGACACACAACACACACAAAGACGGAGACAAAAATAGTGTTTGTCCCATGTCTCTGCCGCTCGCGTCGCCCACAAGAAAAACAGGTTTCACACTAAACAAAAAACCACAATAAACACACAGACACATATTAGGCGTATGGAATGTGGATGTTGTGTAAAAACTCGTTGCGTCTCTTCCTCCGAGCTCTGACAGTCACGCCAAGGCAACAAGGGACCCGCTCCCCTCCGCCAAAAATCCTTACGCCTACACAGAAGAGAAAAGGGAATTCCTTCCATTCCTCCCGGCCACGACGTGCACACGCAAACACACAAACACACAAGCATACATAAACACATAAACACATTCCTGCACTCTGTACTTATTCTGCTCTTCACTTGTTTCTCTCTTCCTCATTCCATTTCTGTCGGTCGTGTGGAGTTTACATTAAAAAAAACAACAACAAAAAAAAAACCCTGACTCTTGCACCAGCTAGAGCTCTTGCATGGATTTCACAACCGCACAGTCAAGACAAGCTATGTTACAAGCTATGCAAACATGTTGCAGTTGTGGCTTGTGTGTCTTTTACACACATTAATGTTTTAAGCTTCACTCCTTACACACTACTCCTTCTGCATTTTGCACCACATCTGTGATTTTTGCTTCTTTTTAATCAGCCCATTAACCACAAATGTACATGTAGCTGGCCAACATCCAAAGCGAGCCAAAGGTTTTTAGATTGATTTCATGATTTTTCTAGCAGCTGTTGGCTCTGGTTCATTTAAAAACTGAATGAAACATATTTTGCAGAGACTTTCTTTAGATGCTTGAAAAATGAATCTATGAATTACAGTGAAGAATTCGACTCTCAACTGCAGTTGAAAGTCGTGAGCTAAACTCCAGAAAGTGGTGCATTTAAGGACACCTTGGCTGTGTCTTTCTGGCTGCCTTGACAAATATTTGCATTGACAAGATACGGTGCTGAAGAAAAATCCAGAAGGCAAAGACCAGCAGACAGCGGTGGTGCTGCCTCTCTGAACAGACCTCGAAGTGAAACTTAAAACAGTTCCTGCTGACAATCTGGAACGACTGTGCAACACGATTGTTTCGTTAACATGAAACAGAGCTTGTAGGCTGTGGTAGATTTCATATCTCAAGCAGATGCAAATTTTCATATCATATCTATATGTGCGGAAATCAATCATAATGCCTCACGCTATGCTAAAAAAAAGGCCAACTGTGGTGTGAAGTAAAGCCAATCATTTTTTTCTAAATGTGCATGTGTGTTACATATCTGCAGCTTTCATTTCACTTCTGAAACTATTTTAATGATCGGATTTGTTCAAACACACGTGCTTATTTTTTCATGTCTGTGAATGCTTTTTGTGTGCATTTATCTCTCATCAGCATCTATATGCCTGTGAATGTCTGACTGTGAGTTCCTTATATACTGTATGTGTCTCTATGTCCTCAACAGAGCTGCAAAGTTCAGCTGTCGCTCGCGTCCTAACAGCACGTCCTTCCATCGCTGTTAGTCGCGCACAAACCTGTGTACATGTTTTTAAGCGTAAAGTGTGCGTTGTCAATGGGATGCTGCTGTCTAACCGTAACCTCGCTCCCCCTCCTTCCCCTTCCCTCTGTGGACTCTGCCTTAACATTTCCAGATGACAAAGCCAATCCACCAAGCGCACTGGGACAGTTACTGTGAGAGTGAACCGGTCAGTATCTGTGCCTCAGCCGTGTCTGTACTGTCCGTGTGTCTGTACGTGTTGGAGAAACCTCAACGAGTAGATGTTTGGTCACCTGAGCACTTGCAGCTCGAGCCACACTTTCCCTGCACAGTTGCACCTCCTCCCTCCCTCCTTCCCTTCCCTCCATCCCTGTCCTCCCCCACCTGCTCATTTTGTCGCTTTTTGGATATTTCCTGATTTGGTTTGGGTTTGCTCGTCCTTGTTGTGCTGCCTTTCTGAGTTATGTTGGTATGTCCAGTCATATCCTGGCTACTGTAGCTGCCTGTGTTGCTGTAACCCATGTGACTTTTTTGATCATTGACAGCGTTGTGTTTTCTACTACCGACGGTGAACTCCTCCATGCGGAAAATGAGGTCCTCGCTAAGTCACAGGAAAAAAAAAAAAAAAAAAAGTAAAAAGCACAACTTTATGTTGAGCTGTGTTTGTCACCTCCTGCACTTTATTACGAAAAATGAACATCTCTGAAACAACACCAGTAAATATGCTCTTTTTTTTTTTCCCTCCCCTGTATGACATTTGACAAAAGCTTTCATCAGGAGGGGTTGATAACACTGTGAGAGACCACACACAAAGATAAACACTTGGCAGCAGTCAAATTATGTCAGTTAACAAGTCCAAGATTGTATTTTAATGCACACATTATAATAGGAGACCCTCATTGTAGAAATGCAAGTGTTACGTTGTAGTTATTGCAGGTTGTGAACACAGCACAGTGCGAAAAATTAGCTGGTAGTTTCCCCGAGATCAGGAAGAATCAAAGCAAATTGGCGAGTTTCTTGAAACATTATTCAACATTTATACAATATCAAAATGCATTACAGCCACAAGATGTGAGAGTTTAAGCAATTGGCTGAGTTTTGCCCCTTTGCGCGCACGATAATTAGTGACTGAGCTACGTTATATTTACGTGCGTTTACCTCTGGGTTGCCACGAGTTATTTGCCCAAAGGCACACTCTCACCTCTGAGTCAGTGGATCTGAACCACGCTTTCTACAGCAGAAATGGAAAGACTGTATGATGTCAATGATCAAAAAATGTCTTTGTGTTGGTAAGTTTTTTGTGGTGGGCATTAAGGTTTCTGTTTATTAACACATGTATATAACACTGTACTTTGATTCCCCTGATAATACTGTGAGATGCATAATGCAGTTTATGTAAACTCTGATGTTAGTGAATAGAAAAAAAAAAACCTATAAATGTGCAGTGACTTCAGTGTGATTAGCACCGCAGCAAGGAAAATAAAAATATTATTGCATGTCAGTAAAAGAAATATTATTCCACATTGATGTATTTCAATGATTATGATGATTCTTTAATGTTGTTTTGTTTCGTTTAAAACATCTGGAATACTACAACAAATCTTTACTACATAGACGGATTGTTTTCATTGGAAAAAAATCTGTCAAAGTTAGAGCAGATTTTTTTTTTTTTTTGTTTCTTTTAAATAAATGCAGATTTCCCTGTTATGGAAATGTAACACTGGAGTCACTTATAGGTCAGTGTGAGTTTCTGCCATGAAAGCAGAGAGTGAGGGAGTGAAGAAGGAGGCACGTTGGCGTATGTGTGAGTCTCATGTTTGGAGTGCTTGTGTTTGAGGCCTCGGTATGTGATAATTATGGCAGCCATAGTGGAATGGGCCCATAAAGCAAATAGCAGACCTCACATAACGGTGGGTGTATGTAGTGAAAGACTGAGGTCACATCAAAGCTTGTGTTCCTAGTCTGGAAAAAGCTCCTCATCTTGTCATAAACATCTAATCCATCGTATACATTGAGTTGCTGAAAAATTGTAATTTGTAATTGTAATCTGTAATTTCATAGTATTTGAATGTATTGTTTTGTTTTTTTATAATGTCAGTGAGCTCTGCACTGCACATGTGAAATTTGTGCATATAAATGTGTGTCTGCACATATCAGTGCATCAAAACTGTTTCACCCTTATAACTCCTCTCTGCTAGTTTAGCTTGTCATCCATCACTCAGACGCAGGAAAACCCATAAATTGCTGCCCTTCTCAGCTCTTTTGCCAGCTTGCCAAATTTCTGCGGACTGCTTTAAAGGGGAAGCCAGGACCGATTTTCCACTACATGAGCAGAACCTGCACACGCTGCTGTTCACTAGACGCTTTGCACATCAGAGCAGAGTGTTGCTGCTACGTTTGACCAACAAGCTTCTTAATTACAGCTTATTTTAGTACGAGTCATTCATTTAGTCTGCTTCAGGCCACTTTGCTCTTCTTTGTTTCAGCTGCAAAGTAAACTTAAAAAAAACTATTTTAAGCATCTTTGCTGGACCCTGTAAACATTAAAAACATTTGGGCACTGTGTATGTCAACAGTCCTTTGTAAGTCCTTCCAATCCAAATAGTGACTTGTCATTAGCTCTTTTGGCTTCCACGCCGGAGTGTCGTAACATCTGCTGTAAGCCTGATAACACCCGGTTGCTGCTTTTTTTTTGCAGGACTGCTTCACAGTCGAAGGAGAAGACCTGAAGCATGACTTCGAGAGGCTTCAGCTGGCCATGGAGATGGTGGGCTTCCTTCCTGCCACCCGCAAACAGTGAGTGATGCCAAAGCAATGAGTATGAGATAAAATAAACTTCACTGTAGAGAAGAAGTTTGTTACACTACAGTAGTTGCTCATACACAGTACCTTTGAATACCACACGTCACCATTTATTGACAAAAGGTTATTCACTCAGACACTTCACCCTTGTTGACTGCCACATTTTCAATTCGTCCTCACCACCAGTTCCCTGAATGCGAATTCAGATTTATCATTATTTCAGTCAGATCTGTACAAATAAAATGAGAGGATTTCACCAGTTAGAAGACATTTCAACAGTGTTTTTCCACTGTGCCGTCTCTTAAATGTTGCCTGATCTGCTGTTCAGGATCTTCTCCCTGCTGTCGGCCATCCTTCACCTTGGCAACATCCGCTACAAGAGGAAGACCTACAGGGACGACTCCATCGACATCTGCAACCCAGAGGTGCTGCCCATCGTCTCAGAACTGCTGGAGGTACTGCAAAATAATGTTACTGTGACTTTTTATTACTGCATGTTTTCTAAATATATGCTAAAATTTCAATATGTTCAGATGTTTTGCTCAAATTGGATGGTCTCAAAAGTCTTACACGATGCGCCTGATCTGACTGTTTGTTGTTTTTATTGCCCTAACAAGACCAAATGAACTGACCGACATCAAATGACTTTTCACAATTTCACAGTAACAATATGAATGAATGAATATGACATGAATTAAGATCAAATAAAACATAGTCTCTGTGGTTTAAATATGGGAGCTTTATGGAAAAGTTGTGTTGGAGTAAAATGTTTTTGATCTATTCAGACTTTGCTCATGAAAACAAAGACAGCTTTTTATTTCCCAGTGAGATGAAGTGCAACAAGACCTTTCTAATGGCACTTTTTTGTAAACTGGGCATCTATCTATCTGTCTCTCTAGTGTGTTATTCAGCAGATTACTTCTCTATAAAAGACTGTATGAAGTCAATCCTGTCTTTGTTGAGTGAGGTTGGAAAGGTTGAGGACATACTATGCATATTGCTCTTCAGCTAAAGGGGCCTGATGTAGTTAATAAATACATAGTAGGCTCCTCTGTTTACATTACAAGTGGCAGTTTAGTATCATCAAGTATAATGCGGTTTAAGTATTGTATTACGTTACTATTATCTGTGGATCTGCAGCCAGTTTGGTGACAACTCTCATAGTGTTCACCGTCCTTAATACAATTTAGTAACTGTGTGTTAGTGCAGAACTGTCACATCTCGCCTTTTAACTTGTGCACTAACAGGATGTCTAGAAGACAGCTTTCATAACAGAGCATCTTGCTGCCGTGGATTTCTCTGCGAGCTGTCTGCACACGAGCACTTAAACACTGTCAGAGATGAAAGGCGGCTTGAATGGAAAGTGTCAGATTTCCTTTAAACAAGTCAAAACTCCACGATGAGCCGGGATTCTTTAGTCATGTTGTTGCTATTCATTTGGATAGAAGCATACACACAGATGCATTGCATTGAGTGATGGGTTTAACGTCTTTTCAACTGAGATTTCATTCATTTCTTCCCCGCTGTCATTTCCAGGTCAAAGAGGAGATGCTGTTCGAAGCTCTGACAACACGGAAGACGGTCACAGTTGGAGAGAAGCTGATCGTTCCTTACAAACTCTCCGAGGTGAGACTGCTGTGCTGTGCTGCTAATGCTGAATATGAGAATAGTGAATTTAGACATGTCAATGCAGACAAGCAGCATCGTTTAAATTATGGCATTGCTGGGAAAAGTCTTTACAAGTGATAGAAAAACAAGTCATGGCAAATTGAATGCTTGAAATCCATGGTCATATAGTTTCCATCAAGCAGGTTCATTAGCTGATGGACTTGTGGATAAAAATCAAACACACACAAATTTCCTGGTTGGACTACTTTAGATTCACTCTCTGGCTTCTCGAGTAAACAGTATAATACATTATAACCGGTTGTAAGTCCTTGAAAATGTTAGTCCATCAACTTTTCTTCATCTTTACACGAACATGTCTCGGTCAACTCTGAAACTCGAGATGAGGAGGCCAGATCTACACTGCACACTTTAATGATCAATGAATTTTTTTCCAAGTCCAAATATTCCCTCAGCTGACCGGGGCTGGTTTTGTGGTGCTGTTAATAGTGCTGCTGCAGTTCCAGAGTAATTAAGTAAAAATACTTTAAAACTGCACTCAGCACTCACAAATGCTCCATTATGCTCAACTGTAGTTTTATGTCAGTCAAAGCTAAAAAAAAAAGTCCGCTCAAAACAACCAGTGTGTTGACTAAAACAAAAGTAGATTTTTGTGTTACCTGTAATTTACACTATTTTTCCTCAGTTCAGTGCACAGAGGAAGGGGCTACTCACAGCTGGAAAAAAAGAAACTAAATAAATAATTAGTTAGTTAGACTTTTTAGAAAGACAAAGTTTAACTGGCCTTTGACCTCCAGTGGGTGTAAATATTGTCACTTCTTGTCAGTATACAACAGTTAGATGTGTAAATTTTCACACACTGACTTCAGAAATGATGTACTATGTACTTAGTGTACAGCACACACTGTTTGCAGTAGTACGGATTTGGAATCAGGCCTAAATATCCGTGCGCTTTTGTACGATGGAGCATTTTCAATGTTTAGACACAGTACTGTACTCAGAAGTGCAACTGGCTGAAGGCATTTTGCCAACTCAATAACCGCTGTAGCCTCGTCTCTTCAGTCTGACCCGGCCGTGTTTACAGGGCAGCGTGCATCAACACTGGATCTCCCTCCCTCCCTCTCTCTTCTTTCTTTCTCTCTCTCTCTCTGTGGCCACACATGAATTGAACATGCAGTGCAGTCGCACCAGAGCACACTTAGAAAACATGCATGCACCTCCTTCAGTCTGTTTAGAGAGAGGGGAAGGCATTTCAAGTCCCTCTACAGTTTTCATTGGGACCCCCACTCTGAAAACAAACACATCACGGTCTGTAGACGAGAGCCATCTGAGAGAGAAGAGGGAGCAACACGGACACACACTCTCACAAGCCTGTCAGTCGGAATGAGGCCGCTTTTACACATGAAGACACTGTAATGCGCACAGGTTTTGTTAACTTTTACACAGTTTCATATTCTAGGGATGTTAAATACTTTCTCCCACACATGATTTTCTCATTTTCCGACACAAATTGAGCACAAACGTTCAGCGGTACTTCGCCACAAATTCTCCCAGAAGATGGTGGCGTGTTGCACATTCCCATCAAAATGGCAACAACCTCATAACGGCCTGTTAGATATTTAGGAGCCATTTCATATGAACAAACAGTGATTGTTTTGGTAGCGCGCTGGGTGGTCTCTGTGTAAATATTGCTCCAACAGTCTCATTGCCCGTTAAGTGAAATCATACACTTGACAACCTCAAAGAAATCGGAGCGTCTCTGTAATGAGTTTTTCTTCATTTGGTCAGAGTTATAAGGCCGCTTCCGTCCGAATGTTTTCAGTCCAACTTCCTTTAAATAATGAAAAGCTTATGGGTCATTAGACCGCAGCATGTATGGAGCTGAAAATAATATCTGCTCTGACTTATGGAAGGCATATTTGGTCTGAAGTTGCTAAAAATATCCCGGTTAATTATTTAGAAACAAAGGAATTTTAACTTTGAGTGGCCACTTTATAGTTTGTTTTTTTTCCCCGAAGACGATGGCTCACCTTTGCCGCGGAAAGGTCAAATCTTTCCAGCGGATACAGTATTTAGAACGTTTTTTTCTCAATAAATGGACAAGGAAGCTTTTGTCAAGTAATGTCTCTGTTGATGAGAGCACGCACAGCATTGATCCAGCACATTATTCTTTCTCAGCCCAAGCCAAGTTTTACATACTGAGCAACACAAAGTTTATGAACATGATCATAATTAATGTGACAGAAGAGGACAACTCCTGCATCGTCCAAATATTTAATGTTTGTCATCTGAACATCATCTCAGCAGAGCCTTGTAGGGTGTATATTTAGTATACACAGTCTATGTTTAGCTTGTTAAAATATTTCCATTAGGCCATGACTGAAATTTTACCGTCAGATTATTCTGTCTGTGCCACACTTGATCGGATTGCCAGATCTCATGAGTCAACCAATGAGTGTTAGGCTGGCTAATGACATTAATAATGGCTCAGGGACGTCCTGCTGTGACACAGTGCAGTCTGCCAGCACGTCTGTAATGTCGCCGCCTGTGCCAAAGTTTCAGCGAAGAATATCACTGCCAGAGAGTCGTCTCATTTCTCCTGTTAATCTCATATTTACCATTTTAGGATAAGTCATTGCACATTTGCGAAGGTTTGCGAGTGAAATGGTCTCTTATAGCACAGCGAGGATGTGATTTACACTCAGGTCAGACTGTAAATGTTTGGTTATAAAGGAGATATACAACTGTCTGCACATCTTGAATCTCTTTTAAATCACTCTTTTCAAACGGGACCAGTGTTGTCTGAGACCTTGACCATAAAAATCAATCTTATTTTTTCCATCGTAAAGCGCCTCCTTTCACAGAGTTTTGTCATGCTGTACAAAAGCGCAGTGTTGAAAGGCCAAGCTGCTGTGATGTAAAATACAGATGTGTGGAGCATTGAGCTAGTAATAATGTCTGGAGTTGTATCAAGTTGGCACCTAAAGTCATGTATGGCTCTATAAACCTCTGGCGGTGCTCAAATAAGCATAAACACCAGTAGTAGATGGAAACAGGAGACGTGGCTTTTTGTAAAAATGACACAGTTCACCTTTCAGCACCTCCAAAGCTCATTAATGAACATGTTTGTTTACGGTTTGTGGTTTTTGTGCCACACTGTACAAATACTTGAAACACTTCTTTACACACAGGTTTGCATAAATAAATACCAGCATGTTAGTTAGTGAGCTTTAGAGATGCTGGTAGGCAGATTTCATTACCTTTGGACAGACCCAGGCTAGCTACTTCTCCTTTTCCAAGTGTATTTTTAAACTACTCCTGTAAGGTATCACTTTGCCAAAAATACTTTGCAAACTACTTTACAAAAACTAGAGTAAGAAATGAATAACAAGGAAGCAAATTAAAATGGAAATTAGACAGAAGAGGTTACAAAGAAAACATGTACAGTAAAATGACATTGTATAATAAGTGTCTCTCTTACAATACTATACATGGAAACCGTTACATTCATCCTTTTTCTCCTTTCTTAGTCAATCAAATGTTGTAAAGTGAGATATTTTCTAATGGGAATATCACTTAAGAGACACTGTATGTGTTTACCTCCAGGCTGGTACGGTGCGAGACTCCATGGCGAAGTCCCTGTACAGCGCTCTGTTTGACTGGATCGTCTTCAGGATCAACCACGCTCTGCTCAACATCAAGGACCTGGTGGAGACCACCAAGGTGGGACAACACAAGCACATCGACCGTTACGATCACGTGTGTTTGAGTCAAATCGGCTAAATTAGAAGAGTTGTAGCCTCAAGCGTGGAAAATCTCAGAGTAATAACTGCTGCTCAGTATTTCAGATGAAAATTTGGTTGGAAAACTATCATCTTTTCTCAAAATGGCTGCTGAGAAGTTAAAAGGCATTTACCAACAACATAGTCAACTTTTAGAGGTTTTGATATACTGATATCAGTCAATTTAAGGAAACTTTTTCCAACATTGATGTCCAACATTTTAGGATGAAAGATCTGATTTTTCCATGTTGTGTTTGCTCGTCTCTGTCAGATCTTGTCAATTGGAGTTCTTGACATTTTTGGTTTTGAGGATTACGAGAACAACAGCTTCGAACAGTTCTGCATCAACTTTGCCAACGAGCGTCTCCACAGCACTACTTCAACCAGCACATCTTCAAGCTCGAACAAGTAAGACCCCTCTTAGATGTCTTCTCAAGGATGTCAACTTGCTTTGACCGGGAGATGAACTTCTGCGTTACTGGGTCGCTGCAACTATTATTTTAATATATTATAGATCTAGCCGCTTAAGTTCTTTTGGCTGTAAGCATTTCAAAGGAAACCCCTCATCCTTATCATACCACACATTGCACATGCATTACAATGACACTGAAACAATGGAGGAATTCTTCATGACATTATGCAACAGGGTTTGCAGAGAAGCTGACAGCCGTATGATTCAACTCACCCTCCCTGTCACCGCCACCCCGAACTGAGGATGTATGTTCTGTTAAGTGAGCCGATTAACTTCAAAGGGCTTTTTTTTCTGTAAGATTTGCCTGTGAGTCAAACATTGTGTTTACCTTGAGATTGACTAAATCAGCGGCCTGCCCTGACACGTTTGAGGGGCTTCCATTCAGACATGAAATATGGCGTCCTCAGTCACTCCTGTTTTGTACAAAGGCGGTTGTTCACAAACCCTGTCTTACCCCCGTGTCATAAATCTGTCAAGACTTAGATGAATGTCACGAGAAGACACTTCAAAGACTTCTTTGTTTTGGGGGTTAAATTAAGTGAAATTCAGAATTATTATGCTGTAGATTAAGGACGTCAGATTTTCCACGTTTAGATGGTTTGTTCCTCGTGTGATCAGATGGCTCGTGTTAGTAATGGCCCAAGAATGACATTTTCAAAGCTTCACAAGGCAAACAAGTTGTCAAGCATGCATGTTTGATGAATATTTACAGTATATCTGCAGGGAAGAAATGTGAACATGACATTTTACGCAAACTATATCCACAGAGCTTCTTTTATAAAAATCTATAAATGGACAGCATGCAACAGTTTAAGCAACCAGACAATCAGTACTTCCTTTGCTCCAAACATTTCTTTTTATTTTGAGTTGTTTCTTGTTGGACACTGTTGTGCAAAAACATGCAATCAGACCGAATTATTTAATTAAAGTCTTGGAACAGTAAAGGCCATAACAAAAACCTTAATTTTGAACTAATTCATTAATTTTTAGGTATGTTAAGGATCGCAGCCACCAAAAGTTACACCGTACGTCTTTCACTGACTCTGAGACTTCAGCTTCCACTATTTGTTGATACTTATTACAGTACTTCCTGTGCTCCTGGTCTCTGGACTGACCCAGGTCATAATAGATCCAGCCTCCAGCAAAACACTTGGCAGGGTGTTCTTTTTCTTTAAATGCAGCTTGTCTTTTTTTTTTCCTCTCCTCATATCTTCTTTTGTGTTGCATACTGAAAATGCAGCACTTTGTTATGAGAGTGCTCATGTTTTGTCTCTTTTTTTAATGTTTTTTCCTTTTGTCTTTCGTTTAGATTTAGTCTTAGTCCTATACTTAGTCCTATACCTCTTAGTCCTTATTTCTGTTTATTAAAGAGCAACTTAACACCCTGTTTGAGTTGAACATGCGGCCTGCGCAAATTAAAAAAACTAAGAGGAGGAAGGGGCATGATGTCCCAGAGAACTTAATTGCATTTTCACTGATTTTCGGGGGGGCTGCTACTAATAACTTGTGTTATAGTGACCGCTACAGAATAGGAGCCAGCTCAAAAACATCTAGTGTTTAGTTACTCTTTAATGATATTTGACAATTGATGCTGCTGTCACGTCAGAGGGTTGAAATCCTTTCAGAGAAAAACCATTTGATCACATAATGTCCTCCACTTCCTGATGGTTAAACCGCTGCTTGCATGCAGAATAGTCACTCAGTTCCCAGGTCAAACTATATTCAGCTCTACTTGGCCTGACACTTGTTGATATACAGGTGCTTGTTTATACCAGCAGCTGTGTTTTTTTTTTTTTTCAGAGGTTTTGTCATATTTGTTTTCAGCTTTGCAGAGATGTGGCCTCATACACCAGCCAGCTCTGACACTCCTGTTTACAATATGCAGCACTTTGGTGGTTTTACAACACCCATTTATTCTCCTATTTATTTCTAATGTTTTCTATGCATCAAACTTCAGCTACAGGCTGCACATTTTTCATCAAACATCCAGGATTTTAACAGAACAAATGGCATAAAATCCTCGCTTTTTGTGAAAATCTCAGCTTGTTCTGTAAACCAAAAGAGTTTCGATGTTCCAACAGTTGATTAAAACTGTACCATAAAGACTTGATATGTGGGAAATGGAGAGTTTAGGAGCTGGTAATGGCCTAAGTGCAGTAAAGCATTAGTCGTGTATGGGGAAAAATCGATGTATTCTGCTGAGGGAGCCTGAAAGCCTCTCAGAATGATTCAGCCAGGATAGGTCGACTGAGAGCTGGCACGTTTCACATTTCCGCTGAAGCCAGCTTCACACCCTCGTCTACAGTTACATACAGTATATTTCCATTCATCTGTCGACCAGTGAGTCACTCTGTCGGAGCAGTCAGGGGCTAAATGGTTTGCTTAAGGGCATATCAGTGGTCATTTTAACATTGGAAAGCAATTATTTTCTAATTTTGCTCCTTTTTCCGACCTTTTCAAACTATTTCTCTGCCACTAATCACTTTGTTGAAAGACATGAAAGGGAATAAAATAATGTTAGTATGATAATATTTATACTTCGGTATAATCACGAGTTAATTTGTTGGGCGCTGATTTAAACTGAGGTCACAAATCAGTAATTGTGAAAGACATTAGGTTGAATTTTGCTGATGATGAAGCAGCTGTTATCCAATGTTTTAATCATTCACCATGATGGCGAGAGGGAAAATTTCCACGACAGAAACGTGGAAGGACAGAGGATGTTAGTGGTAAATTTAACCTTCCTGTCATTGCTCATCTGTGTCTAACACACGGACTGTAAATCCCTCTCCACAGGAGTGATTCCTGGAAGAGTCAAACATGACACACACACACACACACACACACACACACACTAGAGCACTTATTAGACCTAAATTTTCTGTTTTACTGAATAATTTATGAAGGTCTTTTTAAATATAGCTCTTCTCCTACGTTAATATGATGATAATTCAACATATCGTTCTCATGTTTGAATCAGCGGTGGAGCAAGTAGTTAGATCATTTATTTTACTAAAATTGGTGATAATAAGCTGCTCCTTTTACCTTAGTAAAATTACAAAAGTATTATCACCAGAGTATAAAAAGTATTGGCTTTGAAAGATAGGCTCTGTCGGTGTCAGTCAGTGTGTTACTCAATCATTATTAGTGATATTAATATATAAACAGTACTTAATTACTTTCAGGTGCTTAACTCTGCAACACAGCATCGTATTTTATAAACTGCTCAGGATTTATCAGTAAAATCTTGATCTGAAAAGTAACGAAGCTGTGAAATAAAACTAATGGAGCACAAAGTATAATATCTGCCTCTGAAATGTAGTGAAGTAGCAGCACCATAAAAAGTAGAAAAAGAAAATACTTAAGTAAAGTATTTCTAAATTGTTCAGCACTTGACTAAATGTACTTAGTGATGTTACACTGGGTATATTATGTCTGAAGAGGGCTTATGTCTCTAAAATATTCATATTCAGTTAATCATTTATAATATAGTTTCTGAGCTAAATTGATAAAACACTCATCAACATAAAATGCAAAAGAAATCCCATCAGCCTGTAGAGAAGTTGCGTTAAAGCTGATTCTGCACATTTTTCTCGCTGGTTGAGTCAAAATAAGAGTGAATCACATCCGTTATTGGAAGAATTATTTAAAAGCACGTCGAGGGGGTGGATACGGTATCCTGTGCAACGTAACACAATCCAATACAGCACCCCCACAAACCACAGCTCGGTTATTACCAGAGAGCTGAGTCAGCGCCCATCTGACACACCAATCGAGCGTTATAATGTTTATTCCAGGGCTGCTGCCATCGGACGGTATCGCACAGGTGTTCGCTTTTTTTTATAGTTTCCAGCCCGTGTGTGTCTCAGGTCTTAATTAAATGACACAAGAGTAAAAACCTGTCTTTACCCAGAGACAACTATCATGTTCTGAGATGCCGATATTGTGAAAAGGTGAGAAGACAGATGCGTTTTACAGCTTTAACTTAATCATTATCCTGGAGGAAATTTAGTGCGCAAACAAAAAGGTCACATGAGTACTCAGCAGAATATTACACACTGTGCGGAAGTAAAGGGCTTTATCTGTTTTTCCAATAAAAGTAAAGAAAACACCAACATACTGAGTCACTTGGCTGACTTTATGGCTCTTCTGTTATTGTGCTACTGTTGCACTGCAAATTATAATCTTCCTGTAATTGGCACTTTTTGCTGCGTTAAATGTTTCTATAGAAGCTGCGGACAAGCCGTTATATTCCCACAAACTAAACACTGTCGCCGTCTTGTATAAATCAGGAATACAGTCTAAATACAGTCTCTTATTTTGTAATATTTCCAAAAAAATGAACCAGCTGCACTTTTCAGTTGGGGAGTTAACATGCGGTGTTGAAGAATATATTTTAGTTAAAAACAATGAAATAAATCTTTTGTTGATGAGAGCCGGCTGGAATCAGTTAGGCTGTTTGTATTTACGAGGTTCAGCCGAAACTACAAATCACTGCAAGAGAAAAAGTGATGTGTTACAGAGCGATTCTCTCAAACTGATGTAATCTTAATGAAATATCAAACATTTTTGTACAAGACCGTCCAGCAGCGGACTCATTTGGTTTTCCTTTTTTTTTTTTTTTTTATTTTAGTACTGAAGAGGATCGTCTTCCCTGTGAACTTTATTGTCCTCGGCGCAGATAATGGAGGAAGCAACAGTGATTAACTTGATTTTCTTTTTTCAGCCTTCTGACTTTAGGGTAACAAGTAAACGGATGAGAGAAAAGGAGATTCCATTGACTTTTTTTTTTAATTAAACAAGTCTGGATTAAGGTCTTTATTGGTTAAATCTCTTTCCCAGGATCTCAGGAAAATGTATGGGGAAGGAACATAATGATAAATGCTCTGAATGCTTCTCTCATTATTATTTAGGAGAGAGAAAGCATTCCTACAAACAACATTGTTGCTTTGACTGAAAAATCTGAAGCCGCCCAGCCCACATAGGACCAGTTGTCTGTTTTTGATGGCATGTTGATAATTCATATTTTTATGGGTGCCTAGCTTTAGGCCTAAAACTGAATTTTACCAGACTTTCAGATCCTTTTTCTGCATCTCTCTCTTTTCCAAACATTTAAATGCATAAAAGTATAACACTTATATGATGTAAAAAAAAAAAGTGAATGAGAAATGCAAGGAAATTGCAATACCTGGAATCAAAGTATTATTAAAGGTAGCACTGACACTGATCTCTCTGTTTGTATTGTGCGTCGCTGCAGGAGGAATATCGAGCAGAGGGCATCAGCTGGCACAACATCGACTACATCGACAACACCGGCTGCATTAACCTGATCAGCAAGAAGCCCACAGCGCTGTTCCACCTGCTGGACGAGGAGTGCAAGTGAGTCTCAGCGCCTGTCTTTACCTGTTTGACTAGTTTCATCTCTCTGGGAACTCCTCTTTATTTTCCTGTGTGGTGAACTGTCATGTGCTCCTGGCAGTTTAAAGCAGGTAATCCCGACAGTCAAATGTTTGAGACACATGATGGATAACCGAAGTGGCCTTGTTTGGACTTTGCTGCACGTCTTACCCCGCTCATTACAGAGATCAAGCATGTCTAATAGCCATCCCAGATGAGATCGGGAACATGTTGGGTAATTTAAAAGAGGCCGTCTGTTACATTGAGCGAGGGCATGAGGTTTCATTCAAAACTCAGATTTTTAATGGATTTAACACTCTCACTGGGAAAGAAAATGTGATTCTTGGGAAACTACCCACTGTCAGGTAAAGCAGCCAGCGACTCTTGGATGAGGCACGTGGTAATTTACGCCCTACTTGACATTCATAAGGGTCACAAATTAAAAGGAAAAAGAAACATGAAGTGTCTCAATATGGAGTCAGGCCACCACGAGCCTCCAGAACAGCTTTGATGCTCCTTGTTTAATCTGTGAAACATTTTTTTTTTTTGGAGGGATGAACGCGATCCCTCCATAAAATATTCCCTCACTTATCTACACAACCTTAAAATAATCCAGTAATCTCTTAGATATCAGATTAGCAGCAGTGCAGCAGACAGAAAAAAAAACAATCATAGCTAGACATAACAAGAAGACATAAATCACCAAATAATTACATAATGTGGTGTTACGGAGATGATGGAGAATTGTCTTACATGTTGGTCTAAAATCTTCCAAAGTTGTGAAACTGGGTTGAGATCAGTAACTGTAAAGGGAGCGATATTTTACTTCCTCCTCCGTCTTTATGTCAATATAAATGTTATATAAGATTGGGTTAAATTTCCATGTGTTTCTGCTGATTTAATCTTTGAAATCAAATAACCATAGTGTAAGATGACCTTAAACATAAACTCTTTACACTGCAGAGTAAATTTAAACCTCTCAGGTTCCTGACTGTACCTCGACTATTTTTACTAACAATATTTCCTCCTTTATCCCCCCCCCCGTTCTCCATTTGGACACTGAATCAAATTCCTCCCACTTGGAAAAGCTGGATAGCGCCGACTCTTTGGCCGTGTTGTTTTTGTAGCTCAGGTTTCACCCCGATCCAAAACCCCTGGTGTCTCATTCTCCCCCCCCCCCCTTATTCTTCCTGTTAGATGTTGGGCTTCTGCTGAATCGCTGGCTCTTGATATTCAAGGGCTAAAAGGGGAAATCTGAGCCGAGATCAGCTTTAAATGATAATCCTCAACTTGTGGCGTCAGAGTGTGAAATGTCAAAACTGGTTACAGATCAGCTTGTGTTAACTCGCCACGTTTCCACTGGTCCACCATAAGTATTGCTGTTGTTGTGACTGCCTTTAATATCTCAGGCTCTTTATAGATGATTAGATTAGGAATCTGTCAAACGCTTTCAGTGGGATTTATTCTGCTGTACTCATGACGTAGTTGACAGCTTTAAACAATGTGATCTCATATTAAAAACAGATGTAAAAAGCTATTGTTGTTAAATCAAACTCCTCCGTCCTTTCATTTCAGTTTCCCTCAAGCCACCAACCAGACTCTGTTGGACAAGTTCAAGCGGCAGCATGAAGGAAACAGCTACATCGAGTTTCCTGCCGTCATGGAGCCCGCTTTCATCATCCGACATTATGCTGGCAAGGTCAAGTACGGCGTCAAGGTCAGTGTAATCCTCACCTCAATCTTAATTTTGCTTTTTTTTTTTGTACTTTTAGAGCTTTTGTTGTAGGAAGGAACACACTCACTCACACACCATCCTCATAACCATGTTACAGCTAAAAATGTCAAAAGATCCGGATTATATCCCTCCAAATAGATTAAGAACTATAGTCTTGGTGAAGAGCTTGTCACAGTCATAGACTTTGATTAACGTTTGGTTTCCAGGTTGTCAGAAGGCTTGTAATACTTTCTCAACACGTCAAAAATTATATTAGCGTTTAAAGTTAAAACATCAGCTGTGTCGCTTTTAATCACTGATCTAATTCACACTCAACAGAAAACGAAATAAAAACCTGTTTAAAATGGAAAAGAAAAGAAATGCCTAGACTTTGTAGGGCATCGAGTTACATTAACATTACACTATATTACATTTATTTGGCTAAAGCCTTTATCCAAAGCGACTTACAATAATTTAACATCTTCTCAACTGGTGATTGTTAGTCCTAAATGGGTATTTAAAGAAAAAAACATTTAAATGAATTAATATAATAATGATATTAATCAGAGATGCAATTAGTCATATGAATTAGAATTCATTTGTAGAAAAATATGCTTTATCTGAGGTATCATAATAATATAGGAAGTGTAGGTATAAAATAGTAAATTAATTTGGAAAAAAATATACATAAGAAATACATCAGATACCCACAAATTAATAATTAAAACTTTAGTAATTCAAACTTTAACTTTATTGTCTTGCAGTCAGATAAAACACAGACCTGAACATGGAAATAATAAAAACATTTTACAAACACATGCTCACATAAAAACAGTTTGAGCGCGCACAAAAAACCTCTATAGTTAAATAAAAATCACCATCATCACTCATCAGTATTATATGGAGGTTTGACAGTTTGATATTTTAAGATATAAACACCAAACCGGCTCGCAGCTCTGCCGCTGCTCCCTCTTTTTGTGGTCTCACATAACATTGAGGAGGTATTTTAATCCCTTTTTCTATATTACACAATCAAATCAAGATATGGCATCCCAGGAACCCTCTCACCTATTGTGCAGGTCTGAGCTTTTCTATACAGAGTTCCTGGCATGAACAGCCGCTCTGTCTCAGCCTGTCACATGAAGTCAGCCAGGAAAAATCCACCGCTGTGGAATTCTGCTCAGATTTGAAGAAACGGTGGCGAAATAAGAGACAAAATTGAGATCTTTGGCTTGGGTCGCTTGATCTTAATCGTCGACAGATTGCGAGCTTCAAGTGGCTCGTTGTTCAAACCATACTGGTATTATTGATATGACTGTCACTGGCTCTCACTTCAAGCCGGATTACATTCCAGTTTGCTTGTTTTCAACAGGAAGGATATATTCTTCGGTATACCTGAATCTCCTCCAGCTCTGTTGGAGCTCAGCTAAACACATATGTGGATAAACAACAATTCACTGTCCTCAGACTCATGACATAACTTATAAGAAATATGTGTTTATGTCACGGACTTCTGCGGAAAGAAACAAGTTACTTCAGTATGCAAGAATCAACAAGTACAAAACAATTTCAAGTATATGACTACATATAAGTGATTTTGTCCTTAGTTTCAGACTTCTTATGCAGTATTTTGTGCTTAAATGCAACTGTAATGACACACTTTCTGCCTTTATTTATTTTCTTTACATTATTTGGGGTAAATTGAACCATGCATTGATATTAGTGATAGTTTTGTTATTGTTTTTGCTGTGTTGTGTATTAAAATTACTGCTGGGGATTGCTTTCATGATTGTATTAATGCTTTATTTGGACATATTTTAATGTGTGCACCCCAGGAAGACTTGAGAAGCTAATGGTGATACAGTAAAATAGACAAATAATAGGACTGAATACCATTGTGTATCTCTTCCACGCACACAGGATTTCAGGGAGAAGAACACAGACCACATGAGGCCGGACATCGTCGCTTTGCTAAAGAGCAGCAAGAACGCTTTCATCTGCGGGCTGATCGGCATCGACCCGTCGGCCACTTTCCGCTGGGCGGTTCTCCGAGCCTACTTCAGGGCCCTGGTGGCTTTCAGAGAGGCTGGGAAGAGACACACGCAGAAGAAGACTGGTAAGCTCTCACACTAATGGAAACTCTGCTGATATGCACATTATAGTGGTGAGGCAGTGCGTCGAGAAATGTACATAACATTTGTTAGCAAATATTTATGCTCTTTTTATTGTACTAAGGCAGGTGCTGATTTGTGCCTGTATTATTAATTTACATTTTTTTCAGCTGCACTAGTTTAATAATAGATTATATTATTATTGATTTTAAAATGTTGAAGGTCGCTGCTCTTTGTGGTCTGTCTAAAGCTCAAAACAGCACCAAAGAATCTACAAAGACGGAAAGGACATTTCCTGAATGTCATGTGAGCATTACAGGAACTTTTAAGGACAGAAACAAGAGTGGTAAACGAGCAGTACTAAACGTGGAGAAGGGAATAATGGATACTTGATTATTCACCTCCCTTTGCTGTGTTTTTGAAGTTTGCAGTTTGCTAGCGGTCAGCACACAAAATGTGTCCGCCATCAGTGAAACAGCTTGGACGAACACGGCTTATGAGCACGAATGAAAAACAAATGTTCAGCCAGTGAATTGCATGAAAGTACAAACATACAGACGGGTGACAAATTGATGGAAAACCTGAATATTTGACCCCTACGATGAGGTGATCTGGTGCCTCTGTTTTGCCATATGGGGAGCAAATTTCTGGCATGGAGGGAAGGGTCACTGCAAATCAATACTAAGTTGCTCTGGTGTACACAATCACCAGATCTTAACCAAAGTGAATGCCTTTGGGAGATTTAGGAGCGGCGTGTTAGACAGAGCTCTTCACCACCATCATCAAAACATCAATTAAGGGAATATCTTTTGGAGGACTGGTGTCTTTTGGTGTTCATCCCTCCATTAGAGTTCAGAAACTTGGCAAATCAATGCCAAGGAGCACTAAGGCTGTTCTAGTTGCACGTGGTGACCCAACACCTTACTAAGATGCTTTGTTAGTTTTTCCTTTAATTTGTCACCCAGCTGTTTTTCTTTCAGTTTTCCTGCCATGTACGGTACTGTATGCTCACATGCCACACAGTTAAGATTTTCATTCATTACAGTTCGCTTTATATCCGCCATATTTTGTGTTTCAGTGGTCACCGTTCTGTAGTATGTGTGCATAGTTTTTGTGCTGCCATGTATTTACAGTAGCTCTTGTTCTCTTGTCTCTCTCAGCTTTGGCTTTCTACGAATGCCCTCTTCTCCCTTTAGATTTTACTCTAGCTGTTCTTGACATGCAGTAGACGTTACCATCGGATTGCTCTTTCAGCACTGCCGTCGTATGAATCAGACTTGCGCTCTGCACCCTCTCGATCCTTCCTACACATTCAGTTTTACATGTAGATGTTGTTATGTGAAAATAGAGTTTGTATCCTTTGCTCATCCTTAGATACCTTTCAGAAATCTTTCCAACTGAACTCTGTTTGTTACCGGTGTCACCCAAGGGAACCTGTTACATGTCTTCTAAAACTTCTCTGCAAAATGACAATTTTGTTGTTTTTGACTTTTGACAAGTCTTGGATTTCTTTTGTATAAATTACTATGGGCAAGTTGTTGACTAAATTACCCTTAAAGACCTTTACCTTGTCTTAGAGGACACTGACTGTGAAATCAGGTTGCAGAAAAACTTAAAGAAGACACTGTGTGGCAGTGCCTTTGGGGGGCTTACACTTACGCAGAGAACTACAGTGGCAAACATCCTACTGCTGCCACCTACTACAGTTTTGAATGTCAATCATCTTTTCTCCAGAAGTCTTACACAGGTATCTCTCCAGTAGATGACTGCATCTCTTGATCTCTTCTTCTACGCTATCTAATCTGTCATTTCTCTCTGTCTTTCCCCCCCCTTCTCTATCCCTGTGTATTTTTCTTTCCTCTCTTCTCCGTTTTTTCCTTTGTTTTGCTTCTCCAAGGGCATGATGACGCTGCTCCCTGTGCAGTTTTGAAAAGTGTGGATAGTTTTAGCTTTCTGCAGCACCCTGTGCATCAGAGAAGCTTAGAGATCCTGCAGAGATGCAAAGAGGAGAAGTACAGTAAGGCTGCCAATACAACAATAACACCTCCTTCTTTCATGTTAGACCATGACTTGGGGAAACTGTAGGGACGAGACCGACCAACATCGCCAACTTTACTGCACTGTACTGCAGCCAAAGTCAAGCCAAGAGATAAAGATCATAAGCATATCCAAACTTAAAGAGACGTAGTTTCACAAAGTTTTACTTTTTTCTGCTTTGTGATTTGATTTACACGTCTTATTTTCTATCATTAGACTAGATGCTTGTTGGTCTCCACTCCCTCTGTCTCCCTCTTCCCCTTTTCTTTTGCACCTGCATGCATTTGTTCTTAGTCTTGTCTTGCACGTCATTCACTAGCATGTTTCAGCCATTCTGTCACTAACACCATACTTGTTAAAGGCTAGCAGAGAAATGCATGGTTGAGTTATTTTCACCTAACTTTGGTCTGGGGAATCAACACAGTAACACCTCTAGGTGTCCATCACAACTTCACTTTCATGTCCAGTCCTGTCTGTCGGGCAGTGGGTATTTTTTGCACCTTTTGCTTGTGCACCACAGCACACATCCATAATCACAGTCACTAATACCACATAGGCTGGTGATGGTGATAGACGACTAAACGGGTACACAGGTATGACATAGTTGGGACACACGTGTGTATATTATCATCACTAACTTGCTCATGGGCAGCTTTACGTGTGGTGCAGGACATGCAGCTGACCTCATGCACTTCTTTCAGAGGTCATTCTTCCTCTACAAACATTTCATGACACTCAGATGTGTTTGTGTCTTTTTGTTTTGTACCACCCTGCAGCTCCAGATGAGAGTGAAAATGTTGTACAAAGTGATGAAACCGAAAACGGTATACTGTCAAGTCACCTGATAAAACGCTCTTCAAGTAGCCTAACACACCGTAGATCTCTCTGATCTCTCGTCACTGTGATCGATTGGCTGTATTATATCACTTTGCTAGCAACTTTAGGCTTATCACTGCCAAAACGCAGCCATTACACTGTCGTAATGCAACAAAGCAGCCTAAATTAAACCCTTTTTAAAATTCTCTTTAGTCTGAATTGCCTGCTTTACTTCATTAGAAAACTGATTATGGGACAAAATGTGTTTGAATATTGGTATTTTAAATAACTAAGCAAACCTACAGTCCTGTCTAAACTAAATAATGCTTCAGTATCATCTTCCATAATTCGACACTAACAAGAGCAACTCACGATTAACCTCACAGATCTTTGTTTCAATATGAAGTCATCTGCAGTAGATTATATTTCCAATAAAAAGGCACATAACACTCACTGTCATAACACTGGAGTGTTACATGGTGTCAGGAGTGTGTTTTTGTTTTTGTTTGGGAAGGATTTGAGGGATTTGTTTGTCTGTTGTGTGTGTGTGTGTGTGTGTGTGTGTGTGTGTGTGTGTGTGTGTGTGTGTGTGTGTGCGTGTGTGTATGTTTGCGTGTATGTTTGCATGTGTGTTTTTGTGTTCTTTGACGTGACGCCGACCTGTCTGTTCGTGATCAGGTGTGACCAGAAAGAGTCCGCGCACGCCGCCACTGTCAGACCTTCAGGGAAGCAACACCATCAACGAGAAGTCGCCACGGTAAGAGTCCGCGTTTTCAGATTTTGTTTCAACTCTTGTGTTTCACGCTCTTTAGAAAGCTTCCGATCACTTGTCGGGTAAAATCGGGATTTAACACCACAAACTACTACTACTGACTGTTAGGAACAGAAATTTAACATTAAAGCTTCATAAAGATAGTATTTATCTCAGGACTACTATAATACTTTGGATCATAATGTAATGTACTGTATATTTATGCTATGGTACAGTGAAGGAAAATTGGCTTCTACATGTGAATATTATTATGAAAAAATATTTAATGCTTACTTGTTTATGCACATAGTATTCATTTCTATATTTAAAAATGTTCTTTATCTTTATGCTTTTTTGATTATATACTCTTCTCCTTTTTATTGCACAAAAAGGACAAAAAAAAAGAAGAATGAATTAGAATGAATTTCCTGTAAAGCTTTGTTTATTAGATTTTTCTTTTCAGCATTTTAAGATTTTTAGTGAGTCAACAGTAAAAATGAGGAAATGAGAGTGAGATGGTGAACAACCTGCAACAAAGGCTCCCAGTCTGACTCAAACCGGGGTTGTGGTTCATTGTTGGAGTCGCCACCTCTACACCTCCAGGGCGTCCTCTAAATTTAGTGTTTCATCTTACAAAATATTACAAAGAGCTCTTGAAGCAATGGAAGTCAACAACCTCTTTAATACCTTTCCTGCAGATTATATGATAACGCTTTAAATAATATACTTTTTAATAATCTTGCAGCGATATTAACCTCTGGGCACTGAGACAGACCTGACATGCCTTTAAAAACAAGAGTGATGACTGTTTTGACCCCAAGCGTTGCTCTCATACCAGCCTGCTGAGACCTCGGTCCACCACCTCCTCTAATTAGCTGTGGATCGTGAGATTAGTAGCCCACGACCACGGCTGGTAGCACAGAGTGGCTCGTACAAGACGGCTTTTGTTACACAGGAGCTCAGTCCAGGGCTGTTAAAATCCACCCTTAATGTGATTTGCAACCTCGACCTTCCCTCTGCCTCCCTCTGTCTCTTTCTCTCGCTCACACACCCATCCTCTGCATACTCGGAGGGCACTAAAACCCCGTGCAGCTGCTTCCTCTGTGATGTAAAGGCAGAGCTATGCAATTGGGGAGTAGTGCCCGGGGAGTGATAAATATTCAGTCCCCGCAGGGTGCTTGCAGGCTGGCCAGAGCGGCGGACAGTGCAGTGCTTTATGGGACTATGGAGATAAACAGTCACGACAAGAAGCATATTGTACGATCACCATTTACTGAGATCGATGATCAACTGGGGAGAAATTCGCAGTTCCCAGTGCTTTATATGGAAGGCCAGATGCAACCAGAAGATTTGTGCTTATTCTATCGCACCAATAAAAAAGTGATCCTAAGATTATATAAGGATATAGCATAAACCCAGACTTTGATTTACACTTACATGCTGCAGCTTTGTGGATCTTCTGCTGCGATTTGAAATATTGTAATAAATTGCAGGTAGTGCAAGGCAATACAAATCATATATGTGTACATTATCCCCTTGGGACAGTGGAGATATACCACAGATATATAAATGGTGTACTGACTGAGTTAGAGAAGCATCTTCTAGATCTCTTCTGTGGCGTCCAAAGAGAGAATACCTAATGCAAAGACTGGTCACACCTCCGAAAGGTGACTGAAAGGTGACTGAATTGACTGAAAGAGAAAACTGTGGCAAAATGAAGCCTACATTAAACATCTATTTTTATTATATTATTATTTTCAAGTCAGAATTTGCTACTGGCCAAGTATGTGTAAGGCATACAAAGAAACTAGCTCTCAATGCGCCTTAAAAGACTACAGCCAGGTCGAGCTTTGAGCTAATGTCACCATGCTAATGCTTAAAATAACACTGCTATCATGCTGATGTTAACAGGTGTAATGTTTAGTACGTTAACCACCTTAGTTTAGTATGTCAGCATGGTGTCAGCATCATACAAGGTGTAGCTGAGGCTCATGACAGTATCATTAGTTCTTACAGCTATTTGGATGTAAACCACAGTACCTGCAGTTGACCTAATAGTTGTTGAGATATTCCAGTTTGGATCAAAGTGGTGGCCAACTGACCTCGTGGAAACAGGTCAGGCTGCTAGAGGGCTAAAAACATTTCCAAAATGTCTCTTTTTGATTGTGAAATAGTATTTGGTGCTTGTTATGCAAAGATGCTTGAGGATGGAGACACCTGTCGTTCATTTTTAATGCAAACACTGAAGCAGAATGTGCATCGACTTCATTTGTCTGACAAGAAACTCTTTTAAAAACATTTTTACGCATTTCAGCTGGTTCTGCACCAAAAAGCTACAATACCAGAAAGTAAAACATTTTCACCTGCTGCTGTCCTGTATTTGTGTTTGGTTTTCAGTTTATTTACCTATTAAACACCTCTCCACATGCTCATGTCCCACCTAGTTTTCTCTGTAGGAATGATTCAGCCCCCTGCTAATAACACAGTATGAGTTACCAAAAACATCTTGCTTCTGTAGTCTACGTGTCATAGCGTGTGGCTTGTTAACTCATCAGGAGGAATCCTTGTAAACCTTTAAATAATGAAACTGAATACAAAACACAGCCCTCCAATGCATCTAAAGAGCATAATCAGTGATAAATTGTGACTTCCACAGCTGATCTCTGACTTGGATCAGTCATGTTGCACATTATCTTTCCTCACTTGACTTATTTAGTACCCCAGATGCTGACTTTTCCCCTGTCCTGTCCTGTCCTCTGGGCTGAAATAGTTCAGAATGGTTAATGGTTTTAACCATGACCTGACCGCCCGTGTTTTGGTTTGTCTTCTGGGCAGGTGGTTAGGTTTCACCTTGAGGCCTGAGGTTTAAACCCTTTGAGGCTTCTGTAAACTGTGTCGACTTCTGTGTGAGATGAATTCCTCTCTCTGAGGAGGAAAAAAAAAGGAAACTACTGCCTCTTCTGGTGACATTCCTTGTGTGAAAAATGCCCCATTTGCAAATACAAAATGCACAAAGCGCTGCTTGATGCAATTTAAGATTATATAGTAGTTACACATCTCTGAAGCTGAGTTATGTAAGCTCTCTCCAACCTACCACAGCCAGTATGTGAGACCCCTCCCACAGCTGGTGTCAGATATTTGATGTTGTGTCTGAGAATCTACACACACTGATAAGAACAGACCTAAATATACATCCATCTGTTAAAATATGCAACTCAGCCATTATTAATACCTCAGTGGTTGAACAATTTTAGTTTTATTTTATCATTTATAAGATACTTATAGATTGTAGGTGGCTCTAAGCTCGACATAAAAACCATAAAACTGATCACAAGTAAACTGTTGTTTTTCCAACTTGGTGCTGAAAGTTTATGTTGACTGTGTGTTAAAGATGTGGTTATGTTCACTATTTGTTAAACACATCAATCAATTATAAGAAGAACGAGATACAAGCAAAAAATATGGATTCTGTGTTGAATTTGCAAAATGAAATCTGTTAAAATAAACTCAGAAAAATGATTCAATTTATTGTCTTCCACTCATAAATCTATCCTAAACATTTATTATCATAGTATATATAGTTTGGTTTGCAGTATAAAAGTTCCAGGTAAGCATAAGGTAAAGTCTGCCTTTTCATAAATTAATCACTTTTATTTGTCTCTGTGTGCATTTTGTCCAAAGGGGTTCTCCGGGCCTCGGCTGGAACGGCCGTGTGGGTCGACAGAGCCGTTTATCATCCGGCAGCTCCACCACAGAAGAAGACGGCATTTTTGTCAACTCTGCCAGCAGCAAACTCCTTGAAAGAGCCCACGACATCCTCATGTCAGTAACAAGACGCATCCACAGTCATCATAAAGCTTTAAACTGCCTTTTAACACTGACTATTAAAGATTATACACTAGTTTTTAACACTTTCTATTGATTTTCTTTGTGCTTTGTTCAGTATTTTGATGAGCTGTTTGGCCCAATGACCTTGTGACATACTTAAAACTGAAAGTTCAAACTCAGTATCAGCAAACATCTGTGCTGTTTAGGTGTCCTTCAGTGATCTCTGCATTCCCCTCAGCTCCGAGGGTGCTGCTCTGTAGCTGACCCTGACCTCCGACCTCCGTGTGGAGGAGAGCGAGTCAGAGGAGAATTTCCCATTGGGGATGAATAAAGACTTTGCTTTATTGACAAAGATATGACCCACTTGGGAGGAATTTCAGGAATTAATTCAATACTTTGTTGACCTTTTTACTTGACAGTTTAAAGGTATCCATCTCACCTGTTCGATTTAAAGGAGAAAAAGAGTGATTTTGTTGCTCAGTTTTCAAAATAGATTCAACTGCTGGACTAACTTTTCTGTTGTTGTCTTTTATAAACAGGAGGAACAAAAACTACAAATCTAAGCCAGTTCTTCCGAAGGTACAGTACAGGATATATTTCATTTATCTTAAAGGGCATGTATTATAATGTACGTTGTGTTTTAATCAACATTATCAGCTGACTCTGACTTCACACCTGCAGCATTTACTGAATGTCAAGTCACTCAAGTACCTCAGCAGTCTGACGCTTCACGACCGCATCACCAAGTCACTGCTTCACCTGCACAAGAAGAAGAAACCACCCAGTATCAGTGCACAGTTCCAGGTCAGACACATACACACACACACAGAGCCAGCAGCATACTGCAGAGCCCAGTGATTTGCCATTCAGTGCTCTCACCATAAAAATAACACGATTAGCCTGAGCTGGACTGAGGAATCTCCCTCCAGCTGTGAATATGATAAAAACAAGGTGTGTCCTTCCCAACTGCCTGTGGGTGGAAACAAACCTCCATCTCTCTGCCCGCCTACGGCCTTCACCGTCCACTGTCTTATCCTCGTATTTGTTCTTAATATGTGTGAAGCCTATTACGTAGTTCACACACCCACCCAACAGTATTAAATCATGACATCATGTCTGGGAATTTAAGAAAAAAATCGGAATAAATGTCTCATAAAAAATACTTCTGATTTGGTGAGAAAGAGGAAAGTTTTTTCTCAGTTACTGACACACCCTCACTAATGTTTAGTCAGAGATATGAGACCATGAAAACAGGTAACTCCAGTGATTCTTGTAGAAGGTGAAATTCACCTAGAACTGACAATGAGCTTATTTCTCCCATTTGAACAGCTGAAAACAAAGAGGAAAGCTGTTAAATGTCTCTGCTCTTTGGGGAGTTTCTTTAAAAAGACGGTCCCAAACATGAGATAAGCGAGACCCAACAACCACCAGTAACATTCAGCATCATTTGGATCCAAAGGATGTCTGATAATAAGCTCTCATTGGCCGCCAATAACACACGCCAACTCAGAAAAACCAGCCAAAAACTTGCTTTTTTTTCTTCCTGGTTTTTTTGAAAGTGAACTCTGTTCTCCGGCTGTTGGAGACGAGCGCTGAGGCCCCTCTGGCAGGCAGTCCTGGCCCCAGTGTGTGGATGACTTCACTTCCCACATCCTGTGCTGTGCTGATTGCTTTAATCTCCCGTGGAGGAGGAGGAGACTGAATTCCTTCTGCCACTGAATTATCACACGCACATGCTGACACACATGTGCATATGTTTACACACACACAGTAATTGCACATGGTTATACTACACACATGGTCTCTTTTTTTTTCTTTTCTTTTTCTGTGGACATATTTCTATTATTTATGAACCCAGGTATTATTCTCATAGCAGAGTTTTACCTACAGGTGGTGTAACAATTATTCACAGCTAACAGAGCCACCTGATCTCCACTACTGCCTGTCAAACACCTGTGGAGCTGCGTGCCTCGATATGTATTTTACATCCTGGCTTTGCATTAAATGTGACTTACTTTTTTTTTTTTTTTTTTGCAGGCCTCTCAATAAGCTAATGGAGACTCTGGGTCTGGGTCAGTCTGAGCCTTATTTTGTCAAGTGCATCCGTTCCAATGCTGAGAAGGTGCACGGCGCGCTCTCGCCAGATTGCGGCCACTTCGACTGTTTTGATTTAGTTTTCAAAGCATTTTTCATTTCCTTTTGAAGTTTGAACTTCTCTAAAGCTGTTTATCATTTCCCCCACTCTTCTCTCCGTAACCTCTGTCGCTTCTCCCTCTCTCTGTCCTTCTGTACTGATTATCTTTCTTCTCCCCTCCGACTTTCTCTCTCTTAGCTGCCCTTAAGGTTTAATGATAACCTGGTGCTGAGGCAGCTGCGTTACACAGGTATGCTGGAGACTGTGCGCATCCGGCAGTCGGGCTACAACATCAAGTACAGCTTCAAGGTAACACACATTTACAGAAACCCTTTCAACATCTTAGTCCAGATTTTCTTAACTGTCATTTATGTCACTTTATGTAAAATACAGTAAGTGACAAAAGAAAAAACAGTCAAGCAATTTGAGATGGAGTAGAGAACATGTGTAAAGATTATTCCACTTGATTTCAAACAGAAATATTGTACTTTTAATTCAAACACATTTATTTGAAAGCTACATTCACTAAATATATTGGCATATCAAGATTTTACATACAAAACATGCCATCTGTTTATAAAAATTATTCATTCATAACTCCCCAAATGTGTTATATATTAAATTAATTAATATTTTAAATTAGAAAAAAATAAAATTAAAATTGTTAAATCAATAAGCACATACCATTGACTGGTTATTTTACTGTATTATAAATACTTTAAATGCATTTTGCTGTCAATACTTCTGCTCTCTTAGTGAAGATTTTGAATCCAGGGCTTGTTATGGTGTATTTCAAATTTCAATTTAAAGCCAAAAGCCCAAAATCACAAACATTGTTTGCCTCAGGAGGGCTTTACAATCTGTACAGTTGTGACACCCTCTGTCCTTAGACCCTCGAACCAGGTCAGGAAAAACTTTGAAAAAACCCTTTATGGGAAAAAGAAGAAACCTGAGGAAGAGTCCACAGATGAGGGATCCCTCTATCCCTGGGACGGAAACAGACGTGCAATAGATGCCACATGTACAGAGAACATCATTATCAATCATATTATGGAGTTAAACATGGGTTGTAATAAACTGTATTCTTAAATTGCAATATTGCTCTTTTGTCACTTTTTTCCCCACTGTTGATAATCTATACATTATAAAGTATGTAAAATGATGAAAAAGATGGTGAATAATCACAGCAGCAGATGGAAAGATATCTGAACTTTCTTTCTCTAATCTGGGTCAAGCTCCAAAAAAGCTCTCAAGAAAGAATTTGATTTTTTTTTTTTTTTTTGTCAGATCCTCCATGTCTCGTAAATTCCCACATTTTGAATTCCACAACCGGCGCGGCGTCTCCAAGCGCAGCCAGAGAATTATTTATAAGACATGACAAAGCTCCCCCAGAGTCAAACAGTTTTCTCAGACTCGTACTAAGTACCGACCAGAGAACTGATCTTTCTGTGTAAAATTTGTGGAGTTCCCCTTTAAATGATGTTCGTTTTTTTGAGCGTTATAACAGACCCTACTTGATACAGTATTTTTTGATCATTGTCTAGAAATTCAAAGCATCATTTTATCCAGGGAGCAAACACTCGATGAGCCATATGTTAAGAGGAGTTCAGCAGCAGATCACGTGAACATGTTCCCTCTGTGCGGACATGTGCTGACCAGAACACTGATACACCATCAGTCTCACATCCCAAAACTTTTCACGAGTTTCGGTGCCAGTAAACACTGATGTCTGAGGCTGGATTCACTGCGTGTTGTGTCAAATGGGGCTCATGATGTACATGAGGTGACAGCCTTCTTAACCAACCTGGCTCTCGTAAGGATGATGTCAGCCCTGTGAGAAAAACTGCATGACTAATAAAGCAGATTGTGTTTAGCGCTGATTGGAAGTGAGTCTTTGGGCAGAAAATGTTTGGGAGTGGCTCGTTCCCACTCCAGTTTTGTCTTACGTTAGTTTCCATTTTGTGGTTTTGAATGCTCCACTTGTGCCAGTCATGTCATGTTGAGGTTTTAGCCAAATATGAAGTCACTGTGTGAGTCGCTTCCCCAAATCACAACTTAAATTCTCATGTCACCACAAAATGGGATCTTCTGTAGCCTCCCTGTAGACTCCCAAATACAATTAAATGATCATGAAAAAATTAATCATTTTAGAGATTTTAACAGCAACCACTGTGTCCAGAAACAATGTCCAAGTTACAGTTGCAGAATAAGTCATCCTCTCTTTGGATGGTCTCACTGTTTTTCAACTTAACATGAAAGTTGCAGTCAGGGAAAGTTTCATTTAGTACATTTACTGGACTTAAGTAAAGTTTACAGGAACTTCTGCTGTACTTTACTCTATTTTATGCTTTCTTATAGAGTACCTCTATATCTAAATGAGGGAAATAAGAGGGAACTTTTGTCTCCACTACTTTATCTGACAGCTATAATTACTAGTAACTTTTTCCAGATTTTACATAAGAAAACACATGATAATTTTACAAAATACATTGCATTGTTAAAAATTAAATCACCAACTATCAAAATTTGAAAAAAGTAAAGTCTAGATGTCTGTGAGTTGTTTGCAGTTCCACCAAAGAGACATTTATGCTTTAAACTTCTCAGATGGACTCATTTAAATGTGTTTTGATGCCCAAAAAAGTAAAATGATCACTTATTTCACAAAAAGCAGCCAAACCTGAGTTGAGAAAATGGGAAAATGGATACAAATTTATGTAGCAGAACCTTTTTTTTCTACTCCTTGAATCACCTCATGACCTCTCAGATTTGTCTTGTGACCCTTCAAAGGGGGATATATATGATATGTATATGAAGTAGATAAACCAGCTCCACCTCACCTACAACAGTAACATGCTGCTTATACATTGTTGCTTCAGTATTAACAATAAAATATGTGAGATATCAGACATAGAGGCCGTTTTCCTTAATAAATTTACTTTGAATACTTAAAATACAGTTTGCTTAATAGAGGCAGGACCTCTCCTTGTAACAGAGGATTTTTATATTGTTGCACTTTAGGCATACTTACATACATACATGCAATGTATTTGAAAATTAATATAATAATGATCCTATATATTTAATTATTTGTGAGAACGCACCAACGTAACTCTGCAAAACTCATAAAACTGCAGCTATTCTGATGATCTCACTCAGCTGATTTTAGCATCAGGCATTGTAATTTGCCATAAATTCCTCCAAACATATTTAGTGCTGTGGTCAGCACTAATGAGAAATATCTTGGGCATGGTATCACTTTGGAGGACTGCGCTGTTTCCCGACTCTTCAGAACAGAGCCTCTCCATTGTCCTCAGGTCTCTGAAACACTCCCCATGCTTGTAATTGTATAAACACAGCATGTTTCCCTATCCACCCCCTACAGCCAAGGGTGCAGAGTGTATTGAATTCAGACAATGGGCCTCAGTTTGAAGAGTGGGAGTTCAGCATATTTATGCCATGATGTTTGAACCCCTGGAAATATGGACAGCATGGACTTTTACCTGAAACCACATGTGCCTTGACAGCTTATTTCTGCTCACGAGATGCTACTGGAGGCCGCTTCAGTTTCTGCCGCTAGTCAAGAGTTAGATTTCAGATTCAGGGACACAGTTTGTACATCCAATTAAGCCCCAACATATTAATCCTGTATTGAAACAGTGATGGCTTTAGAGCGCAGATGTTCATGCTCAAAACAGGTAATAAACATAGTAAATGTATTTCTCATTAATGCATTTCTTTCTTATCTTGATAGGATTTTGTACATCACTTTTCTGTGCTGCTCCCAGCAAGCACCAGTGCCACCAGAGAGGGCATCCAGCAGTGTCTGGACCAACTCGACCTCGAAGCAGATGGGTACCAAGTGGGAAAGACGATGGTAATTTACCCTCTCCTTCTCTCTTTGCAACTCTCTTAAATTTGCTGATGAACAAATGCAACAAAACATGGTGACATCGATTTTAATATGGCACATTATGTCTCTGATTAAAATTTAAATAAGATGTGTAGAAACAAAAGTTAGATATAGATTTTATTCATGGTTTCCATCAATACCAAGTCTAACATGCACAGTGACAGTTCATTGTGTATAAACTGATTAATATGATATATAAAGAGTTCAATGTGATCTAGTGGTGCAACCTTAAAACAAACTATGTCTGGTTTTAAATATTTCACAGGGTCTAAGTTTCCTATAGCTTCAGAGAAGTTTTGGAGCAAGCTAAAAGTATAAGACATGTGGTATGGAAAAGTTTTATAGCTACATCAGCTGAGGTTTAAGAGGAATATCAGGGTTCATAAAGGTAAATACAGTTGCAATATATTATCCAGATGTGAAAAGAAAAGGCAGCATAAAACAGTGGTTTAGTGATTTTGTTCTGTTGTGTCACTGTTTGGTGACATTGGCGTAAAGATTATACTTTGTTATTGTGTGTTTTATACTAGTCTGAGACCTAAAGTTGCTTTACTCAAAATAAGGTGGGGTTTTTCAATTACTCAGACTTGCTTAGTTTATTAAGCTGTTAAATTACACCAGCTATAAATAGAGTCATAGACATGGGGAAAGGACAGTGTTGGGGATAACCTCATATTACCTGAAAGCATCCTCCAAAGGATGTAATGAAGACAGTGCCCCATATTTGTTCTGGCCAAAGTCCACAGTATGAATGAGGCATGATGGTGGGGTCCATGTCTGTGGGATGCTGTCTATATAATTAGAGGTTCATACCTGACATACTTGTGACCAAGTAGCCATCCAAGGATTTTAGGGTGTGTGTGTGTGAAACAGAGACTGTGAGTACAGGTTTTTGAAAGAGTGAGTGTGTATTTATGTCTTGTCCGGCCAGACGATCCCCATTCTTCATTAAGTGTGTGTGTCACTGTGTGCTGACTGCATCGTGGTCCCACCCCTCAGGTGTTCTTGCGGGAGGCTGAGCGTCAGCAGCTGCAGGCCTTACTCCACGTGGAAGTTCTCAGACGCATCGTGTGGCTGACATGCTGCAGCAGCGATTCAGAGCTGAGCCGGCTGGGCCTTAGAGGAAGCAGCATCGTCATGCTGCAGCAGCGATCAGAGCCCGGCTGGAGAGGAAGCAGTGAGACAGGATGAGACAGGCGTATCGATCTGCATCCAGGTACAGTGAAGCGCTTTTCATCATCACCACTCGTATCTGCTTCATGTCCATCTTTTGCTTCTGTGTGATTCAGATCACTTTTTATTGGTTTTATTGTGGGAGATCCGCCATTATATATAATTTTACTTACATTTGCAATATTGTGATACTAATCAATTTCATTAAAATACTGGTAATAGTATTATTATATTGATTGCATGCATACTGACAGGTCCTAGTGCAGTGCAGTACTAAATTTAAAATGAAAGTATCCAAATGTATCAGCTGACATCAAGGATGGATTTTTTAGTTTAAGTTAAGTAAACTGAAAATTAGAACAAATTTAATATGACATGTCTGTGAAATAAACTCAAAATCAGTTCAAATCTACTTGTCACTCACAGATGTGTCCAGTCCAGTTGGGATTTTTGACAATTGAGATAGAATTGAAATAGTTTGTCACTAAAAGGGGAAAAAGCATCATCGTATCGTGAAAGTAACATTATCTCCTCACAGAAATGGTGGCGTTTCTACCGACCAGTAGAAGAGGAAGAAGATTTTGACCCTTCTGTCCAGGAGGGGGCAGCTGTGTGTCTGCAGGCACACTGGCGGGGTTACAGGGAGCGTCAGAGGTTCAGGCTGTGGAGGGAAGCTGCTCTGGTGCTGCAGAGGGCATGGAGGTTATGGCTCTACCGGCGCTGTGAAGCCGCTCTGGTTATTCAGACGGCATGGCGTTGTCATCAAGCCAGGGAAGCCTACTTGCGTTTGTACTCTGCTGTGGTACAACTACAGGCACTTGGCAGAGGCTACCTTGCCAGGCAGAGGTAAGACACACTGTAAAACACCCATTACCTTATTCTGAGCAGCAGCACTGGTTTAGTTTCCTTTTGCTAGAAAACTGAGTTTAACAAAAGCAAAAACTTTCAGCTCTTTTATAAAAGTGCAAAAGTCTGAGAGTAACTTCTGAAGTTAGGTGACTGCATGATTTTTGCACAAGCTGGTTAAAAACCAGATTAATCTTTGCACACAGCTCCCGCCGTGTATTTGGCCATTGTTCAGTGTGCTTATAGACCAGGCTTGGTCAGAGCACGTCATTACGCAAGCAATCCAACCCAAAGCAGCTCTACAATCAGCTGAGCTTCTGAGAGAAAGAACTGAATCAGACTCTTAAGTTTGGTGAAAACTTGGGGTAGTTATAATTTGCTATGAATAACTTTAGCAGTTTAAAATGTATCTTGAAAACAGGAATATAAAGTTATAAGCTAAAGTTGTGACCATGCACTCTTGATTGACAGCTTCAAAAAACTGAGAGAACAGCGACTGAGGGAGAAGAAGGAGCAGCAGGAGAAGTTGCTTCAGTTCCAGAACGGCCAGGTGAGTCTCTCACCGGAGGAAGAGGAAGAGCCGCCTGAGCAAATCATGGGCTTGGATCTCAGCACGTGGGAGGACCGTTCGTATGAACAGCGAGAAAAGAGCCTCCAGATCTTCAGCAGCCAGGAGGATGCAGTTAAGGAGGAAGAAGAAGGAAGAGCGCATCCTTCGACAAAAGACAGCCCCTCTAAAGCACAAACTGAAGCACCGGCTTCAATCCCAACATCCACTGTGGTGGTGCGGGAGAGGGCCCGAACTGTAGATGAGCCCAGCCAGAAAACCACTCGGGCCAAGAGGGAGAGCCGGCGGATGAGAGAGCTGGAGCAGGCAAAGTTCAGCCTGGAGCTCCTCAAGGTCCGAGCGACCAGCGGTGGAGCCTCGTCCCCATCTGAGGAACGGCGCTGGTCTGTCGAGCTGGTGCCACCCTCGACCCCACCTCTCCGTTCACCCCAGGGCACGCCTGACAGCCAGAGCTCCAAAGGAAGCTTTGAGCTGCTCACCATGGATGAGGAGCCACCCAAGGCTACAGAAGAGGTGACCGACAGTGAGGACCTCTGCTCTCCTCCTCCCTCAGTCGCTCCAGTACCTGAGCCTGATGTGGAGGTTGTTTCAACAAGCCCGAATCCAGATGAACCACACAGGACAGGGGTTTTTGATGCTGTTGCCCATCCAGACAGCCAGACCAAAATGGATCTGTCAGCTCCTTCTGCCCCCACACATCCGCCCAAAATCGAGAACTACCTCCCTACCTTTTACGTCCCTACTAGTGAGGTCAGCACAGTCATCTCCCGTCGTCCCGCAGATGAGCGTCAGCAGACCACGGAGGCAGCCGTCTCTACAACCACCACCACCGTCACCAAGCCTCTCAAAGAAAGGCGAGAGTCAACACGTCGACCGGTGGTGGTGGTCATCAGCATGCAGAAGGAAACGCCACTGAGCGAAGAGCTGAGTGATATTGTCCGTCCTCCTGTAGAGGTCCGAGATTCTGCAGCCCAGACAGGGGATTTGACACCATCGGCGCAGAAAGCAGAAGCAGCTCCTGTGCCTCAAGGTCCCGTCCCTGTTTCTACCTCTGCCCCTCAGGCTGACCAAGCCGTCATAGAGAAGCTGGTGCGACTGAACGAGGAGAAAGAGGAGAGGCAGCGTAATCAGCAGCAGCAGAATGAAAAGGAGATGATGGAGCAGATCAGACAGCAGAAAGAAGCGCTGGAGCGGCAGCGTCTTTTCTTCGCTCAGTACGAGAGAGACATGTTTGAGAAACAGAGAGGAGAAGCTCTGCACAGGATACAGCAGAGTCGACAGGGCGGACAAGATGTTGGTGGAACTGCAACCTCCGGCAAACCCCTTAGACCCAGCTCCCTGCTGATTGATAGAACAGCAGTGCTCGCTCCTCATGCCAGAACACAGTCAGACTCCGCCGCCCCCCCAATGCCATCTCCTCCAGCTGTTGACCTTCAGGGCCGTGCCCATCACCCCCAGCTGCCTCCTCCACCTTCCTATACTCCCAGAGAGAGACGCAAGGAGAACAGGCCTGTTGCTGAGGGCTGGGCGCCCAAACTCACGCTGGAGTCCAAAGATGGAGGGACCAGAGCGAGAACAGCTCCCAAGAAGCCACCAAGTACTCAAGGCCCCGCAATTAGTATGACAGATAAACCCGGAAACATCTTCTTCTCTCCACAGGACAAAGTGACATTTGCAAAGTGAGTAAAGAATGAATACATTTCTGTTTTTTGCTTTTGTTGGGTTTTTTTTTTTTGCTTGTAACATGTGTTTTTGTTATAATCTATTTTTTTAAGGTTTTTGGTACAAATCCTTGTAGGAGTAATAACAAAGCATTACCTAGAACCAAGAGGAAAAAAAGCAAATAAGCAAGGCTACAATAACCAAGCAAATAAAAAGTGGAAAAATAAAAGTAAATTTAAAAAAGTTTACATGCAGACGTGAATAAATGAAGCTTCTGTCTAGACTGAAATAAATAACTTAAATGAAATTGTTTACATGGCACACCGAAAATCTACAGTACTAAATGGAGAATTTGAACATTTCTAACTCTGGCACCACCTAGTGGAGGTGTCACAAAAACATTGCTGCAAATGCTACTTTACAATATGGATCCAACACAAATATTGTGGCTTGTTTGTATTTAGTCACATTTTCATTGTCTCACTTGTCTTTTGTCGCCACTTAAAGATTTCACTTTTATTTGGATCCACAGATTTACATTAATTAACATTTTGTATTTATGTTTTCACATTTTTGTCCATCAGGTTTGACAGTGACACTGTCACTAAAGAAACACCAGCAGTTGTTCCCACAGAAGGACCCTCACCTGCTTCCAAGCCCTCTAAAGGAACAAAAGCGCGGGATGTAAGCAAACTCTTTTTTTCCTTTTTAAAAAGAATTGACATATAGCATGTGTTTGCAAGTTTGCAGGAGTGCCTTTTTGTGTTGAGAATGAATTAATGAGTCTTGGCAGGACATCTCCCAGTCTTGCACTAAAAACAATATAGCTGACCAACATGAAGAAGAAAATGCACCGAAGCTCTTCTACAGGTTTTAAACATGCTGTTATCACTTCTGGAAACTCCAGGTTGGCAGAGCGGGCCAAAAAAAGAAAGCCAGAATGGCACGGACCCGCTCCGACTTCCTCACCCGCGCCCCCATCCTCTCAGTTGGGGGCGATTCAGACGAGGATGACTATGACGCCGACAGCCCCCTCAGCCCCCGTCATTACACTCTACCCCTCTCCAAACAGAGCTCCACGGAGGCGGGCTTAGGAGAGTCCTGTTTCAGTGACTCAGACATGGTAACAGGCGCCATCCAAGCCAACAGCGGCCCTCTCTGGGTTCTTAAAGCGTGGCTTCTCTTTGACATTTCTAACCCCCTCAGCAGAGAGAGCGTAGATCCGCATCACACCTCTGACTCAAACTGCGCTTCAAACCTCTGTTTTCTAAAAATGTAGAAAAACTTTCTATAAGAGCGAAAGACATTTCAAATCAAAAGCAGGTATTTCAAAGGCGGGTATTTTTGAACCACCTGTTAAAATGGTGTTTTGTGGTAAAACATAAAAACCATCCTTCAAACAGAAGAGCAAATATGCATGATGAAAATATTCATGTAACTTTTAAAGAAATAAATTCAAGGCTGTCAAACACTCTCCAAAAATCAATATCGGCAGTGAATGTTAATTTGGCTTTATGCATCATGAGAGATGCAGGAAAATGTTTGAAATGTGTTTTCCCCTTAAATAATCAAACCTTTAACATAGTTGCTTTTCTAACACAATTTGCCTTCTTTTTCTCTCACAACTTTAACAGAGACTTTTCTTCTTGGTTAATTCCTGGTTAATTATCATTATTTGCATGTCACTTGGTTATATTTCCTCTCTCGTCTGGTAGCACCAGTCACTAGAGTCCAACCTTAGGAATCCTTGAAAAAGGATGAAGATATTCACGCTTCACTTTCTTCATCACTTAACAAACTCCTGCTGTCTTTTAACGGTTCTTTTCCTGGGAAAAACTTTTTGTTCTTGTTCTTTTTTTCAATGTGCGTATATTAGTTATATTTAAACAGTTAATAGTTGTATTTCAAAAGTATCATTTGTTGTGTTATTGCTTAGTAATATCATGATTACTATACTATACTATATACTATACTTTGTCTTAGCTCTACTGATGTGATGCTGCCATCTGCTGGTTTGAACATATCCTCAGATCATAACACACTACTAGACCACACAGAAGTGCACATTGGTTTTGTCTTCAACATGTTATTCGACCTGATGTTGTTTCAGCCCACAACCTCTGAGGAGCAAAAGAAGATACACAAAGCCATGTCGTCAGGCGATTTGGTCAAAGTGGACTCGATGCGCAAAAATTCGCAAGATGGAAGGTTTGTTTCACCTAAACATTTTTTTCTCTATGTCTTGGCCCTTATTGAAATTATTGAGCACTCTTTAGTCACTTATAAGTTTGGGTTAAAGTAAAGTGTCTTTACATTTTGATCACAGTTTTGATCAGTAACCAAAGAATGTAAATGAATTTTGTTTTTATTTTGAGCAGGGTCCGTAAGATGCGTTTCTGGACCAAGACCAAGTATGGTGATAAGAAGACATCCAGAGAAAAGCTGATCTGTGGGGCTGATTCCCTTGATGGAGACTATGGAGACACTGGGCCATTGCTGGGAGAGGGTGTGTTATCCAAAAATCCAAAATACATCCATGTCAAGGATTTTTGTGTAATTGAAAATTGCATTGTGGTAGATGTTAGCTGCTAAAATACTGTCTTTTTTTAGGTCTTTGAACGCAACTTAAGTTCATTGGCATTGCTTGCACACACAGTATCCCATCGAAGTGTCGCTGACTGCAATTCTCTTCTACTCAGCAGGTCAGGAAAACATGTCGCCCCCCTGCAGCCCCGATCTGACGTTGGATCGAGGGTTCAGAGACTTGAAGGAGAACAAGGAGCCGTCTCCCAAGGTGAAGCGAAGGCGTAGTGTTAAGATCAGCAGCGTGACTCTGGAACCTGCTCAGTGGCAGAATGACGCGCTGCAGATCCTCACCTGCACCAACGACTACAGGAGCATGAACGATTTCCTCATGAAGAAGGTACGACCAGACATACTTATTCTCTTTATGCATACAGAATGATTATTTGACTTACAGGTGGCTTTATTTACATCTGACCACTCTCATTCATCTTTTTGGAGTTAAAGTTGGTCCGTATCTGTGCTGATTGTGGTGTCGTGTTTTTAGATCAGCGACTTGGACACTGAGGACAGTAAGAAGGACACCATGGTGGACGTCGTGTTTAAAAAGGCTTTGAAGGAATTCCGCCTAAACATCTTCAACTCTTACTCCACAGCGCTTGCGGTAAGTAACATCAGCACTCTTTATGTGATCATTTAAAATGGAAAAAAAATTGTGGCGGTAATTTACAGCCGCCATCTATAAATGTCAATCATGATATCCTTTTGTAGACAAAGTGATTGAAAGCCTAAAATTGGAATCGAGTCATCATGCTGTTTTGACGATAGCGGTTTCAAAATGTAAAATATCTTCTATGGCAGAACATTTTGTCCAAAGTGGACAGATAAACACTGTGCTCCCCCTGTGACCACGCTGTCTTCTCCCCCAGATGGATGACGGTAAGAGTATCCGCTACAAAGACCTCTACGCTCTGTTTGAGCACATCCTGGAGAAGACCATGCGTCAGGAGCAGAGGGACTGGAGAGAGTCTCCCGTCACAGTGTGGGTCAACACCTTTAAGGTTTTCCTGGATGAGTTCATGACCGAGTACAAACCTCTGGACGGCACGCTCAGCAAGGTAAAGACACATGACGGACAAAGTAATGGATGATAAATGAGATGTGGGAGCGTTAAAGAAATGTATGTGCATTAAATGCTGTAAATCTGATGAGAAATTTAGATGTGTAACATTTTTTTATCAATACAAACTTATAATGTCATGTACTCTGGATTGTTAGTTTCGGAGAGTTTAGAAATTTGATCTATAGTAAACATCATGTTAACATTTACTAGCAATGCTTACATCTACAGTGACATGCCTAATAAAGCCCAAAACATATCTGTTGTTCTGTTTTGTCTCTTTTCTTTTTTCCACCACAGCAGGTGCCTAAACCTGAACGCAAAAAACGGAGGAAAAAGGACACTGACATTGTAAGTCTCTCTTCATTTTCACTACATTATCTGGGTCATAATATGAATGAACACAATACTTTGCAGCCACTCCCCCATTTGCTCTTTGGAATAGCAAGATATAAATACACCAGTTACCAAAATAGAAAAGGCTGTGGGGAAAAAACAAACAAACATGTAAATGTGAAAGGAAAACATGCAGGTGAACTCCAAATGAACCTGCGCTTTGCTGCTCTCTGCAGGTGGAGGAGCATAACGGCCACATCTTCAAGTCCACACAGTACAGCATCCCCACGTACTGTGAATACTGCTCCTCACTCATCTGGATGATGGACCGTGCCTGTGTGTGCAAATGTGAGTGTACAAGGGAAATATCACACCAGGGATTCGGCAGACCTTTAAAATCCTTTAATTTCAGTGATTGAGCAAGTAATAGTTGTAGGAAAAAATCATCCCAAATATTTGCTGGTTCCAGTTTCTTAAATATGTACACTTGCTTTCTGCTTTCCTCTGTTTTATGTTAAATTTAAGATTTTTGGAAAAACAAGGCGTTGTCACTTTGGGCTTTGTCAGAAAATTGTGAAAAACACCCATCACAAGCTCCCAGTTTACAGACCAAACAATGAATCAGTTAATTGACAAAATAGTCAACATAGTAATTGATGAAGAAATGTGCCAGTTTCAACCCAAAAATATATGTGATGCTGAAATAGCAATAAGTTTTTACTTGTACATGCATTAGCAACACACATATCTTCAGATATATAGATAACAGATCTTCACACAGACATTTATATGACTTTGTACACACACACACACACTCACACACACACACAAAATGTCTGTTGCCGAGTTGTGTTCAGTCTGGCCTCAGAAAGCGAGCCCCGCCCTCTCCTCGTCCACCCTAATCAGATTGTTTTCAACTGGACTCATGGGGTCTGCGGTTCCGTCTCTCCGGAGATTTCTCTACACAGTTTGTCCTTTATATTCGCGCAGGATGTTTTCTTCTTGCAGGCCAATGCTGCTTTGGTCTCTCAAGCGATAACATTTTTCTGTTTTGTCCTGAATTTTGCTGAATAATGAGGAGGCACTGCCTTTCTGTGGGTAATGGAAATGACCTGTTTGATTTCTCTGGCTGTGTTCATCCAGTGTGCCGGTACGCCTGCCACAGAAAGTGCTGCCAGAAGACGACCACCAAATGCAGCAAGAAGGTGAGTCGGCCATATTGTGCATACGCACAGTAATGTCCCATGACAGTAATTGTGTTACTGTTGGTTTATGTCTGTTTATGGTTTCTCTGCCACCTAACACACCCACATTGATAGTTCCTAAAAGGCTAAATTTACCAGGCTGAGAATGTAATGTTGGAATAAATTTTTGTAAGCATTTTAAAACGTTGATCTTTCTTGCTGAGTTCATGTGTCTGCATGCATATACACAACATGTCTATGTGTTTATCACAATATATTATGTGTGTGTCTGTGTACAGTTTGATCCAGAGCTTTCCTCCAGACAGTTCGGAGTGGAAGTTTCTCGTCTGACTAATGACGAGAGGACAGTGCCGCTGGTCGTGGAGAAGCTTATCAACTACATTGAGATGCACGGTCTCTACACTGAAGGAATATACAGAAAATCTGGCTCCACCAACAAAATTAGGGAACTTAAACAGGGACTTGACACAGGTAACTTTAGCTACAGATTATCACTAACGGGTGATTATGTGCAGAAAAGGATTAAATGTGATTACTAAGTGTTGGTGTCTGCATTCTCCTTGTGACCATACAGATGTGGACAGCATGAATCTGGACGACTACAACATCCATGTTATTGCAAGTGTTTTCAAGCAGTGGCTGAGAGACCTGCCTAATCCTCTGATGACATTTGAGCTGTATGAAGAGTTTATACGCGCCATCGGTAAGTGGCTGTTATCCAACTCCACCGTGCTTCACACTGGACATCCTGTCCACAATAACAGTTTTTTTTACAGTGAACAGCAGAGGATATATTTTCTTCCTGTAACAGTAAATGGTAATTTGTTTTGTGGAAATGCCTTCCCAGGTTTGCAGGATAAAAAGGAAATGATCAGAGGGGTGTATTCAGTTATTGACCAGCTAAGCAGAACTCACCTAAACACTCTGGAACGCCTCATATTTCATCTTGTCAGGTAATTAAATAGATCTGTTCATCATAGTCTTAGAGAATTGATACACAAAACTGCTTGACTGTTATTCTAATACTGAATTCATGCTTTTAGGATCGCCTTGCAAGAGGAGACAAACCGTATGTCAGCTAACGCCTTGGCTATAGTTTTTGCTCCCTGTATCCTCCGCTGTCCTGACACCATCGATCCGCTGCAGAGTGTCCAGGACATCGGAAAGACGACAGCGTAAGAATAAACTTCATGCCCATTAAAAAAAAAAAAAATCTGTCTTTGCCTAATCCCCCCCCCCCCCCCTCAGTGTAGGATATGGAGGGATTTCAGTGGGGGCACGCATGGCCAGGAGGAAAAATCGCCATGGATCTTAAATTGAATTAATCTGTTTCATGTGAGACCTATTAGCAAAACTCCATTTTCCAGGCTATCAAAATCCACTTTAGCAGGATTTACTCAGACAGAAAAAAATACAGTTAGGCCAATTAATGACAGAGAAGCAAACATAAAAATGGTGACACTCGACAATCGGACAGTCAAAACTAAAATCGTTTGCAGAGCAGCCTTGTATCGTTCATGTCTGAAAACTCACAGCATAACTTACAACATGATAATATTATTTCAATAAAATACTGTTTGATTTCACTTTGATTTCCCCAATACTAGCTGATAAGATTAATGGAATTAGGGTATGAATTATTTATTTATTTATTATACAGTGTTTGACAGAAAAAAAATCAGGCCTAGATTAAATGACAAGGTACACTGTGTGCTATACAAATAAAACAGTAGAAAAGAAAAACTTCATATGAACTCATCATTTTGCTGTGACATTTTTAAGCCTTTTAAATCTTTCTGAAGTGTTTTTTTTTTCTTGCTGTCCTCCCACAGGTGTGTAGAACTGATAATTTGTGAACAGATGAATAAGTACAAAGTACGACTAAAGGACATCAGTAGCCTGGAGTTTGCTGAGAATAAGGCCAAGTCCAGACTGACCGTGATTCGGCGGTCGATAGTAAGTTCAAATAATGTGACTAATGTGACTAATCCCACTGTTAGCACATGAATCGCGTATTAACGGTGACTCATTGCTAAATCTACCTGACCCAGACATCCTAAAAAACTCCTTCAGTGCTATAGCTGTCTTCCTTTCTAAGCTGTTTCTCTCCTCTCCAGATTCTCCTCCCTAACCTCTCCTTTCCTTTACCCAGAAACCCGTACTAATAGCTGTTAGATTTATGAGCATAGTGCGCACTATGGTATGTATACACACACCATGGATTGCATCCCTAAACCATCATCCAGTGGTGATGTTGTTGTGGTTCTGATCACTGCACAGCCTCATCTCTTCAAATATTAACATCCATCTTCTCCATCCCTGAAGCATGAGTCATCACTTCACTTAGTCTCTGCTTGTGTTTTTTTTTTTTGTCAGACTATACTCTGTAAATGTCTCTTGTAGATAAAATAAGGACGTTATGCAATTGTGCAATAGCCTCTAATTAGATTTACATTATACTATGTGTGTGTCACTCATAAAGAATCTAAAGTAGGAAATTGCAAAATGTGATTTTATTTTTTTCATTACTATCTCTGGATAAATTTGCGGACAGGGATCGTGATTAACTTTCTCAATAAGCGTAGAAGGAATCTCATCGGACATTTCCCAAGCAATTATACCATCAGTGCCATATAACAGTGACATACAGAAAAGGGACAAATTAAAGGGTGGAGAGGAGTCAGGACACCATGTGCTTCCAGAACAGCTTCAGTACTCTTTGCCAAGTCTATGTAACAATGTTGGATCAATGTACTTCATACCTCCATGACATATTCCCTTATTTATATATACCACCTTTAGATAATCAGGTAATGCCATTAAGATCAAGATTTCTTTTGCGGGACAGACCTGAGTAGAGCCGATAGAAAGATAAACAGACATAGCCGGATGTAACAAAAGGACATACAGCATCAGAGACCATCACAGATATCACTAAAGAGATTTAAAGATAAAAGTTTAGTAATAATATATAATTTGGTGTTATGGTGAGGTGGTGAAGAGCTTGTTTTTACAAGTTCATCCCAAAGTAGGTGTGAAACTGAATTGCGATCTGGAGACTGTTGTTTTATTCGCATCATTTTCAAACTCACCAAGCCATTCAGTTAGCCCCGGTGCACTGAAGCATCTGCATTTAATGTTTCTACACTCTTTTATTCAGGTTTTGTCAGATTTGTCCCTCGTTGTATAGTGATATATTAGTTTTAGTTTAGCTTCCGCCACTCAGCTGAAAGAAGTTTGATGCTGTACTTTAAAACGGACATTTATGCACCTGGCGTTACTGACTCTTCTTTTTGCTTCTCACTTTTGCTCTAAGCAGCCAAATGCAGCTAAAAAGGTAACGTCTGTGTGTTGTTGTGCTGGTTTGATCAGTCATTTAGTGAGTGCTGCTGTATTGTTTAAAAACTTGGCCAGTCATTTCATGTGGTTCACTTGCTGCATGTGGAAATGAGTCGCTGCTTGCTATAATTGGTGAAATCTACTGCTTCTTTTTGTGCCAGTCAGCTGCTCTTGTATGGAGCACAAATTTAGTATTCACAGGAGTGAGAAAACAACCTCTGTCCTTGGTTTGTCTCCCAGGGAAAAGGCCACGTACAGCGACTAAGCTACCACACCCCTTCGCCACCAGTTAGTCCGCGGCTGCCGTCCGTGGCTAACGTGATAGAAGAGAGCAGTGATGACGTGGGAGCGGACTCGTTTGCAGAAATTCCCGATCATCAGCAGGCAGCCATGCAGCATGAAGAGAAGGTCTTGACAGAGCAAATTGAGAGCTTGCAGAAAGAGAAGTATGAACTTAAAGTCTTCTGAAAATATTACATGACCTTCAAATGACTTGAATTTATAAAGCCATACAACAGGGTGAAGAAAAGAAGTGAATTTACAACAATAACCTGACCAGTGTGCATGTTTATTATTAGTGCTAACTGCTAACTGCTGTCTGATCATGTGTGCTCAGCTCATTTAATAATCTGGATGATGTTTGCCTTTGCAGAGAGGAGTTGACCTTTGAGATGCTGACTCTGGAGCCACGAGCATCAGATGATGAGACCCTGGAGTCAGAGGCCTCTATCGGTACAGCTGACAGCTCAGAGAACCTCAACGTGGACTCTGAGGGAACCATTTCTGACTTCTCTGGTATGTTACTATGAAGGAAATCATAACTCACCTTTTATTTAGCAGTTTCTATGTATAATCAGGTAAAAGGGATGGAAAAAGATAGAAAAAGCTAAAAGACTTGACCTGTCTTGGCCTTCCTTTGCAGAGAGAGGTCCAGTGTTGACTTCCCCTTGGCCTCAGAGATCTGATGTGAAGAGCCCCCGACGCCGCGCTCTCCGCCGGCAGCCCGAGTCTCTGGACTCTGTCGACTCTTGCTCCAGTGTTTCCTCCTACTCCTCCTCATCACACTTCCACCCTTCCTCTTCTTCCTCCTCGTCCACCGCCCGACGCTTTCGTTTCCAAGGCAAGTCTCCCTCCCTTGGCTCAGGCTCAGCCCAGTCCCAGGCTCAGGTTCTGAATGCATCCCAAGCCTCCCGATTCGACAGCATAGACACTAGCCCCACAGGAGATCAGGAGGGCGCGTTTGACGAAAGGCCCCAGTTTACCAGCCGAGGCACCTTCAACCCAGAGAAGGGCAAACAGAAACTTAAGGGGGCCAAGCATTCATCCTTGAGGCACTCCAGAGAAGGCGATGGCCACGGCAGGGACCCTCCAGACATACCACAGCAGCTGGTTTTGTATGGCAGTAATGAATTCATGGTATGAAGGACACTGGGACACCAAAGCACTCCCTATTCAACTCCCTGGCAGGCATATATGTTCTCAGTGGGAGGTAACGCAATGGTGACTCCACTTCTCAAAGCACTCTTGCTTCGCCTTTCTTTGTTGAAGTCTGCAACGAAGTGTCCCCAAGTGCCGTGTACAGTGTTCCCACCCCCAGAAGGGGTAGATGTTTGGCAGAGGGACAGGAATCAGTGGCAGGGCTCCTCTTCTGTGGACTAAGCTGCCACCCATGCTCTCACAGTGCCTTGGCAGCTCTTTTACTCGGCGCCAAGAGGAGACGTACTGAGCAGGAGGACAGAGAAAAGGGAATGTTGAATGAAAATGCAGAAGACCATTCAGCGTCAGTGTTTCCGGGGCTGGAAAGCCGAAGCAGTGTACTACAGCAAATACGAACAAATCAGGCAACATTAGTTATGCGTCACGGACGTTACGGTGAACTTAAAGCTCACGATTATTAGCTGCTTTATGAGTTTACAGTTTATAACAGTCAGTGTAAGCAGTGGTTGCTCTGTTACTACAAATTTATTTTTCCCTTATTTAAAAAATTTTAATGTCACAGAAATTCTTTATAGCATATAATATACAGGTATAAATACTGTACAAAGCCAGAACACCAGCCTCTGCTGGGTAGTTGAAGTCAAATATTTATCTTTTTTTGTTTGTTTGTTTGTGTTTTTTTTTTTTTTTTGAGTATCTTGGACAGAGATGTACGGATTTTGGCAGTGAATGATTTATGTGTGTGCGTGTGAGTGTGCATGTGCCAAGCGCTCATGCGTGACTGTACGTATTTGTGAGAAAGTGAAAACCACTTCATGTGTTTTAAGTTTTTGCTGCTTCTTTCCCCGTACGAGGGAAATACCGCCATCAAAGGGACCAAGTCAGCTGGTGTATATTCCAGCCAAGGGGATCCCAGCTCTGTAAAGAATGTCGGATGTGTACAAAAATCCCTGCATTCACTGCTTAACAGCCATACAACAATTGTAATGTACAGTACAGTTCATATGTACAGTATAATGGAAAATGCCATTCTATTCTTGAAATCTCTTGTTACCCACCCCCACCTCCTGTCTTTAAAGTGTTTGGTCAATAGCAACCAAGCAAGAACATAAAATCATTTTGTCTTTTGTCTTTATTATTGAGAATGTTTCTGTCATTATAAGCTTTTTCCATATTGTTTGTAATATCTACAAAGAGTTAACACTTTCTCATTACTGGGGACTTTGCAGCAGAGTCAAAGTACCAGCAGACATTTTGATGTTATAGTAGGTAAAGCACAGGCGTTAGTAATCTCATTAACAATGGCTGCATTTCATCCCGTGTCCCAGTTAGCTATGAAAGTGACAGTGAGTCAGCATACCCAATACCAGCTTCCTAAAACTGAATCAAGTAAATAGAATTCAGACATTGTTAATTTAATTATTTACATGTGTGTTTTTCCTACAGTGGAAAAAGACAAAAAAGTAGTACCTGATCCAATATTGGTTAGTTACAGTCAATGATTAATAATGTGTTACTGCAAATCAAATATGACACACACAGAACAAATATTAAGCATGCAGGCGTGGGGACGGACAAGGAAATCTACCCTTTCGATGTTTAAATGAGACATGTAACTTTTGAGAGAAGAAATAATAAGTTATTTCTCTTACAGATGAAAGCCTGAGCTCATGTTCAAAATAATAATGATTCAGGTTCAGGTGGTTCAGGTGTCTTACTCAGTCTGGTGTCACCAGGTGGCTTTAGGTGGCTTTTGAAGAAGAGGAAGTATAATCTTCTAAGTCTTCCTTGCCTAAAAGACATACAATTTGCTGTGTTTTAGTCACATTTCACTCTTAGCAGCACAGGATCATTTTATAGTTTTTTCAGTTTCTTAAAAGAAGCTTCTCCCTCCTAAAAGCATTTACACTGAGCGTACAATTCGTGTTTACTGCAGAAAATATTTTTCAAGAATGGCTTACTGCATTTCACACTCTTTGATAACCATGGGGTTCATGACAGAGTGTTACTGCCTGGATGTTGTGCTTTCAGGATCTGTTGTCTCTTTAGAAGAAATGAAATACGATCGAAGTTCAGGCATCTTCCTCCTGGGAGAACAGATAATGTACAATGTGCTTTTTCTGTGTCAGACTTTTCTACATTTGTTCATCCTTCAGGTGCCGCTTCTGTCCTGGAAAGTCATTTGAGCTTAGAGGAGCATGAGTTTCTCAACCAGGGATCGTGTCTTGTTCATGTTTATCATCACAGAAATGATGGTTGAGGGCCCATTTCTGCCTCTGGTAAAGGTACAGAAATTGGGTTTTGCAATTAAATCTAATGAACTGCCTCTGAGATACAGTTATTGAAAATCAGCTTACCTCTTATGTGCCCTAAAGAGAGCAGAACATTCTCAATTTAGTTTTTATTCACATTTTGCAACTTCTTTATATATATTTGTTTCATCACTTTAGGATATCACAGTCAGCTTTTAGCCATAAAAAGATGTAAAAGCAGTTTGGAGACATGTAAGAGCTAAAAAGTGTGCAGTGATGAAATGTAATGTGACAAGATGTCATAACATATTTCATATATATATACAAGAATAGAGGGCATCACTAGATTTAAATTCTCCACCTCTAATGAAAGTGAACAAAATTACAGCATGTAGTTGTTTTGTTCTAAAAAGACTTTTTATTTTTATTTTGAGTAAGTTATAACAAAGCCACTACTTAAAGTAAAGTAAGAGTCTCTGTGCTGCACTTTCCTAATGAAGAAGAAAAGATGTCAGTCAAGTCAAAAGATGTTTTAAATTATTTATTGTAATGCAGTCTTATCTATTGTTTTTTCTCTTAATTGCAGTGTTTTTATGTCATGTTTGGCATCTAAAAAAGGATCAGCAGGCAGTTTGGTTAATAATAATAATAATAGTTTCTTTATAGAGCCCTTTTTAAGCACAGAGCAAATTGTGCTTTACAGGGTTGCATGGCTTAAACAGATCATGTATTCAGGTATGTGTTACTGCATCAAAATCTTACTTGAGTAAAAGTACAAAAGTGTTGGCATCAAAATATACTTAAAGCACCAAAAGTGCTCATCATACAGAATGGCTCATTTATGAATCATAAATAACTGGATTATAATTTCTGATGCATGAATGTGTACATCACTTTAATGTTGCAGCTGGTAAAGGTGGAGCTCATTTTTACTACTTTACATACTACTGCTACTTTACTACTGCAGGGTGGCTTTAATTATACTAATTTCATAATTTATTAGTTGATTTTTTTTTATTAATGATCTGAATCTGCACCAAGTGACTAGAGGTATGTAATAAATCTAGTGGAAAAAACAGTGCAATATTTGCCTCCAAAATGTAGTGGAGTAAAAGTACATTAGTGCACTGCTGGCCACAAAATACGAGCAGCTGCCTGGGAAACAAAACAACACAGCAAATAAATAAACTTGACATCAGAATGAATAAAATAACCTGTCATAAGGCAGGGCCAACATATGAAATGTACATTTTGATTCGGGGTTGTTCTGGGCGTTTACGTCTCCCATATTTCCGACAGCACCTGAAGGCACCTTGTGAACAGACTGAAGTTTTATAAAGAGTCAAACTTCGCTCGTTTGCTGCAAAAGACACTCAATCTAATTTCATGACATGTCACGAGAACCGCGCAGCCCGAGCTGACATTACCTCTAAAAATAAGATAAAGACAAAATAAAGGAGGTTTAATTCATTAGAAATGACTCGGGGACGGCCCTCCGGGTGACGCGCTCCTCGCCGATCCACGGCCGCGCATGCGCAGAGAGCCGCCGTCGGATCAGCTGCAGGGACCCAGGAGCGGCCGCGGTGTTTATTTCGCTCAAGATTCAACTTTTCCTCCAACATGTCGGGATTTGACAGCAACCCCTTCGTCGACCCGGTGGACGTAAACCCCTTCCAGGTGAGGATGATGTTTTTTTTTATTTATATCTGTTTATTTCTGAGTTTTTAGAGCATTTTTTTCGTGTGAAGTGAAGACAGAAAGAGATATGCTGCAACAAAAAAACCTGTTTGGTTGGTTGCTGGGTTTGGCCTCAGCATTTCCTGGCTAAGAATCGACTTTCTTAAGAAGTATGACACGTTGTAGTCCACTTTTAGGCTATTTTTTGAATTATTAAATGGAGAGACGGGGTATTTAGTGTGCACCTGTGCTGTGAGCTCACCTGCGCAGGTAAGCAGAGGAGTCAACAGGTGTCTGCTGATATGTGACCGTCAGCTGTGACTCTTCAGTGCGCCATTAGTTGAAATCTTAAAATAGATCAGATCTTCCCTGAGTGTGGGATTTAATGTCGCACTTTGCTTAAGAGCTTAAATGATCCTTTATAAGTTGTAATATTTTTTATTTATTTATTATAATTATCACAATCCAGTGTTTCCAGATCTGATATCTCACATTTAGGTGAACATATGTTTGTGACATATTTGCTTTAAGAGGAAAAAACACTCACCTTTTGCTTGTTCAGACTTTAGAAATTGTGCTTTTAACTAAGACAGATGTGATCCAGGGCCAAGAGTCTTATTAATAGTTAATGTGGTGTGAGACAGGTAAGCATTCAGGGGCTCTTCCTGGACTGGCTTTGGGTCACTGCTCACTCCATACAGATACCACCAAGTAAAACCTGAAGGGTCACGATTCGTCAACAACAAATGCATTGTCTTTTACAGGATGCCTCCATCACACGAGCCACCAGCGGAGGCGGTGAAACAACCGGGGAGTTCAACCCGTTCTCTGCACCTGAAATGGTTCGTTACTGTTTTTTACTGTAATTTCTGATGTAATGTGTTGTTGTTTTACCAATTTCATTTTATCTCTAACTTGGCGTTATGTTTTTCAATCGTTTTGCAGGGAAGCCACTCCGGCACGACTTGACCATCCCCATCTCTGCTGCCTCCTCTCAACCCGCCATCCTGCAGACCTCCGTGGAGCAGAGCGCACAAGTGAGTCACACGTTTACAAGTAAAGGAAATTAAATGAGCCAGTGTGAAATCACATTTGTGCGTCTGTCTTTGGGAGTCAACAGCGGCTGTGAATGTCCAAAACAATAGAGGAGCACAATAATTATACATGATGAGAAATTGATATCAGCAGGTAGAGGAGACTGAGCAGTGATGAATATTTGAGGCTGATATTGATATTTGAGAATAAAAAAAAAAAAAAAATCAAATTACTTTTTGATAAGTATTCCTTAAGTCTGGGGTATTGTGACAAGAGAACTGTGATCGAGATATATATATATTTTTGACATTTTACAGTCAAAAAAACAACTTGCCTGAGCTCCTGTTGCAATATCTGGCCACTTCTCTGCCAATGTATTTGTCAATGCCTTTCTAACTTAATACATTTAAATCAGTTGATAGTAATGCCTGTTTTTGTTATTGATATATCAGTCAGGTTACAGTAGTGAGTCACAATTCATTCATTACATACGAATTCGCCTTGTTTGTTTGGTGCATGACTGTCACAATAAACATAGTGAGAGAAAAGAAATAATGAGTATCGGAAAAGTCAAGAATCATAATAGAGAAATAAAAGAAATTTACAATAAACTGTGTAAATTATATAGTTTTTTTTTTTTTTTTTAAACAAAGAGCTGTTCAGAGTGTAACAGTAGTTAGTCAGTAAAATCAGTAAACTCTTGTGTAACACAGATGAATCAGGTGTCAGATGGAGGTGCTGTTGCCTAAAGTGTAGTTTATGAATTTCTCATCACAGGGCTTCTAGGATGTGTAGTGATTCAGTGATAATACAGAACAAAGTTTTAAGAGTTTAAAATCTCAATCACCCGCCAGGCAACTGCAGCTGCCGGCCAGGCTAACCTGATCAAACAGCAGGAGGAGCTGGAAAGAAAAGCGGCCGAGCTGGAGCGGAAGGAGCAGGAGCTGCAGAACAGGGCCGGAGGCAGAGCGCAGAGCGGTGGAGGTAAGTGGTTGGAGTTGTTTTAGAAGGTGCATTCATGTTGTACGCACAAATAAGAAGAGACATGTGTCTCGTGATGTTAACCCAGCTGTGAATTTTCCTGTCCGTCAGCTAAAGAGAACAACTGGCCGCCTCTTCCCAAGTTCTTCCCTGTGAATCCCTGCTTCTATCAGGACTTTGAGGAGGAGATCCCCGAGGAGTACCGCAGGATCTGCAAGAGAATGTACTACCTCTGGATGTGTACGTAACCCTGCGTGCATGTTTTGTCTTAGTACTTAATTTCTGAATATGATAGAGACATTGATACGTCAGATAGTATGGTTGACATCTTTTTATTTTGTATGTTAACAACTCATTGTCTCATTTTAATGTTTAACCCAGGCTTACTGCACACCTCGGTGCATTTATTCCTGTAAATTGAAGGACTTGATGAAGTAATAATCCATCTAACAACCCTGACTGTTTATTGTATGACAAACTATTTATTATGAAAATGACATGAATCACAAACATACTGTTGTTGTTTTTTGGTAGCTTTTTTCACGGTATAATGACATTCGAGGTTTCTGAGACTGTTTGTTAAAAACACACTCTGATCCAGTTCAGTTCCACTCTTTTACTGACTCACTCACACATATTTATCTACCAAAGATAAATACACACATTTTAGCCATTTAAAAGCAGAGTTTGTCCTTAGGTTGACATCTTTTCATGAGAGTTACTTTTCCACCTCCTTCAGTGCAGCTCATTGGTTTCCTGTGTGTCTCCCCAGTCCATAGTGCCACTCTCTTCCTCAACGTGCTGGCCTGCCTGGCTTATTTCACTGCAGACGCTCAATACGGTGTCGATTTCGGCCTGTCCATCCTCTGGTTCATCCTCTTCACCCCTGTGTCCTTCATCTGCTGGTACAGGCCCGTCTACAAGGCCTTCAGGTAACCTATTTTATTCCCTTGTGCTGATGATGAAGCATTCTTTGATGCTTTGCATGACTGGATGTAACTGTTTTCTTGTACAAGCAGCAGAAATAGGGACACATGCAGAAAAAATAGTTAGCAGTGTTTTTTACTTAAAAGTTTGTGAACACCATCATCCTTCAGCCAGAGGGGTTTGAGGAAGCATATGGGATTCACTCTATGCTCAGCAGCCTCTAATAAAAATATTAGAAAATGCTAATATCCTATTTTTTTTGCTTGCACTTCAGTGCTTTAATTAGATCTTTTTCCACCCGAAAAAATAATGTTTTCCCCAAGACAAGTATTCTTTAACAGAGGAGAATTATCTGAAACAGCATTTAGATTGTCAGTGGGCTCCTAAAATAATTTAAACAATTGGAGGAATATTTGCAAAATAAAGTTTTGTTTTTTTGGTCTTAGAGAAACTTTCAGTGTATTTTATTGACTTTCGCAAGTATTGAAACACAAGTTACACATGGAGGTTTTATACTGTATATGCTGTCTTTTTAGGTAAGTGTAACATCTATATCTAATATCTAATAGTCTGGCAGGAAACAAACATCTTAAATACTAAATATCAGTAACAACATGTGTTCATTTTTTCTCTCCGTAGGTCCGACAGCTCCTTCAGTTTCTTCTTCTTCTTTTTTGTCTTTTTCTTCCAAGTGGCAGTGTACATCATCCAGACTGTGGGGATACCCAAGTGGGGAAACAGGTCAGTGGAAACCTTTTTTATCATCTGCATGCTGGCTGGATGTCTGAAGGTGTAGTGGAAATGCGTGACACGGTTGTTCATTGCTAACAACACATTTGTGTTTTCAATAGTTAGAATGAGTGTGTGCATTCTGCTTTGGGTACATTCATTGTGAGTGTGGGTCAGTGTGTTTCTTCATTCATATGTATGTGTTTGCATGTGTGCGTGTGTTCTTGCCCTGTATTTCCTTCTCTTGCATCTCTTTGACAGATTCCTGCTGCCCTAAATTGTCTGGGTTGCTGCTTTGTAAGTGTGGGACTTTTCTCTTTGGGTTTCTTGTCTTTATCATACCATATATTAAGCTTTTCAGTTTCGCATCATTCACTTTTTCAAACTTCATGCTTTTCCATTGTCACTGGGGCAGAGTAAGATGTTGGTTCACTTCTCTCTAATTCAGTGCTTTCATACTATTCTATGTATTTTATGATATATTTAATGCCAATAAATGTTATACTACCATACTGAACTCACTTACTGTATAGAAAATGTGAAATGACTAATGGTCTGTTTGAATGTCTCTGTTGTTGACAGCGGATGGATCGCATCCATCAGCATGATCCGTGTAAACTTGGCTGTGGCCGTAGTGATGATGGTTGTAGCTGGTTTTTTCACTGTAAACGCTGTCCTGGCTGTCATCCTACTGAAAATGGTATGCTAATGTAAATGTATTATAGCTTCTCTTCACAAAACGAAATATTGAGCTATGTTATAGTCTGAATTTTGAAGATTAAGTGTTTCTATTTCAATATTTCCCAGTTAAGTTTGATACACGGTATGTCTCTGGGTAAGTTACATAACCCTAATTTAGCTATTTTTAAAGTTGCAGTCTACACACATGCTGTGTTTGCTGTTAAATTAAAGATGTCTGAGCCTTCTAATTAATTGAGCTTAGACCAAAATAAAAAGTCTACCATGGCTCTGCGTACATATATAAATATGGGTATTCTCACTGTGGCTTCATATAGTTTATTTTCACTCCAATTCAGTGAGAGCGCATAAAGATCAAAGACAGAAACAAAACAAGAGAAACTAAAAATGGGGGTGAAAAACTCTTTGAGCTGCTGCTTCATTGAAAGGGCAACTCACTCATCAGAGGAAATATGAAAAATAAGAAACTGCTGAAGGGCCATAAAGACTCAGAAACACTACACTACAAACGATTTATTTTGAAAGAGCCCACCAAAATATGGCACAATACAGTGGATGGAGAAAACAATAAGAAATGTAACCATTTATCCATTAAAAAATAATGACTCTGATACTCACTCATTCAGCAAGTGTGTGCCCTATGTTGTCCTTCATTCTTCTCTCTGCAAATATTCTCCTCTGGCTATACACACCTGATGAAAATCTGCAACTTGCTGCAACTAGAAAGCAATCAGAGAGAGCACACTTCCATCAAGCATCTGCAAGTACAATAGTTCATTAGGAAATAGGGAAAACTTTAAAGACTGTCCACAATTAACTATCTTCAAGTTTTATCAAATTATTGAGAAAAGGAATCTTGAGTCCACACCAAAAACAAATCACTTGTTACTTGGCCCAAAACTTTCCACTAAATTTCACTGACATGTATGTTTAGATAACCTCCTAACTGATGGACAGATGTGATTTAAAACACAATCTGCTCGATGTATAATCTCTTGTTTTTCCGTTCTCCCAGGTCCACTCTAAGTACAGAAGGACAGGTGCCAGTTTCTCCAAGGCCCAGCAGGAGTTCTCTCACGGGGTCCTGACCAACCGAACTGTCCAAAGCGCTGCAGCCACTGCTGCCACCTCTGCTTTTGACAGGAGTCAGGGAAATTAGACTGTTTCCCACATCCTGAGTGCCTCAGGCCAGTCTCGTCTCTAACCAGCATACCAGACTAGCCACGTCTCAACATTATTCAGTGGGTTTTTGGGATGGATGGGGGTTTGATTATTTAATGAAAAGGCCCAGAAACTTATTTTGAAGGGAGTTCTTCTCTAAATGAGATCAGCCAAGTGAGGTGTTGCCATTACACACTTAGAAACTTTTAAAAAGACTGTGGCAGAATGCAAAAGACAAGCTAGAGGTCTAAAACAAGCATTTTGTTATTGAACTCTTTATCGCTCTCATCAGTGTGTTCAAAAATCATGTTATAAAAAGTTATTCTGGGAAATAATTGAAAATCACAAACTGAAGTTGAAACAAACAATGTCAAAAAGGAGACAAAAACTGAATTGGCAACACCACCTCACAGCATAACTCCTGGAATACATTTAACACAGATTAAAGATGTAAACGTGAGAGTATCTGCAGAGTACTTCTGAGCAGAGCCGGGGTTTAGTGAAAAAGCCCGTTTATTTAAATTCTGTCATTGTTCATCAAGACTCTGGCAAAAAGTATTAGGATTTTTCTGTCTTACAGTTCATGTAAAAATAACATACTGGGGCCTCAAAGGTAAACACTGAGTGGAGTTGGGATTACATAAAAAGCAAACTTGACATGAGAATGTTTTACCATCAGCAAATGATGGATCCTCATAATGTGTGTATACATATCTTTGTCATTATAGCATCATGTAGAGCGTTACAGGGTAAAGTTCTTCCTTAAACATTTTTAATATATACATTACACTTTATACTACGGAGTTCTGATCATTTCTAGTCTACTTTCCTCTCAGGCAAAAAAAATGTATGATACTGTATAGGATGAGCTGATGATAATGAAGGTGACGGGATGAAGTTTTTTTTTCCCCCTTTTGATCAGCTTACTGGTTTAGATGAAGCGAGATAAAATGAAGGTGACGTTTAACTGGGCTGGCACATTTTAATTCCCGTTGAGTTGTTAATGATACCATAATGTTTTTGCCATTGTATGGAGCCTCGCTGTTATTAAAATGACAAACCAGGTGCAGGTTTATTAATGTAAAGTTACTGATATAGTATAGAACATAGACATATTAACCAAAAAGTGGATTCATGAGCAGAAAGAACACTATTTATTTTGCGATTATCTATTCTTTTGACTTTATCCATAGTAGTTATGCTGCAGACAAAAGTCATGTGTTACTGAATAGTCGCAGATATTTTGTATTTACAAGCTGCACCTACTTATGGTTAGGTACTTTCATTTTTTAACTTGTGAATATTTATATACACTGTCCAATTCTAATCTTTTGTTACTGTAACACTGAATCACTTTGTTTAGGTGTAACCTCAGTGCCTTTTAAGAAGATAGAACCCACCAATTTATGTGTGGAGATTTAAGCACAAGGCTGCTGGTTATTAGTGTTTTGTCTGATTGTAGTTGTCTTTATAGAGAAATGTATTTTATGGTGAAGTTTCCCCCTCTTGATCAGTGTGTTGTACATATTGGTGATTATTTAAAACATATTTACAGAAGGGGTATCTGTTGGAAATCGGTTCTCAGTCTTCAATAAACTACAATTTTTTTCTTCTTTTGGAAATTTGGATCATGTTTAAGACAGCTGTCTAAGCAAAGATGTATTCATACTATATACAACAAATGCATTAGATGTGTGATGAAATGTACATGCAGCTGTAGGGTCATAATGTACCTGTTTAAAGGTGTCGCTAATTAATGTTTCCTGGGAGTTAATTATACAGTTTGTACCTTGCTAGAAGGTTCCCATTTCCTCCGTATAAATAAGTGAAGTATTGATCTAAATCTCAGGTACCAGTGTGTGGATCTAAGGTGGGGAAATCTGTGGAGGAGCAACAGTTGCTAATGTTCTAACTGCAAAAGTGTCTGATGATTAACTATTTTCATAATTGTTAAGTCATTTTATGATCAAAATGTGAAGATTTACTGTTTAACCTTTCTATTATTTCTATTTATTATTAATATTTATTGTTCATTTAGAAGTTTATACAATTAGTTGGACAAAACTGTATGTTGAAGGTGTCATTTTGGGCTGTGGCTGATTCTGAAAAACAATAGATTTATTGGAGAAAATAATCATGAAGTGCAGACCTACAGTTAATTAGCTCTATTAGACAGGTAGGTGTGCTCATACAAGGAATTCACTCTCAATGTACATACACAGAAATACTGACAAGGACAACAGCTACTGTTCTACAGAAATCGAGATACATAGAGTTTAAAACAAGGATGGCAGTTTGACAAGTTAAGAAAAAATGTTTACATGAACTATTTACATAAACTGTAAAGAACTAGTAACAACAGTAACATATAGACAGTGAGACAATAGTGCAATATTGCAGAGTGCAAAGGATGCTGAAATAAATATTGCAACAGGTAGCTTTATTTACATAAGGTTTAGTAGTATGTAGTAATGATGCAGTAGATGTGCAGTTATTATTGTTTTGACATTTCACTGTTGTACAGCTGAACCTAAATGCGAGCATGTGATTGGTGGATGTGCGGTTGTGGGCGGGGCTTGCGAAGACATTCATAAATCCGACCAGCGTTAAAGCGCCGTCTCCATGGCAACAGCTTATAGTGTTGGTCACCCCAAGATGGCGGACGAGGAGAAAACCACGGCGGTGAGTGCGACACCCGAAGCTAGTTGTTTTTTTTTGGAGTAAACACGAACATACCGACAGGGGAAATGATGTTGCGGCATTTCTCCAGGAGTAAACGCAGCGTTATGTTTAAGTAAAGCCTCCGTTTGTCGCCCGCGTTTTGAAGTTTAGCTGCCTGGCTAAGTCGCAGCTAAGTTGATTATCACACAGCTAATGGTAAATCTGTCTTTAATCTCACTCATCGGAGCTAAAAACTGAGCGCTAACAGATGCAGTCACGTTAAGGTGACAACAGGAGGTTGCAGGCAACGTTACAGTGCACATTTATTCATTGTTGCCCACGCTTTATACCGCAATTTGGCGTTACATAATTTTATTGTTATTATCTGCACAGCTCAGCTCTGCACAGCTATAGAAAATATTACTAAAAATGTCAGTAGCCGCACTCCACAGGTGAGTCAAAAATGAGAAAAATGATCGGAAAAAACAAATCCGAGCATGTGCGCATCTACCTGCACACCACAAAGCTTGTGATGTGAAGTTGGTAATGTTTCAAATGAATAAACATGTGGGTATGAATTAAGGATGGACTTTATTCGCTTTGAATGTGTGAGACTGGAGATAACAGAGGAAAGAACTACTTAAATAAAATACAGATCATGGTAGATGGAGTGACTTGGATGGCTTTATGGTTTGTTAAAGCACTAAATACTGTGAACTCAGGTAATGAAAAGCTAAATTGTTTACTCTTTTTAAGTTATATCACTTTTTATAAGCCGTTAGATTGATTAAAATATAAACTGCATCTAAAAGTCAATAGTTTACTTGCTTTTCTTCATTTCAGAGGTTAAGTCGATCAAAATACCCATTACATGCAAGGAAAAAGTTAGTATCTCTTCAAAAGTACACAAAATGCTGTAATAACTGTAATACTAATACTAATATAATAGTAATTACATTTGATAGGACATGTGTACTAAATACAGCGGGAACTTACTGTGAGCCCAACTGTTTATAACTTCCAAATAAATACCTCCCTAGCCAATCTCTTATGTTGTACCTTGCAGGAATTTGGCCTTTTTTGAAAGACCTATACATCTATATTGATTGGAAAAGCACACACCCGCTTACTGCTTTTGTGCAGAGATGTCTGGTCCCCTACCAAAAGCTCGCCACAGTAAATAAATACTGCACAGATTAGAGTATATTGATAAGTTTCCTCTCATTGTACATTCAGCGTCTGCTCCAACACCACCAAGAAGCCCTTATCTGTGAGCAGGGAGAGCAGAGCAGAAAAATACATTTTGTGCAGTATGCTACTGCAATTCAAATTTGACACACCTGTAGATGATGGACAGAGGGATTTTTTTCTGGGAGACTCAAATATGATAATGTACATAAATTGGTGTTTCCCCACATTTATTTGTAGACTGGGAGAAGCTCCACTGTGTATAGTAAGTTAATGCCGAGCAGTTTAAATTGTTTGTTATGACCATGTGCAGAATATTAAAATCAGTTAAACACAGTTAGCTTTAAACTTTTTTTTTGTATTTGCAGTTTCAGAGCAGGGCTTACTTTACAACATGCAGTCACAAGGTCAGGTACAGTCACAAGCTCATAATTTCTAACAGAGGAGTTTTTTTTTTTTTTTTTTATTCTGTACACAAACACATGTTTCAAGCAGCCATTTCAGCTACGTGAGCTTTGACCTGCATTTTCACTGAGCATTTTAAAAGGTAGAAAACAATACACAGTCTCTTTTTGGGTGGGGCAAATCTATTTTGGTTGGGCCATCATACACACTCCTCACTGATAGATGCTTTCCAGTGTCACTTTGTATGTAATGTGTGGATTGAACGTTGTTACTTATTTATTTGTTTGTGCTATATTTCCTATATTTCAGCTCCCAGTTGCTACTGAAGCCAAGAAACGTCGGGCACCTAAAGGTATTGTTTGACAGTCTATAAGTCAAAATTGTTTTCAAGTACAATTTCTGTCTCAACACTGTGATTAGTTTTTCTGATAAAGGTTCCTGATAGTGCAAGTGTGGAACTAATCGTCCTGCAGAGGTCACTCTCACTCTTCTCTCTACCATCCCTAAAAGGAAAAAGCTGTGTACTCAGTTCACTGCTGAGCCTTGTTCCAGATATTTGTCTGAGTGGAAAATGTTTGTTAATGATTGCGGATATTTTGTCATCATAATTACGACCTAATGTCCCATTAACCAGTTAATGCAGCTGCACATGGATTAAGCTTTTTTTCCTTTTTGTTTTGTAATTATCATCAGCAATGCTGAGAGTGGAAATCATGAGAGCAATGAAGTGCTGTTGTATTTCCTTGCAGTGATGTTGACATGGCATGTAAGCCCCAAATGGTGGTGTACTTAGCATAATTTGAGAAGACAAATCAATTCAAAACTCTTAAATACATTAATGTATGGTAATCTGTATGAGTAATGAAATGTAATAAAAACAGAAAAAAAGAATGGATTTTAATAGGTAAATGTAATGGAAGTTTACAGTACTGCATAGGTGAAGTACTAAATGCTCTGTTAAGAAAACAGTCATCAAGAGTACAGCATTTGGAGTAACTATACAATGGAGGTATAAAATATATAAAGCTGTAACAACATACGTTACACATTACCTGAGCATAGACTTCAAAGAACAAAACTGGAGCATACAGTAACTGTGAGAGTATGAAATGTTTTAACACAATGTATAAAAGCATCTGCAGAGTTAAAAATAGATTGGCAGTCAGATGTGTGAACACCATAGCTTCTCCTACAGGGAGCTGTGACTTCATCGTGCCTCACACCTACAGTATATATGAATATAGTTAGTACTAAAGTGTGAAAGTACAGAATAATTGAGTTCTCAGTTCATCGCTCATGTGAAGTCTAGAACTCAAATTAAGATTTGATGATGAAATTTGGTCTTAAATATGAGCAAGAAGTGAACGACCCTGATATTCAAAAGTCCAAACATGTGAAATGATCACATAAATGCGTGAATGCAGTTTAATTGTCTCCAGAAGCTACAGAAGTCATGCTCACTCAGTAATTACCATCATTAAATGAAATTATTAGGGTATAATGCACACATATAATTAATATGTCATGCACTAAATGTACATTATGTTGTTTTATTACATTTTGCACGATGGGGTTTCTACATTCTTAGCACAAAATAGCCAGGAGGTGAATGCTTGAATTCCCACATGAAAGACCTAAAACCTTTTGAACCAGCAAAAAAGAAACTACAAATGGTATAAGGTCATTTCACCTGTCTTGATTTCATAGAATAAAGTGCCAATTTCATGACATTGGTGCAGAATTTTGCCTTACGTTGTCTTCTTTCAAGATATTGACTCATTTCTATCAATTGCCTGGGAAGAAAAACGTGTCAGCAGATGAATATGAGACTGAATGATTTGACAATGCTGAGGGTTTTTGAAGTTTTTTTGTGGTAAAACGTCTCAAATAATTTTCATCGTATTTACCATTACATTCTCCCCATGTGTCTTTTGATCTCAGCAGGCCGCTCCTCTGCTCTTATCCGCTTTTAACAGATGGTTGAAGCACATGGAAGGCAAATCTGTCTTAGCATTAGCCAGATCAAATATAACAATGAGAAAATTCCTCCATGTTTGGGATGAAGTTTTTCACAGGACTATATTTAGGAGACCTCAAGCTGCGCTCTTCTTCCCCGCTCCTTTCTACCGTTCTTTCATACAGTGGTTATAGGAATACATGTCAGACGTACTATATCCCATCCCTGCTCCCCAAATACGTCCTGCTTTGTGTATGTGGAGACTGGAGCACCACAGGACCACGGCTGAAACCTAGAGACAAGAATATTATTGCTGTTTCAGCAGGAAGAAAGCGGATTAGAGCGCTACAAATAGGGCCACTCCGAATCTTGACAGGGCAAACATGTGAAGCCCATGCAGTTTCACACTTAGCAATGGAGAGGATTTCTCTGAAGTGGTCGGAAGAGGCTCCAGTTCTAGCGACAAATCAACAGAGCACCGCACGAATCGCAGACAGATAAAGACAGAGGGGAGCTTTGGTGTAATTCACACTGTATTTCTACACAGACAGTTCGTTAATGATACCCCCCACCCAATGTTAGTGGCAGACTCAAAGCTTTGCGCTTCATTCTGCGTTGCCTCGAATCCTATTTTTAGCCTCTGAGGAAGGTAGTAGGTGCAAGATAACAGGATTACCAGAATAAAACTTGCTTGAACTGGAATTACGTCTGCTTCCTTGTGAAATGAAATGTTGTACTCCACTGGGAAGAAGTCTTGGAGCATTGTGGTCGGTTCTTGGGGTTACCTAACCCTTTTCTAAAGCTGGCTTTGTATTGTGCTCATACCTCCCTCTTTCTCTCTCTCTCTCTGTACCCTCTCTGTTCTGTCACAAGCACCTGGCTTGCGAGATACATTGTTGCCCTGGCAACGGGGAGAATATCTCAACCTGCCGAGACATTAAAAGAGAGACGGGGGGGGACAGTGTTTGTAACGAAAAACTTGCTTACAAGGTGACATTTACAGCGTGGCGGGTGAATTGATTATAGTTTAGCCTGGGGTTTTTGGTTGAAGTGTTAACGTCTATGCTAACTGTCAGATCAAAGACTTGCTAGTGACTGCAGAGAGAAGGTGCTTTCAGGATCATTTATTCAGCTGCCAAATAAAAAAAAAAAAAAAAAGACTAAATGAATTAAAAATAGTCCAAATAGACGTTACTCTTGATAGTCTGAGCTGTCATTTTGTGACTGAATACTTGCTAACAAGCTAGGATTTACAGTGTGGTGGGTGAATTTACTTAAATTTGAGCCTGTTGGTTTAGGCTGAAGGGTTACATCTGTGTTAACTGTCAAATCAAGGACTTACTAATGACTGCAAAAGTAGGGCACTCTCAGGATTAATCATTCAGCTATCAACCAAAATAAGACGTCTGTGGACAGTGAAGGGTAATAAGTTTTCAAGGTTTTATACATTATAGGCATCTCATGTTTATTATATTCCTCCTCACAGCTCCAGAGCTTCCTATTGTGGAGAGGAGAAACTGGCTGATCCACCAGCACTATATCCGCAAAGACTACGATACCTGTAAGGTAAAGTGCAGTCATCTCTCCACTCTCCCTGTAGATTAGTCTGTCATTGACCCGTGTCTGCGTTCAGTGTTGGTCTGATTGACCTTTTAAACATAATGCAGATAATGAATGCCTGGCGTGCACAGGGTCCTGCCTTAACACTGTGCTTTATTATGGCCTAATTCACTGCACTGACCTGCGTATTCCCACATGAAACCAGTAAGTAATTAACAAAATCTCTGAATGGATGCCTGTACTTGTAAGATATTACTGGTCTGCTCCTTCTCACTTTCTCTACGAGGATCTAATTTTTGTGAGACGATGATGAGATTCACTCTTACTCTTAGGTCCCTATTTTAATTGTGCCACAGCAATGACAAAAATGGGCACACTGTGTGACCGTGTGGGCATGTCTGCTATTTTGGTTCATGTATGTGCAGTATTGCATAGCGCTAAAGAGCTGGTTGAGCCAAAATAAAGATAAGAGGTTGTAGGGATTAATAAATACGCCCTCAGACAGCCGCATCACAGTCTTGTCGCTCTAAAACAGCTGTGCCAATCACAGTGAGGTATGACAACAATAGCTCAGTAAATGGAAAGACACTTCTTCAGGAAATCACATTGTCATGATGGTGCACAACACGCCGCAACACAAATCTGCAGATGGTGTTGTTTTTTTTTCAACAGACTATTAGTGCAATGACGGTGGAAACGAGACAAAAAAATAATAATAATTTAGTGAGGCGGTTTATGTGATCGTATCAACCCAACACGATGTCAGTTTTATTTCTACTGTTCCTATTGTGTACTCCATATTGCAAATGGTTACATCATGTCTTGAAAGTGTTTGCTTTGAAATGCATTTCAAGAATAAAATACAAGCTGCTGAAGTTACTCTGATAAAGACACGCTCACAGGATTAATGAGCCTCAGCAGTACCAAGTTATACACATCTGCCTGACATGTATGGTGGTGTGTGCCGAGCATAATGGTGCTGAGCTCTGATGCGAAGAAGATGAAGATTTATCAGATTTATTTTATTTATCTGGCCTCAGATTGATGCCGAGGTTTTAATGAACTGAGTGAGAAGCATTTCATAGAGTATAAAGCAGCTTTGGATGACAGATACTTAAATTCATTTGTAGTTAAATGCAGACTGATTGACACCATCTACAGGCGGGAGGATTGTTTAATTAAAATAGATTATCTACAAAATTACATTGGTATTACTGAATCACATTGGTGGTGGTATAAGGCAGCGTCTGAAAAGTTAGTTTTGTCAGTATAGTACTCTTCTCCACACATGTTGAAAATAACACCCACTTCAGTTGCAGAAACAGTCTCCTGTTCTGTGCCCATGTAGGCGATCATCAAAGAACAACTGCAGGAGACTAATGGAATGTGTGAATATGCCATATATGTTCAAGGTGAGCTATAGTTTTTATAATAACCCTTCCTCTCATGAGAGTAACCTGCATGATACTAATTAATAGCTACATCAAATGAAGGCTCTGTGGTAGTCAACGTCAAATCGCCCCATTACATCATTTAGTTCCCCAAAATCTGCTCTTTGGACCCCATGCTGTGCATTTGATTTTTAATGTTTTTAAACTTCCTCATGTAGATGAATATGCTCTCTTTTTTTGTGTTTTAATTTCTTGCCACAGCACTAATCTTGCGTCTCGAGGGCAAGATCCAACAGTCCCTGGAGCTGTTTCAGAGCTGTGCCATCCTTAATCCCACCAGCGCCGACAATCTTAAGCAAGTGGCCAGATCACTGTGAGTGTACTGGCCACAAGCCTGGTGTGCGTCAACCATTCTCCATTAACCAACAAGACAGACATGGGGGAGAAATATACAGAGAAAGGAGAAATATAACCTTTTTAATACAGCAGGGAAAAATCTACCCCCAGTGGCTATTTCATTTTTCACTGATGCGGGATTGTAATAATGTCTATTCAGCATGCAGTGATTAAGATGGGTTAATTTCTCATATGGATTATTGTTGTTTATTCTCTCCCTAGATTTCTCCTGGGAAAGCACAAAGCTGCTATTGAATTCTATCATGAAGCTGCACGGCTGAATGAGAAAGACTGGGTAAAAGAGAAGAAGCACTCTGAGTTTCTGCTTTGTCCTAAAGTTTGTAAGGGACAGTGTTTAGCAGGCCTGGCATCTTTCGCTCTAAATACACAGCATGAAGTTCTCTCAACAAAGTCTCCCCACATTTATGCTGGGAAATGGCCAGACTGAACCTCTTTTGCTCACTCATGCAACAATTTATCAAAAACAACTTCATGGCTGCACTTCCAAACTAACCCTGGGCTGTTTAACACCAGGAAGACCGTAAAAATTGTATTAAAAACTGTAAAAAAATGGCTAGTTATACTGTAGAATCTGTATTCCACAGAGCTGTTGTCTTAAATAACTTTTATATTTGGAAATTAAATTTAGCTCAGTCCTGTTCAATTAAGCATGCACCAACAACCCAAGTATTAATCGACATTTCCTCACCCCAGGAGATCAGTCATAATCTGGGTTTGTGCTATTTCTTCATCAAAGACTTTAAAAATGTGAGTATGCTGATTTCACCAACCCCATACAGTTCAAATTGTACTCATTCTACAGTGATTTGATCATTTTGATCCTTTCTGTGTCTGTCAGGCTGAAGAGCATCTAAACATAGCTCTCCAGATAAATAAACACGACAAGACTTTCATGATGCTCGGGAAGGTTCATTTGCTGGCTGGAGATACTGACAAAGCCATCGAAGTATATAAGAAAGCAGTGGAGTAAGTAAAGTGCAAGTGTGGATCATCATTTTAAATATTTGGTCTTATAGACTGCCACTGTGGTTCTGGATATATTTGTGCTGTAATATAAATGTTTCATCAAACCCAAATAAAATGGGACTGTGATATTATTAACTGTTAATTACACACCCTCAGATAAACTTATCTCAAGACACCAAAAGAGTTTGACATAAAATATGTTTCAGAGGAGGCTGGTTACTTCCAGGGGCCTCGCTCTTGATTTATTTGACAATTTTCAGTCTTTCGCGCTCATTTCTACAAGTGGTTCCCTTCAATCTTGCGCAAAACTCCAGCTTTGCCACATTTTAACCCTGGGCTGTTTTTAGGTCAGTATAAATTCTCTTCATTTCCACGTCTATTCGCATGTTGAATATTTAAACATTAGGCCCTGCCATAAATAAGGAAATGACATCAGTGTCTATAATAGAGCTCATTATGGCTACCTCCTGTTGGGGTTAAATGAATTAATCAAATGCCCCAATACTGGTGTTGCTTTTAATGAGACATACCGCTGTGAATCTTATTTTAATGCCGATCTGCATCTTTTTTTCTTTGAGCCACATCGTCTCCCCACAGGTTATAATTAATACTCCACAATTATGCTGAATCAAACCCTGATTGAATAATCAGTAGATTCGCTGAATATCAACTATGTTTGCTTAAGAATAAGTGCAGGCATTAAATGTAATTACAGGCACAGATAAAGTGACATTTTTCATTCGACTTGTCTCGTCCCCAATTCAGCTTCTCTCCAGAGAATACTGAACTCCTGACTACTCTTGGCCTGCTGTATTTACAGGTAGGTACATTTTTTATATCCTTTTGTATTTCTTGTCCACAAGTGAAAAGTACTAAGAGATAAGACGTACATTCACTGTAGATGTCAGAAACATCTAAAAAGGAGCTAATGTATAATTTTTGGTGTTCATGTTTTTACCAGCTTGGAAAATACCAAAAGGCTTTTGAGCACCTTGGAAATGCTCTCACTTTTGACCCCAACAATTATAAGGTACGTGGGAATTTGAACACCCTTTATGCTTTGGTAATAACTTAGTTCACTACTAAGCAATCTGAGGACAGTGCATTGGACTTCTTTTAAAGCAAAGGTAATTATCAGTCTTGTGGCAGTGTCCATCTTTCATAATGTGCAGTTTCAAAGGGTACATCTTCCTCTAACATCTCTCTAATCATTGTTTTTATTCCCAGGCCATCCTGGCTGCAGGCAGCATGATGCAGACTCATGGTGACTTTGATGTGGCCATGAACAAGTACCGAGTGGCGGCATGTGCTGTGCCAGAGAGCCCCCCTCTCTGGAACAACATCGGCATGTGCTTCTTTGGAAAAAAGAAATATGTAGCTGTAAGTAATATTGTTCATTTGTTGTCTTTATGATTTAGGACTAATATTTGACTTTGTTGTTCTTCTTTGTTCCTTAAAGCGAGACATTCACCAGTAAATATCAACAGTGTTAGTAGATTTATTGTTACAGTCTTTAGGTACCTTTTTTTATTTTGTCCTACTTTGCACATTAGGTTTTATATTAAAATCATATGATAAGGTTATAAAATACAATATATTAACTATTAATATACAAGTGTTTTCCCACTAGTTTGTGTTGTGACTTCTTACATGAAGTCTGTGTCTAGTTTGGGCTCCTTTTATTGATTGTCTCTTAACCTCTCAGGTGGTTTCATTTAAACAGCTGTTTTAGGCTCAAAGAGGTCAAATGATCCATTATTTGACAGAGAAAGCAAAGACCAGAGGAAAGTCCAAATAATAAACACACATTTGTGTAGCAGAACATTGTTTTTTCTTTTTTCCTCTCCCAGTAATCATCTACCAGCCACTAAGATTTATCATGTGATGCTTTGCAGAGGTCTGACTCCTCTGTTGGGAGCCACTGGACCAAACTATCCAACTTTATATGATCTGAATATGTCATGTATAATAATATCAGTCAAAGGGGTCATTTTACTGCAAAAAAGTACTGTTGCTTTTGATATTTTTAGTACATTTTGTTGTTAATACTTTGGTACTTTTTAAAGGTGAAACCTGTGAACCTTTACTTTAAATGAAGTATTTTTCACATCGTTGTGTTGGTAATTCTACTTGAGAAAAAGATGAGAATACTCTTTCCACCACTGAATTCCCATAAAGACAACTACAAGAAAACTGCAGAAATAAAGCACCCCCATCAGGGCTGATCTGTATCATTTGTTCACCAACAACAGACTGGACCTTTTAATCTTTGTGTGACAATCACAGCATGTATAGTTCAGGCATTTTACACTGCATTGTTGTACACTGGTCTTCAGGGTATACTTAGTGTATTATGCTAGAAGCCACAGTAGGTCTGCTCTGTTTGAAAGTATACTTGCTTTCAGTTTCATTGCTCACATCAATTATCAGACCAGTTACCTTTTAAAAAGCTGTATTTTAATCCATTTGGGAGCTATAAGGATGACATCATCTTAATAAATATATATAGTGATACTTAATTTGACCCATAAGTTCCTGAAATAATATAAATCTGCTGTTGTAAAGAATCTGTTGTTTCTTAGGTTCTTCACAGGATCATATATTATTAAGATGCTTACGTAATAGTCCTGTCTGCTGTACTTCTATTTCTCAACATCATTTCTCCCAAAGGCCATCAGCTGCCTGAAGCGGGCCCACTACTTGTCTCCTTTTGACTGGAAAGTGTTGTACAACCTGGGTCTGGTGCACCTCACCATGCAGCAATACGCCTCTGCCTTCCACTTCCTCAGCGCAGCCATCAACCTGAACCCACGTATGGGGGAACTCTACATGTTGCTGGCAGGTACTGAGTCAGAAAGACAGAGAAATAATTCATGACTGGGTAAAAAAAATAGTGGCATTTGGTTGATATTTAGCAGCTAGTGGCTGGTGTGCATTATTGTAATACCTCACAAAAGGTTCATACTATGACTTTTGTTAAGTACATGCTACAAACAACAAACTGAACATGCTGAATGTGAATGAAACTTTGAACCTGTCTCGTACTCGTTCTTAACAGTGGCTCTGACTAACTTGGAGGATGTTGAGAACGCCACCAGAGCGTATGAACAAGCTGTGACGATGGACGAGTGAGTCTGAGTTACACTCGCTTCCTTAAGTTTACTTTGTGTCTGAGTTTGAGTTTGTAGTCTAATTATTTAGTATTTTCTCTTCCTCCTTGGTCATGTTTTTCACAGATCCAACCCTCTGGTCAACCTGAACTTTGCAATCTTCCTCTACAATCACGGTGAAAAGAAGGGAGCTCTGGATCAGTACCAGGAGATGGAGAGGAAAGTCAACCTACTCCGAGACAGCAGCAGCAACTTTGAATTTGATCCTGAGGTACTTTTAGATCCTTTTGATGTCTCAGTGTGAACTGTTGAACTTACCGTATTTTTCAAGTCTTTGCCTCTTTTTCACCAACAGCTAATGGACATGGCTCAGAAGATGGGAGCTGCCCTGCAGGTGACGGAGAGTCTAGTGTGGACAAAACCAGGCAAAGACTCCAAATCAAAACCAAATTCTGCGTCAGCCACCAAAACCCCCGGTGCTGCCCTTGGTACCAACCAAGCTCTGGGTCAAGCCATGTCTTCTGCTGCAAGCTACAACAAGAACATCCAGCTACCAGCAGGTACAAACGACCACAACGGGTTGTAGAAAGTGTCCGTTAATATTCAGTCACCTCAGAATAGCTTCTGGTTTGATGTGGCAGAGCCGAGGTCTAGCTCCGAGTCAGGTTCCCATGAGGCTGGATCAGAATGAATGAAAGTTTATTCTGAGCCCAAACTTGAAATGAGGAGAGCACATAAAAAGTATTTTTCATCAGAAAAGTCCAGCGTTACACTGACAGCGCAGGTGGTGACAAATATCACAGTCTCCACCTCTTTCCATTAAACCAAAGCCCAATTTTTCATTTTAAGTGGGAACTTAAAAATGCCTCTTCGCTGTGTATTCGCAGCCTCTTGCCCGCAGTAGTGTTTCAGATTGAATATATGGGCTGAGGCTAAATAGAATATGTGGGGGGGGAGAAAAGCCAGCCTCTAGCCAGTATATATTCATGTCAATAAAAGAGAGACAGCAGTATGGAAAAATGACAGGTAAGCTAATAAATTCAAGGCTACTGTGATTGTTGCAGCTTACAGCTCTCAAATATAAGTGGACAGGAGTGCTTTTCTTCACAAGAGCCGGTGGGCTGTGTTTTCTACCACTTTTGTTTCGCTGTTTAATAAAAAAACAAAAAAAAAAACAGCAGAACAATGCAACCACATTCGGTGACATTTTACATAATTACACAGCTCAGTCTATCTGCTGTCTAACACTCAGCAATCAGTGTGGAACAGCCAAGTTGTTATAATTATACAAATACAGCCTGGAAATGTACTATACATTCAACATGTTAAAATTAATCATTACAAATCACAACTAGAGATACAGACTACTTAAAATGGAGGTTGTGTGTATTTGCTGGTGTCAGTATCTTTATTGCCAGGCTGTAACAGCTAGCCTGTAAATACATTTTGCTGGAGGTCAGGATTCATCTGTGACCGGCAGGGACCTACTGTATCTAGGTGGTCATTGAAATTCAGGCGCTGTATATGGAAAACAGCTTACCCTTGAAACTTTGGGTTTGCAATGAAAACTCACAAACTGTCACTGAGTGCATTGTGGGTTTTGGCCAAAGTCAAGCTATTAAGAAAGTTATTTGTACAAATGAAAACAATGTAAATCTCCCAAAAAGTTAGTTCTGTTTGTATTAGGCTGGTTGGTTTTGCAGGATTTCAGAGGCCCCCACCTCTACATCTATCCCATGTGTTACAGAGGGGGTGGAATATCATGAAAAACAAGAACAGTTTAGTCGTGGAGAGAGTTTTGTTGTTAACATTATAAATGTGCTGTTAAAGCATCAAACTGGCACTTCTTGATGCTTCACCAACTTGTTGATGTGATGAAATTGCAGCATTTAAACAAGGCGATCTAAATTTGCTGTCTGTGGGATGTGACAACTGGAGAACCGAGTTTCACGCAGAATATCACTTTACTGAAGTTGCAGTTATATGAGGCTGTCATGAATAAATATTTTGCGGAGCCATCATGAGTTTGTAGTCTTAGTCTGATTTACAAAACAAGGAAGGGATGCATGATAGAATAATATCTTCTCTTCCCAACACATCCAGCACATCCATTGGTGTTTCTGTCTGCCTCTATTGGAAGCTGCTGGTGAACATGCACATGGTTAAAGTTGAACAAAGGTGAACCCGTGAGTTCACTGTAGCCAGCTTAAAAACAGGACTTTAATTGGAGTAAATGGGACCAAATATTGAGCAGATGTAACTGAGTCAGCCTCTCCTTGATATGTTATAGACGTGTCGATGGGAGGCAGAAATACCAATCAATCAATCTTTCAATCACGTTTAAACTTCGTGCTATAGATATTAATCTTACTGAATGCCACACAAACATTTTTGGAAACTAAAAGACCTTTTCTGAACAACCTTCAATAGAAAAAATGGCATAAATTCTTATATTTTTGTTGTTTCAGGAGTCTCTAAAGGCCCCTCCATGCCCCTTGAGCCCGAGCCTGATGTGGACAAAGCCCCCAGCCCGCCCACCGACCCTCCAGGCTCCCCAGAACCTGCAGAGTCGGCCAAACCCAGAACCTCCAAGAAGAAAACCAAGGTGGAGGAATGAATTAGCTCACACGACATCTTTATCACAAGGTTACTCGTCTTTCGTCTTATTGAAGGAAATCAAGGTTCTTAAACAGCAACCAAGCTATTTGTTTGCTTTTCTAGTTCACTCTAGTGAAGTCTATCACTTTTTAAACCAAAATTCTGAGATGAAGTGTTTCTTGTAAATCTGTGTAGATTTTCTTGGCAGCACATGTCAAAACCAGTCCCTATGGATGTTGCAGTTCAAGAGTCTCTCGTCAACAACGCAGAAATATTTAATTAATTTGTTATTATATGGACGAGCTTAGCAATAAGGTTAAACGATGAGTTCTACATGTTTTGAAGGTGTCAGTCTGTCAGCTGTTGGGATTCCCAGTGGCTAAATAAATGTAAAGGAAACGCTGCGACAATCAGTGCTAAAACAGAGAGGGATGTTTTTGAATAGTTACAGGAAGCTGCTTGGTAGGGTCTGTTTCTGAGGGTTGAGTGTAAATAGTGAGACATGCTTTTATATGTGGATAAATGTTATGTTTATAGAGAGTAATGTATTTAATATTAAATAAGAGACTTTAAAGAAAATGGCTGTCACATGTCCAATTTGTGTGTTGTTTTCTTTTGTTCTCGAAACCTCAGCGCTGTCCACCAACAGGGGACAGTATTGTTCAAGTCTATCCATTGTCTGACACACAATTCATGTTCTGAACAAGAAGAAAAACATACAAATTAATACATTTCCATCCTGCATACTAATGAAACTGAAGCCTCACTGCTTCAAAAACGTAATGTATTAATGTTGATTTTTTTTTTTGTGGTTTCTGATATTATGTGAGTGAGTCTCATTTCTTTCTGTCATGGTGAGCATCCACTAATGGTTGTAAGGAGAGGAAAAAAATGCATATGAAAAAAGATGAAACTCTTAAGACCTCATAAATTATGTGTAGTGAAGGTCACATACAAACTGAAATTATTTGTGTATGAGTATCCAATATGGATGGGGCCATTTATACATATTAGCCTAAGCTCTTTATGAAATATGCACCTCTGACAAAGTCTAGATATACAGAAATATATTTACTTCTGCGTATTTAATACTTGGGGGGGCATTTAAATGTCAAAGCACTGGTGTTTGGTTTAGTAGTTTAGAGACTAATTAACTAAAAAAGAAACAAAGAAAGAGGAAGGAAATCTGTGCTCAGAGACATGAAACTTCTCTCTGCATTTCAGAAACTAAAGATTCACATGCAGCTCTGTCAGTCTTTACTTATTAGAATCACCAATACGTCACCTCCCCGCTCGCGGTCGCTTCATCAAGACTCTGCTCTGAACTGCATCGAGATCATGAACCGTTACGTTGGGAGGGACTTTGGGAATTTGGGTGGAAGTCTTGAGAGCAACAACAAGAGAGTGTTTCTGAATATGTTTCAAATGATGATTGCAACTCAGGTTAGATCGAGAGATTTTAGTTTGTTTTAATACAGAACATTTTAAAAGATCATTTTTTTGACAGTGACATGTTGAAAAAACAGATACCAAACTTTGGCGTGGTAAACACTTTTAATGGCAAAATCAAAAGTATATACAATATCCAACAATTATTCATGTTCTAATGTAATGTGATGCCAAAAAGTGTTGAAATACTTTAATTACTTTTCAAACCTGACTGAAGTTGAAGGTAATGATGCTTAAGAGCTTTAAATATGGCATCTTCAGAACCTTTTGGGACTTGGGGGCATTTTTAAATATGGTGTTTGGTGAGAATAAAATGTATTTATCCTGTTTATTTATTCATTCTGGACCTCGCAGATGCCTCTAAAGATTGGCTGGGAGTTTGTTTTTTGAGGACAGAGCTCTGGTTGTATTTGTTGAGGCGGAAGGAGCCGTATCTTCACCGAGATTTGTAGATGGAGCTGTAGGACTGAGAGCATTTCCATGTTGGATGAAATACTGACTTCTTGTTGTGTTGTTTTTTTTTGTGACAGATTTTTCCCCTCCCAGTGGGGAGTGTAAATATGTATTTGTCCTCCGGCTCAGGACAGAGCGAATACAGCTGCGGACCAAGTGTCAGGTCAACATGGTCACCGCTTGTCAGTCTTTCTCTCTTGTAGCATGTTTGTAATCGTAATGCAGCTGCAGAGTGTAGAGCGATTGTGCTGGAAGCCATAAAGCCTGGTTATTGTATTATGTGAAGTTAACAGTACACCTAAAAAAGCTCTGCATCCACTCCAAAGGCCTAAAGTCACTTCATCAATGCATCACATTCTTCATCACAGAATATATAATTATTAAAGAGTTTGTTCTGTTTAGAAGAGTTTATTTGACCTTCTACAAATGATTCTGCCTCAGGAAAGTTCACAGCATCAGTAGTTATTCAAATGTTTTTTGGTTTTTTTTTCCACAATAAAAGCATCCCTCTGTTTAGCCTTCAAAATTTTAATCGGGTATTTATTTTTGCAACTGACACACTTGGCCTCAAGACTCCACTTTACATAGATACTTAGATAGAATAGAGTTAAATAGAGTTTTGTATTAATAATGTGTCAGCATCTATTCACTGAGGGTCCCTTAAAGAAAATAAATAAATATATAAAAAAAGCCAAGGAGCCTAGTCAAGTTAATTTCTAAGTACATAGCAGTATATGACCCAGTTTGGTCATAAAATATTGATGAATGCTGTTTTTTTACTTCAAAAATTGATTTATATGTATGAGTGAGTCTGCATACTCCTGGTGTTCATGTTCAAATGATGCATTAGTTTCCTCTGAATACCATGATATCACACAGTCTCCTGTCTCACTTTGCTGAAATGTGGACAGAAAATTTATCAAGTTTTGTACACTGTGGTTAAATAGAGCAATCCAATCTCCTGCTACAGTGTTTTATATAGATATTATTACAGTATATTTCTTTTTATTCACTTTTACTTACGGGGAGACTCATGGATGATGTGTCTGTTTTGGCCATGCTGCAGAAATAAATTTCCCATGTGGGGCGGTAAAGACTGAACTGAACAATTCTGAAATTACTTTATTGGCACCGTCTCCCAAACTGTAACCTGCAATTTCAGACTGATAGAATTCCCTTCTATCAAGGAGTAATCAGTTATTGATTAAGCTCAGTAGAAAATGGAAAAAATAGAATCACAAATGAAAAAAAAAGAAAAAAATTACATTTAATATCTATTTTTCTCATTTATGGTTTTTGGTTCACTGAGGTTAATTTGATACCATACACTTATTAAACATTTAAAAGCATTTATAAAGCTAAAGTATTTTGCTCCTTGAGATAATGTATTGAAGATATGTAACTGGTAAAATCCTCCAGTCTCACATGAATACTTGTTGTCACTGAAGACTGAATCCAAACACCCCATCGTTTGACTCTGAAGACACACACTGTGCTGATCATCCATCTGTCAGCATCACCCTTCTTACATTTTAATCTTTTAGGACAGAGAATACCATGTACGTGTGCTGCTATTATCGCCAAGAAACTGCAGCTTTTTTTTTCATTAGTTCCTTGTTAAACTGTGCATGCCTGAATCGCCTGTGGTCCTAACTTTTACAGGCCAGCTGATGGCCTGTAATTTACTGCTCCTGCTGCAGTTATTTTTCAGTGCAGCTGTGGAAGATTGGTTTTCCATTTCTCATCTTTCTACAATTCAAATCGCCTGTGGAAGCGTCTCAGTACCTCGTGGAAGTTTCATTTTAAGTTCTCTGGCTCCGGGGAATGGTGAGTTGTGCTATTTTTTTCATTGTTGGGGGGGTTTTTCTTTACTATTGAGGATGTAACTTATATGAATGAGCCTAAATAAATACAGTATCTCTATAGTAATTGTGAGTTGTGGTTGGTAAATAAGACTGTTGATTCTCTTTAGTTAAATTCCCATCCTGAGTTTCTTTTATAACTTTTATAATGTTTTGGCGTGTGTGTTTTAATGTATTTTTTAAGTGTTGTTACTGCAGCTGTCAGTTGTTGACTGACTTGTTTGCCGAGATGCTCACAGCTGGCAGGCTGTATTTTTGTTTGCTTTGCTGCAGCAGAGAGCTGACGGAGGCCTTACTCGAACAAAGAAGAGGAAATGTTTTATTTCCTTTGTCCACCAAGTATTCTGTATTTGAAGTCTAGTGAGGAGCAGAGGTTTGATATTTGAGGGTTTCTGGCTATCTGGATCTCACATAAGCTGCACTGTTAACCTTCACCCCATCTTTCCTCCTTTCCAGCCCTACAACCTTTAAGCTTTTAACTTGCAGAATACATAAAACTACTGTAATTCTGTCTGCAGCTCTTCATTCAGGCTCTGCTCCTTGTCTGGCCCTTTTAAATAGTTCCCCAGATAATCGTAAGGTCTCGGGTATCAAGTTCAGTACAACTCCTCCACACGCTTCCCATCAGCCTGTCTGCCCTGTCCTGTCTGTTACACAGACAGTTATGTCCAGTTTCTTGTGAAATTTCCTGTCTGATACACAAGAAATATGCCAGTTCCATATTATTGTACATACTAATTGAATGCATTTTATATTAATCTATATAATCTACAGTTTTTCCTTCACTTATTATACAAGGAATATACATACTTTGAGAAATTACTTATGTGCATAGTACAAATACAGTCAAACAGCTTTATATTGCTGCAAATTAAACTTAACTGAGGTGTTATTGGAACTGTTTCACCAACATCAGCAATTAGGTTTTTCCAGCTGTGAGCAGCTCCTTAATTTCCTTTGTGAGTCGGGAGATGGAAGAATAATGTCAATCAACACTACGCTCATTAAGAAGGGCAGTGTCAGTCAAAATCAACCCCCACTTTGGTCCAGACAGGATTATCTTTGTTGAGATAGAAAGAGGTTCACATTTGTGTCTCAACAACTACTGGATGCATGGTGATGAAATTTTTAAATGATTAATTGATGTTTGACGAATTGAAATAACAGTGGGCATCCCCTGACTTGTGACACCCTGTCCTGTTTTATTTCCTGCTAAACTAAATCATTCCCATTAGTCTCAGCTAATTAGTAAATATTATCATGCTAACACATCCAATTAAGACTGAAAACATGATGACCATTATACCTACGTGAGATCAACATGTTTGTATTGACATTGTGAGCATATTAGCATCCTGATGTTAGCAGCTAGCATCTTGTCATCTATCCAATGTGAACACACTATAAAAGCTGCACAACCACCACTGTGATGGAGGATGTCAAGGACACATGATTCCTCCTACAACAACCTAAGCACCTCTGATGTGTTTGCGGTCACTCTTCATGTGAATCCATCCACCTGTTACACTGAATGCAAGATGACTGATCAATTTATCAACAGAAGAACTCAGCATTTAATTTTATTCACAGAATTCAAGTTCAGAAAGCTGATATGATGTGCAGAAATTACCTGAAGCCTCATTTATAAAAACTTAGACACTCTAATGAATCTTTAATGGTATCTCAAGATCATTTTTCACTTTATGCATGAGTTTGATTTATGAAATAATCTGAATGAAGCTGAGTCTGCCCATTTAGAAAACATGTTTTGCACCCGTCTAATACAAACCACCTTGGAGATTGCAATAAATCTTCAATCCCTTACAGATCAATTAAAACATTTCTGCGCAGCACCGTTGGCATCTTAATGTAATGCTGTAGAAACCGAGGATTCAATCACGAGCCCGTCAGTTTGATTTGAGTATTAAACTTGCGACTTGTTTTGAAGAGTAATATTAGCGCTATCACAATTTTTTAGGCCACCTTGTATCAAAATATTTATGCAGCTTGCATGCAGCCCACCACAGGGGTTCGCATGTGGTTCTCAAGCCTGAAGAAACCTCAGCACAGCAAGCAAGTAATGTGCTCTGTCAGATATAAACATGCTTTAGAATTGATGCACGCCAAGTTGAGGTTTTACAGAGAGTAACTTTTTTTTAGGGTTAGGGTCATCAAAGATGGTGCTGATGCTTCCTCCACAAATGGAACCCAAAATTTCTTATCGGCTGAAGGAATAAAGGTTGTTCTCATGACAATGACTGAGAAATCAAAGGTGTTTTTAGTAATTTTCTTATAGAGAGGGGGAAGACTGTCATCAAAAAGATCCAATATTGTTTTAATAAAGGGATAATGGAGCATGTTTTCAGATAGTCGCTCCTCTTTTCTTACCTCCACACTTGCAGCTTCATCCTGGTGATATTTTGAATTTTTCTTACTGCAAACCAACTATGAAAAACTGTTAAAAACACATCAGGGAACCACACCGTTAAAATGGGTGACGTAATCTTTTATGTACATGAACATGAACTGTAGTTTGATGACTCACTAATGCACCAAATGTGTAAGTAGTCCCTAACAAATGCACATTTGCCCTGTTAGAGTAACACTTGCTAAAAACTACAGTGCTCAGCTATTTCAGGAAATAAGTGACCCTTATTAAAAACTAAAGGTGTTTATTCATGATCTGTTTTTAAAGACTTCAGTATGAACAGGCTTGGACACTGACACAGACAAACTGGAAAATGATAACAGATGGAGTAAGACGTTGGTTTTGGTGTATTTGTTTGCAAGAACACAGATATAAATAATATAGATAACATAGATAAGCTTTATGTTTTACAAGACTATATGCAATGCCTTATGGGAAAGGGAAAGGGTTAGTTTTCTACTGACAAGAATATAAAAAAAGTGACTAAATAGTGGAAATCGGTCCACAACTATTCTTGTGTTTGCTTTGTGCTTTTGTTTTCATTAGTATGAACTTAAGTTTGGCCTCTCTCTGAATGGGACGACCTATACGTATAATGTATTTTCCTCGTTGTTTTTTACGGTTGAAACCTGCAGATCAGAGGACATGAGGAACATTTAAAACCTCTGCAGAGTGTGGGCAGTAGCCAGAGATGAGATATATCTTTATAATATATTTCATAATCTGTAGATATTTTTCCGCACCTCCAGCATAGGCGTCCTTGAGCTGGAATTTAACCTCTAATCGACTCAGTGCCCTGACCAGAGGCTGAAAAGAACATTTTTCTTACGAGATATTAATAAGGCATGGCAACTGAGACACAGGTTTTCCCAGGTTCCATTACATATGATGGATCAAAAATTTTATTATTTATGATTCAGTGTGTTCATATTTTCAGCATGGCATGTGTTTATAAGTGTGGTCAATGAAAACCCACGGTTTCTCTTGGGTTTTACGGTTGCTTTTGTTGATACTGATGCATTTTGGCAGAATAAAGCTTCATTCATTCATTTATAATTGTATATAAACAGTATGTGCAGTGGTTGCTGGTAGCTGTTTTCAGTGAAAAAGTTCTTATAAACATATTGTACCGTGCCTGACAAAGTTAGCTACCAACTGGTGAACATAGTGGAACATTTAGCTGCTAAAAGACAGATATTTAAAACAGACAAAAACGTATATTTTTCTGTGGATTTCTGTTACCAAGTGGAAGGACAAATTTAAGCTGATGTCGGTAATATGTAAAAAAATAAATAAATAAATAATAAACTTTTTGACATATTTTCTAAAACTATTTTCTGCACTGATAGTAGTAGATAGATAATCTGCAAAAGAAGTCACTCTCCTCTGCCTCCACCTGCTGCCTCTAAGGCCATTTGAGAAGAATCGACTGCACCTGAATGAGAACAACCAATCAGAACAGAATAAGACCAGTGAAGAAAAGAAAGCTAAAAAGAAAGGATAAAAATGAGCGAATATGTAGGGAGGGCTTTGGAGGTGACCTGGAGTAGTTGAAGAGAGAGGGGGAGGCACCTGGAAGTTGTACCCATTTGAATTTTCCAGAAGCTAAGTTCCACCCTTTTCTCAACTTCAGCTTTAACTTTAAATTTCTTATATCTCAAAAAAAAAGTTGACTACAAACAGACACACTTGATTCATGTGGCAGCATTTTTCTAAGAGAACTATCTTTACTCACTCCTCCCTTTCTGCTCTCCTGCCTGCTGACCAGTCAGGGTCCAAAACTTTCCACTGTCTCAGAGGCTCTTTTATTAATTCATGACTGCTCGCTGTAACCTGCAGCCCTGTTCCACAGTAACTAGGGGTTTGTGCCTGGGTGGAGACTTCAGAGCAGCAGGGGGAAATAAATCTGTTTTATCAAGCAGACATACAAAGGGTCGTAAGCAAAACCTATTAGCAAGGCACAGCTTTATTTGTTACGCCCCACTTCAGCTCTGCAAAATGATGATCAATAGATGATTAAACTCACTAAATCAAGCATGTTTGGGTTTTTGGGGGCTCAGTTTTCTCTGCAGTTCAAGCACTTCCTCGTTGGTGTCCAAATTGAGGCGGCTGTTATTCCTTCCAATGAGACATCTTTATGGTTTCAGGCAGAATTGCTTTGCCTCCTGTGGATGTATGCATCATGTCTGTGATCAGGGACAACAAACGCCATAAGAAAAAAATTTCCCAGCGGAGTGCTTCTTTTTCTCTCAGTGGTGCTGGTGGCGATTTGGCAGGCTGTAAAGCACCGGGAAGATCCTGAGCCAACAAGTGAAATAAGACCTCGGCGAGATTTTAGACACGGCATATTGTTTACAGTCATGCTGTACAGCAGATGTGGCATAATATTTCTATCTCGGTGAAATACGGTGTTGGTGTTTGCGCTTCGACTTGTGTGAGCGGAGCCTGGAGATCTGACCTGATTTTACTGTTATAACAGCTTCAAAGGAAAGGATCAGCCCAAATAGTAAATAGGCCTGATGCTGCATGTATCACCATTCAGTTAAAAGCAGCGTAGATAGTAGAGTGCAAAGCCTCCACATCAGCACCATTTAACTGTGTGTAGGATTTAACAGCGCGTTTGATCGTCTTTTAGGTTGTATTCCTTGTGAGAAAATCCACCTTGCAGAACTTTGTATATATTTCTTTAAATAAAATATCAACACGTTTTTGTAAAGTTAATAGTTTGAGGAATAGTTTGACATTTTGGGACATACATTTTATTTGCTTTCTTGATGAGAGATAGATGAGAAAAATGTCACTGCTCTCATGTCGGTACAGTAAATATGAAGCTACAGCCGGGCTGTCCAAGGGGGTAACCACAGAGCTCAGTAATGAACTTCTTTTTAAAATATGAACAGCATGAATATGAAGGGCAGGCTGTGGCTCAGGAGGTAGAGCAGCAGTATTTGGCGTTTTAATCCCCGTCTCTCCTGGTCTGCATGTCGAGGTGGCCTTGGGAAGGCTACTGAAGCTGAAGGCATGGTCATCAGTGTGTGTGTGTTAGATCCTGTTGAGCAGGATGGCAGCTTGCACGGAGGCCTCTGCCATCACTCTATGAACCCGTGAGCGGATGGGGAGAATGACATGTATTGTAAATCGCTTTGTAAGACTAGAAAAGGGCAATGAAAGTGCAAGTCCATTTACCATATGAACACAAACTAAAACTGTAAAATGACTCGTTGTGGTTTTACGGGGGAGTTGGGCGCCGGACCATTTCTTGGCTGGAAACAGTGACTTCCTGGAGAGGATTGAGTTACCTTTAGACGGAGGAGCCAGGCTAACCGTTTCACCTTGTTTCCAGTTTCCAGTTTCTTTATGCTAAGCTAAGCTAACAGGTTGCCGAACGAGTCCTGACATTTACAGTTCAAGTATGAGAGTGGCATCGATTTTCTTCTTTAGCTTTCGGCAGGAGAGTAAAAAAGGATATTTCACAAAATGACAGAATATTCCTTTTACAAATGAGTGAAAGCGTGGTGAAATTTATTTCTTTGGTTGGCAGTGTTTAATTTAAGATTGATTATGTCCCTGAAATAGTTAATTAGGGTTTATGCATGCTTTGCTTTACGTGTAAAGATTTAAAAAAATCATCTCAGAAGTGTTTGACTTGACGTTGTCTGGCTGACTTCGCCTCCATCGGTTGCCCTTTTATAATTCCACTCGGTTTAACACAAACCAGTGTTTGGGATTTAGGGCAGCAGTCGATGGATTAGAACATACAGACAGAAAACTAGCAGGGAGAGGGAGAGACAAGCCTCAAATCCAGTGTGCTTTTGAGGTGCTGTTTCATATAATTAATCTGCCTAGCTTCACTAGACTCATGCCATATTTCATGGTGACACTAATAATGCCTAATTATATGATGTTGTAAAATCTTAGTTGGTGTTTAAACATGTAATTTAGGTAGAGTAATGGTGCATATAATGTATTTTACTTTTAATCACTCTGGGTTTCTTCGTGAGGAACTGAAGGAGCGAGGCTTTGCATTTCAATAAAGCCACTTGATTAGGGAGTACGGTTGTTGCTGTTGTTGTTTTTCGAGAGATACTGTTTACTCTGAGCTCTGCCTCCCAAAATTCCCCCCTCCGCTCCTCTCCTGGAGACAACTCAAAGACCCCCTGCCGGCAGCTCAGCAGAGCAGCTTTATCTGGGTTCTCCGCTCTCCCGTCTTTCCACAAGCCTCGTCTCATTGTGTCACCCCAATGTGTCAGCCACAAGCTGCAAGTCACAGTCACAAACTGCATCTCAGGGATGAGAGAGCCATTCATTAGAGCATCAGCACCAGCTCTCTCAACAAAGGTTCACTGTTTCATTTCCCATCGCTCCATATGCATGTCAATTAATACGAATAAAGAGGCAGGAAAGTGGATATACTGCCGACAACAGTTAAGGGAATTTATGTGCAGAGCAGAGATAATTTTCAAAGTTATCTCTTCAAAGGGATACTTTGAAAAGTGTTGTGCACACGCGCAGCCAGGAATAACATTTTCCCCGCAGTTGTGTAAAATATGTATGTGCTCTAACAAAAAGAAATGCAAGATGCTCAGGCCAGTGAATCACACCACTTATATTTTCAATGTCACCTTAGTTTTGAATTTTCACATTAACGCCTGTTTAGATCTTTGTTTAGAAAATGAATGCAGAATCCAGCTGCTCTGAAGGGAAGTTTGTCCCTTTTTGTAATTTCAGAAGGAGCATGGACATGTGTCTTTGATGAAGGTTTAGGGATAACTAAGATTACACCATTTTAACAAAGGCTGCTGAGTCCAGGGAACCTGATCACAGGCAGAGTTGGGGGTAGTTAAAAAGCCAAATGAAAATTAGACTTTATTTGAACCTTCATGAAGTATAAATCAGGCTTCAGGCTTGACTTTGCTGATGTCAAACCCGGTTGTCAAGACAACACTTTGTGCTGTGATAAGTCATGAAGACAGAAGGTGTTTGCATATACTAATCCTCTGTCCCTTGGAGAACCCCACAACAACAACCTCTTCAAGGGTTTTACACAGTAATTAGAAATGCATGAATGCTGCTGGGTTTTTTTTTGTTTTGTTTTTTTGCATTTAGTACAAATGCAAAATTAAAACACAGACTTCCTTTCTGACTAGCAACCACAAACTACAATTTAAAACTTATCTTGTGTTTGGCAACTTTGAGGGAACTTTTGTTGCATATCCCTCGATCTTTCAATCCGAATAATTACCTGTCTCAAAATAAACTGGCACTGCACTGACTCAAAGTGGGATTTCAAAGTATTTCTGATACTCTGGGAAACAGAGGGCTTTGCATCAACAACCGATTTCATTTTTGCTGGAGTGTTCAGCCAAAACAAACCAATACGACTATTCAAAAAAGAGCGAGGAAGCGTTTTTTTTTATTTGGAAAGGAATCACTGGGGATTTATCATTTTTCAGTTATTTATTCACCGGGGCGCCATTTTTTATGGTGCGTGCCTTAATAAATACGTGAAATGTGAGTCAGTTTTTCCGCATTATAATAGACTCTGATGTGATTTTCCACTGGAACAAGCTGAACGACTGCAAAAGTAGACATTTAAGCTTTGTGTTAAATTACGAGCACACGGGATGAACTCGACTGTCTGAATTATGTTTACTGCCTAAGAAAGAAACACCTTCCCCTCATAAGCTGGTTACAGAATAAAATACTGTCCTTTTAGTGAATGAAGCAGGTTTGCTGAGTCACATAAAAGGAGGTGAACATATATCACCAGCTCCCTCAACCTGAATCCCATTTCTGCACATGTATTTCCCCAGATTTTTATGAGGTGTGATGTCGCCCTACAAGAGTCCACTCACACTCCCCCACTTTATTGTTTGTGCATCTCTCTCACCGGCGGCCTGGGAGAATTAATTTTACTGATGTAAGCAAAATACTGTCACTGCAGTAATCCGGTAAGAAAGACTATTTATTTCATTCCTCTCTGGCAGTATTGATCTGTGGAGCCATCTGAGCCCTGTGGTGAGATTGTGTTCCACGCAGAGTCCACGCAGGCAGGTAGGCAGGACCACTGCTGCTTAAAACCAACATGTCAGCCATCCTGTCATCCAGTCAACCCCGCTCCCCCCTCTGTGAGCACGTTTAGGCTGATTTAAACACAATACTTCTTGTCATGCACATTTCACTGGTGTATTTTCTAGCTGGTTTAATGATTAAAAAAAAAAACGAACACTTGTTTTCTCACCATGATAGATTGTTCGAAACCACATTATACGTGACTCAGTGTGTTGCAAAGGAAAGTTTCTATTGGTAGACCAGGACAGTGACTGTTAAATCATGTCAACAAATGCTCATACTCGGAGGTGACTTCTAAATCAGGCACTAAAACTAACAGAGATTCAAACCACAGTCCTGCATTGATGAGGGCCTGTAGTTTAAGATACAAGAGCTTAAGATACAAATGTTTTTTGATATATCTAATTAATATGAACCCTAATCCTAACCATTTTAAGTATGTGAGAGTGTACGGTAAAACATGAACGCAATGGGAATACAACTTGAATTTCTATTTTCATGTTTTAGACAGGATTTTGTAGCTCTGCAAAGTTATCATGGCTTTTTATGTGATTTGCCGTCACAGCACCTTGCCAGTTGATGTTGAATTTTGCTGGATGAGTCTGTGTTGTTTTGCTGCAGCCTTGAATTAGTTTAAGGTGTTAGTATTAAAACATTTGCAGCAATGTCGAGAATTGCTTAAAAAAACTGGCTTTGTATTAAAAAAAAATAAAACAAGAGTAAAAGTCATAGTCCCTATGATAATTAAAGTAATATTTTATTTTAAATTAGGAACACAACACTGCAGTGCTTCTAATAAAGAAAATTCCTGAATAAAAGTAGTTATATAAAGTTAGTTGGGGCTCTTCAAAGGCTGACCACTTGTCATCTCAGAGATATCAGAAATGTGAATCAGAGACAAAATGTCCTTGACTGTAACAGCAGTGAGACTTGAACTTAAAGTGAAAATTAAATCAAAGGCTGAAGTGGCTTCAGGTGGATTTCACACTTGTGACTTTCAAAATGAAGACACTGTGATATTCAAAAACTCAGGAGTTATCTTGAAATGGCCCACAACAATGGCTTTGTTGTGGCAACTCAACAGGAGATAAGATAAGATAAACATCTCAAAGAGCAAAGCAGCATTTAGTATGGAGGGAGGCAGATAGCACATCAAAACAGGCTTCTGTAACTTATAGATTGCATAAATAATTTTCAACCTGAGCGCATCAAAGTATGGAAATTCACTTAGAGCAGCAGGATTACATTTAAAATGTTCTTTTGATCACAAGAGCAAGGCCTCCCTACATGGCCACCAGTCTTGGGAAAGCTGATAAATACAGCTTGTAATCAGGAGGCTCAGTTGGATGTGCTCACTGCTCCGCAGCCTCATTTCAGTCAAAAGGGGTAAAAAAAACTCTGAAAAAAAGAGGACGTTGAGTTGTATAGACATAAACCTTTGAAACGGCGAGATATGAAGCATCGGGGGAAACATGTTTTCCTTGGCGATATCATGGGTGCAGCAGAGCGATGCCTGCACAGTGAAATGGTTATTACAGTTTTAAAAAAGCAATTAAACAACTGAATCGTCATGAGTAAGAAACTGCTACAGTAGCCGGTCTGCCGTGGTGATGTGACTTCTTATTTTCAGCACACAAACTGTGCTTTTATCATCAGTGATTGTGTTGCGTAAGGCTCACATGTTGTTTGCCACTTATAATGTGCTCTCCGTGGCCAAAAGTATGCAGACACCCAAACGTTCTGCTCATGTGTCAACAGCCTCTGATCTTGTGGTTTCAGGCTTTAAAGCTGATTTTTTTGGCCTGGCTGTGGGGATTTGTTCCCATTCAGGTGCAAGAGCATTAGTGAGGTTGAGCACTGATGTCAGGCAATAAGACCTGACTCAGTGTCAGTAAGTCAGGTCATCACAAAGGTGTTGGATCGGGGTGAGGTTCGGGCTCAAGGCCACTCAAGTTTATCCACACCAAACTCTGAAGACTGCTATTAAACTTCCTGCTTCTGACTTTGTGCATAGGAACACTGTGATATTAAATCAAAAAGGGCCTTCCTAAATCGTGGAACAACAGACACTTCTAAAACAAGATTTCCTGCTTTCATTAAAGAAGGAGGTTGCCCAAACCATATAAAACAGGCCCAGACCACTTTACTGATGTCTGGAAATGCTACCTTGAACCTGTTTAATGAGAATAAAGCTGATATTTAGTGGACACAAACAGATTTATTTTCTAGTAACTGTCGTCAAAACAGTCACATTGGTGTGATCAATAGGAAGGAATTTAGCCAACAAATCCTCAAAACTGAACAACAAACTGTCATTTATAAATCCCCTTTAGAAAACTCCTGGTCTGATGCTGTATCAATAGTCTTTTTTATTCAAGTTTTAAGTACAAAAATGACTTGCTTTGGGTTAAAATACACACTTGATTAAGCTGAGGGAAACCTTGTGGTATGAGTTAAAATCATTTTTCTAGATATGATGATTAGGTTTTTCGGTTCAAAGCTTCATCGTCAAGGTTACAATAATAAACAAACAGTTGGTCGTGGTCATAGCTTAAAGAGACTTAACTCACAGTAGAAAAACTCTTGTGTGTTAAAATCAGGCATTTTTTAACTGTGTCACTGTCTAATATTTTTCTCAATTTAGCCAGCTGTCAGCAGGAAGGAGTTTTCATGCCACTATTCATTTATGTGATGATACCATCTTTAAAAATATTCTGTCGGCATAAGAAATTTTCTAATTCTAATTGACACACACAATCCGTCTGATGATACAATGCCGCACCCTTTATCTCAGACACAACAAAGGATCAAACGGTGTGAATAGGTTTTATAGTATTTAGATTTTTATAGTAAATCCTCACCACCCCTGCAACCATCGTATTTGTAGCATTCTGTATAATATGATCACAAAATTTGTTTGTGCAAGGTTAGACCAGAGGCTGTGCATAATCTGAATCTACTTTGATCAGGACTCAGAGCGAGAGGCTCCCGACAACTGCAGCTCGAGGGAAAGAGGCACCGGGAAAGTTTTACAGTTCGTGAAGTGAATTCTGATACCTGTAGAGGTGGATCACATCAAGCCTTCCTCCGTGTTTTTTTATTCATGAATACAGCAAGTGATGAGGTATAGAGAGAGCAACAGTAAAAGAGTTGAACAGCCTTGGGCCAAGGGCGAGGGCCAGTGAATAATTGAAAAAGTCTTGCCAGCCGGGGTCAGGCTGTTTCCTCCGCTGGGATCAGTCGCCGGCTGACGTCACGTTCGGGTGACGTGACACAGAGGGGTCACATTTTTACAAGTCTGTCTCAAAACACTACCTTTGTAATTGTTAAAGTAAAGAAAATCTCTTCTCAACATGGTTCTTTTGTAGGTGATTGGGACAAAATCCACCATCCTAATTAAATTTAAGAAACTGTTCTGAAGTCAAACTTAACAACTGCACTGGTAATATACTGCTTCAGGAAATAACCACAGACTCTGTCTCACCTTCCTCGCGGCTGTTACATTTGACCAAATTAACTGCCATTTATCAAAATTAAAGCATTACATCCTTAAACTGAAATACCAAAAAGACGGCTGTGGGGCTCCAGGCCTTAAGATTTGCCTGTGGATATTACTCCTGTCTGCCTGTTGATTTTGATGAGACTCGTTGCAGCATTTTGGTTGATAGTTTGACAACATTTAGTTCCTGTTAGTGTTAATAATTATTTTGCATATTGATGTAAAAACTCCACTCGCCAGTTAATTACTTATTTTGGCTACTTTCATGTTAAAATGTACATGCAAGTTGGGATAGTTTCGTTTGTTAGAGATAAAAGATAAAACACATGTTTTACTATCAAGTTAAGTTAACAGCTTTATGTAGCCCACGGCTTAATATTTTGGGAGGATAATGATGCGTATTGGTAAAGTGCTTTATTCCACTCAGTACATCTCGTCAGCATGCCCTGCGGCGGAGGAAAAGGTGCTCTTTGCCTACTACTTGAAACACCTAAAACACTAAAATTAGTGGTCTGAATCCTGAAAAAGCAAGACAACACAATGTTGAACTTCCTGGCAGTGGAGTTCAGCAGTCTAATTTAGCTAAATTAAGTGGGTATCTTCCAGACTTACATTCTTTTTAGTGCCAAAGTCTCTCTTTTTCTTATTGTCCTTCCACCACAGCTGAACAAAGAAACCCTGTCCAAGGGACCCACAAAGAGGGAATTCAGCACTAAAAAGACTGTAACTTTGGAAGATAGCCACTGGATTAGACTAATTTAGAGTGCTGAAGCTTCACATTAGCCTCAGCTGAGCTTAAGCATGCATTTTCGCACAGATTGTGGATTTTGTCTCCCATTTCTTAACTTGAAATTGCTTTAAGAGGGCATCCAGTAAGGAGAGAGGAAACAAATTACAGCAACCAAAAACTCTTTCAGTTTAGTTTTCATATAAGGATGTGAGTGTGAGTGCATTAAGATACACTTGAAAAATTGGGAACCTTTCCTTTAACAATAAAAGCCTCCGGCGTTCAGTGTTTACGTGCAGCTCTCCTGTAGGAATACATGGCCGTGATAAACACAATGTAAGTGTGAAAATGTCAATGATAATCGCTCTGCACTGATGTGTGTATGTGCATGCAGACATACAAATATGTGCCAACAACTGAGTTTGTCATGTCATTCAAATGGGTCATAAATCAGCCTTGACCTGGGTTTAATTGCCCCCTGAGCAGCCATTTAATTGTTTTAAATGCCTCTCCACCACGGCATGGCAGCACAATAACTTCTTGAGGCAAGATTTTTTTTTTAAGACAACCCAGTAACAAATGCAGCCAGTGGTGCTGGAATTGCTTTCTTGAGACAAGCTGAACAACCAAGCATAGCATTATGCTTCTTCACGGAATCGATCCCTCGGAAAGGATGTTGCTTGAATTAGGCCTCTTGCTCGGAGACTGTTTCTAAGCACTAAAATGGCCCAATGTTTATTCATCGGCCTGAGCTGTTTATCTGGGGGATAGGAATCAATGGATGAAAGAGAATGGGTCCATTTGAAAGAATACTCTTAATTTTCTTAATTTGCTTATCTAGTCAAGCAAATTCAAAGGAATCAAAAAATCCTTTAAACTATTATTTCATCCCCACACCTCATTTACTCCGTATTAGACCTCAGTAAATATTGGCTCACAAATCCCCAGCTGGCACTCCAAACATACATCAGCAAAATTAAACTGGACCAGGATTTTTTTTTGAATATATTTTACTTGTTTCAGTCTCAGCATCTTGTACAAGCTGGTGAAATGCTGTTTTACATTTGAACATGTCTGCTTTCCTTTTTCCAGTCTTCACTACAGAATGCAATTTAAATTCAGTAATAAATCTATTTAAAAAAAACAGCATTAAGTGACACATATTATGAATGATAAAAATGATAACATTAAAAATAAAAGAGAATAAACATTTTAAAATGAGGGATGAGGTTTCACATGTAATGCGAAAATGATGAAAGTAGCAGCGGAACTGTCATTTAATAGAAAATGGATGTAGGTTTTACATTTTACATTACATTTTCTTATATTAAAAATGGATTAAATAACTATGTGTGAATTTAATGGTGTCACTTGTAGTGAACCCAAAGACAACAACAACAAAGCTTTTTAGCATCTTTCAGCTTCGTATTTTGGTTTTCCTGTTTTGATTCACTCTCACCGCTCTCACAGTGTTATTTTTAGGCTGTTTTTAGCGAGAAAAGACCCCCAAAACCAAGTGCACCAAACAGCAGACAGACGCAGTTAGCAGCAGAAGAGACAGATATTTAATAAAGTGAGTGAATATTAGACCAGCATTTATTAGATGACCAGAAAGACAACTCCAAGTGGACAAATATGCCATTTTAACTTAAAAGCAACCCTGTCTCCTAAAAATTATATTTATATACTTAACATTATTGTCATTAATCTTAATATTTTTCAAGGCAACATAATACTGCACAGATTGTGTTTTTATAAATGTACTTAGGGAAAGTCATTTATTAACATATCTGCCCAGTTGCAAAACATTCAGACTAAACTATTCATTGTGAATGTATTTAATTCATTTTTGTACTGTTGATGCTCTTGCAAAAAAAAAAACACAGCATCTAAAGCCTCATCAAGCATTTAGAGTTGTTTTGTGGTCATAAGATATCATGACTATGTTTGATTAAGGTTGGGGAGAGATGACGTATTGGTAAAATACTATAAATGAGTCACCAGGTGCTCTACGTGTTTATGGTACAGTAAAATTAAAACAATCTTTCCTTAACCTAACCACTCACAGGATTCAGGATGCAACACGTTGATCTCCAGTGTCAAAGTGGACTTTGTACTTGCACTTTGTATCGCCACTGTCCACCCTGAACGCCTAGGAACAGGTAAGAACATAACAGAACGTTATTCTTAGGTGCAGTGGAAACTATCTTGTCAAACATAAACAGGCAAAACAAATCAGTAGATGTAATTTAAAGGAGACAAGGTTGCTCAAAAGGTGACAACATGTCATCTCTGCTTAGCTTTTTTCTGTTGTCCTCAAGTGCCCAAATAATAGTTCACGGTGCTTTAAAGTGTTACTTTTCTTCAAAGCGCTTCACAGTGTTAATCTAAATAACGCCTAACATCATCCTCCAAGTCTGGAAATTAATGGTAAAAGCATCACATATTTTCTTTACTGATGTTCGATTCAGGAGCTCAGAGCACGAGCAGCCAAAAATGAACTCGTTACTGAGGTCAGATATTTCGGTGGAAGCGCTGCAGCAACTTTCTAAAGCCAGACCCCCCGGTGCGTATTTTCTCTCTGCCAGCCTCCAGCAGCTAGCAGAGATGAGCTGTCTGGGAAGAGAGGCCAATGCGACGCTTCTCGTCTCATCTCCTCCTAATCCGGCAGCCCCCCCACCGACCCTCCACCACCACCTCCCCACCCCGCTCAGTGACACTTAGCACTGGACAGTCCTTTCAATATATTCCCCATCCCATTTCACCTCCGACTAATTGGAAACCTGGAGTCTTTCTGTATTTCTCACCATCATGATTTCTTTTATATATATATATATATATATATATATATATATATATATATATATATATATATATATATATATATATATATATATATATATATATATATTTTTCTTTGTTCTTCTTTTGCCCTTGTTGTCTGCCTCTCCTTTTTCTCTGTCATTTTGATAAGAAAGACAGACAGTACGCTAACCCCTCGGTTGTCTGTGTAGCAGAGAAATGAGCGCGTAACCTGTGAAACCAAGCGCGCCCTTTATATTGGTTCATCTGCATGCAAGAGGGGGGCTGAGAGACTCGAGGCTTTATTGGAACAGATGACCTCGGGTTTATGTTTCATACATCATTATCACAAAGCCAATCTCACTCTCTGCCTTTTTAAATGCAACAGGCCCTACAAGCATACACACAAACACGCTTTATCTCAATCTTCATTTCTCTTCCCCCCACCACCTCCCCTCTCGTCTTACTAACACACACGCAGAGTGGAAGAAGGACAATGTGCCGTGAGGGTTTTAGTCCAGGGACTAGTGGTAGTGCACTTAGACTAACAGCAATTACCTGATGTGCAGTGGAGACCATGTGGAGAGTCCGGGGGAAATCCATCAAAATGCAGTAAACCCGGTGGGCCTGTAATGAACTGGTGCTTTCCCAGCGCTTGTACTGCACCTCACATCAGTGTCTGGAACCGCATATTAGTCATGACAAATGGAGGCCTAAGCCAGGCTTGTGTGTACATTTAAATGCAAAAAAAAAGTCCATTCAGGTCTGGTAATGGTTTCTCTTTATGCAGTTCAGTTTAGTCTCAGTCGCTTTTTTAAAATTCAAGTCCCTCCCACAGATTATAAAGATCTCTTTCCACTGTTATCTGTAAAGCTCACTAATGAAAGATGGAAACACAGAATTGGTACAAATCTTTGAATGTTTCAAATGAATAAGCTCGATGTTAAAATGAAAAACCTTTAGAATATCAGCCCTGCAGCACAGTCATTTATTACCTTACTGAAATTATTCAGGTGTGTTATGCAGGCTTACCTTGTGTTGTCTGCACGAACGATGTGATGGAGACAGAAAATGAATGTGCACCTGTGGTTGAAGCCGCCCTCATCAAGTGGATTGATAACGCCTGGTCACATAATGGCCCCCATAACAGCTCACCCCAGTAAAAAGCTAAACAGTCCATTATTGTTCATATTCATGTAATAAATGGTAATCTGCATGACAAATAAAAGGAAAAAATAATCATCTGCTTATGGTAAACAATTTGACCTCTAGAGATGTGGAACACACTGAGGGTTACCGGGGGTGGATGAGATCCGCCCTGAATACCTCAAGTCTCTGGATGTTGTGGGGCTGTCTTGGCTGACACGCCATGGAGGTCGGAGACAGTACCTCTGGAGTGGCAAACCTGGGGTGGTGGTCCCTCTTTTTAAAAACTTAAGGGGGACCAGAGAGTGTGTTCCAACTACACTTCTCAGCCTCCCCCTGGGAGGGTCTACACGCCAGGGTACTGGAGAGGAGAATTTGGCATTCGACCCTCGTGGTATTCTGTGGGGTGCTCCATGTATGGGGTCTGGGGCCCTTTGCTTAAGGGCTGTTCGGTCTCTGTACACCATGTACGACCGGAGCAGGAGCTTGGTTCACATTGCCGGCAGTAAGTCAGACCTGTTCCCAGTACATGTTGGAACTCTGGCAGGGTTGTCCCTTTGTCACCGGTCCTGTTCATAATCTTTATGGACAGGATTTCTAGGCGTAGCCAGGGGCCGGAGGGAGTCCGGTTTGGGAACCACAGGATTTCATCTCTGCTTTTTGCAGATGATGTTGTCCTGTTGGCTTCATCAGGCCAGGACTTTCAGCATATACTGGAGCGGTTTGCAGCCAAGTGTGTGTGAAGCGGCTGGGATGAGAATCAGCACCTCCAAATCCGAGGCCATGGTTCTCGACCGGAAAAGGGCTGGCATGTGCCCTCTCCAGGTGGGTGGAGAAGTCCTGCCTCAAGTGGAGGTGTTCAAGTATCTCGGGGTCTTGTTCACAAGTGAGGAAAAGAAGGAGCGTGAAATTGACAGGCGGATTGGTGCAGCCTCTGCGGTCAGTGTGCTGGACCGTCCCGGTGTGAAGAAGGAGCTAAATCGAAAGGCAAAGCTCTCTATTTACCGGTCAGTCAGTCTACTCTCCTACTCTCACCTATGGTCATAGTGGTCATAGGACGCCTCGGAGTCCCCCCGAACTGTCTGGGGTGAGGGAAGTTGGGGCATCTGCTCTGCTCGGACTGCTGCCTCCGCGGATAAGCGGAAGAAGATGGATGGATGTATTTGACATTTTCTAGGTTGCTAACCAATTCCTGTAGTTATGAGTCATCTGCCCTGAAGCTTAGGAAATATGATTATTTACTATTGTTAATAATAATGTTATAATACATTTGTTTTTATGTATAAGTATCTTCATATGCTGTCTTATTTCTTTTCAATCCATTTTTAGTCTCTCATTCATATTCTGCTACAATAGGTTTGCTCTAAATGACTTTCATTTATCAGTGTTGTGTTGTGCTTTTTGCTGTCATTAAATATCAAGGTCCATCTCTTTGGAACTGCTTAAAATCAACAATGAAACCATCAGTTTGGTTACAGCTGAAAAACATTTCACTGACTCAACAAGTTGTCATACATAAACAATAAAAATTTGTATCTGTCATCCCTGTTGGCAGGATGTGTCGTCCAATAATGACTCATGACTGAAGTTTGGTTAAGGTTGAGCAGCTCTGGTGAAGTTAAGCATCACACTGTTTGGTTAAGGTCTGGGAAAGATTGTGGTTATGGTTAAACTCCCAGTCATGACCACACGAGAGTACTAATCATAAAAATGCAAACGCTGTTTATTTTGTCCGTTTGAACGAACCACGAATGCAGCAGCTCGTTTTGTTTCACTCTTCAATGACAGAATAAAGTAACATTATTGATTTTTTTTTTACCTTTTACTTGAAAACAAGAGGACGACATGCAAAAAAAAAAAAAAAAAAAGATTTCAACTGGGAACGTTGTGATGACATGATGCATGTTTTAGACACTAAAACGTTCTGAACGTCTAAGCAATGTTTTCTCCTGTCTGTCAAATGTTGGTGAATTTAATTTAATTTGATTTCTATTGAGGTGGCCAATGTATAAGCCCATATATATGTCCGTTTATTATTATTATTACTGTTATAATTATTATGTCTTTGACTATGAGATTTCAATTTAAATCTGCATAATCTCCTTTAATGTTAGACTTTCGATCGGTTGTATTTTCTGTGGATTAGACAAGGAAAGAAAGCTTTCTTTTAGCACTATTTGAATATGTATGAGCTTCAGCTACGTGTGAAACCTCACAGTTCTGTTTGTTCACATGTGTCTGTGTTGTGCATTGTGTTGCAGGTCACCTCTAAATCACAGTCACACTGTTGACAGTCAGTATTGCTTCTGCAGGAAGTTGCAGATTCATTTTCTCTTCATGACATCCCATTTTAGGATTACCTGGGGGCGTAATGTGTTGCCATGGACAAGTAACCCTCTTTACTAATCTGTCACCGAGCTTTAATGGATTTCTATTTGGGATATAATTATCTGGTTAAACTGTCAGTCAAAATCTTGTCAGACATCAGGATGCCCTTAAGGTAAGAAAACCCAGTATTCTCCTGGCAAAACATTGAAGAAATCACAAATGAAATTAGGCTTGTAGGAGGTTCAGTGGTGTAATATTTCAGTTGCTGCTGAAAGAAAAACTAAAATGACGGAAAAAACTGAGTTGTAGCTCAAACATTTGTATATATTTTCATGTAATTGGGGCCAGATGTTGAAACGCTGCATATGCAACAGATGCGTTGTGTGTTTCAAATGCAAAAAAAAAAAAAACAGAACAAAGAAGAAAAAATAAGCTTGCCGTGCAATTGTGCTTACCTTCAAACAGAATCAACATGCTGGAAATAAGAAGAAAGAATCACTCTTTTGTGGGATATGAACTAATGATAATCTTGTCAGAGTGGAAAGGAGAGACGCCTAAAGCCATTAAAAAACATCGCTAAGCCTCCGTCTCACACTATATTCACTGTGTTTCCGTGTGTGTTGCTTTAAAATGTTTTTTTAATGATGCAGGATAATTAAAACATTGTGATATCTGTTTTGCATATTCCTTTTTTGGTATTGTTTGATATAGTTTCTTTTGTGGTGCTGCTCTCGTTCTTCATTTAATATGGCTGAACATGTACCAAGATTAAACATGAATAAAGGCAATACATCCTCCAATACAACGGTTGTCTGACACTGTGACACCTGTGCACCACCAACACAACCTGACCCTGATGTAACTAGTTACACTGTGCAGTTCATGTTTGCAATGTTTGGGAGTTATAAAGAGAAGCTGTTTGCTCTGATTTCTAACCAGATCTATGGACATTTATTTGTGAGGGACTCATATAATAATGATAACCTTGAAGGTATAAGTCATACTGAATGTAAAAATATGTGTACCATGACGTGTGTTCAGAGTTATGACTCAGAGAAGGGGTAGGATATTTTACAGCAAATAGCGGTATCTTCGCCTCACATCTCTCCTGACCCACAGTTTGACAGCGTCTGCTCTAACATGAACTGTGTCACAAAAGATTGGGTCATCACCTCTTCTTTGCTCTCTTTCCCATTTCACAGATTGGCCATATGGCATTCTTGTAAGGACTTACTGACAAAAGTTGGGTAGGTGCAAAATGTAAACACAGACGGGTGACAAATTAAAGGAGGTGTTGGGCCACCAGGTGCTGATAGAACAGCTTCAGTGCATCTTGGTATTGATTCTGCAAGTCTCTGCTGGAGGGATGAACGCCATTCATCCAAAAGATTTACCCTCATTTGGTGTTTGATGATGCTGGTGGAGAGCGCCGTCTAACACGTTGCTCCAAAATCTGCCACAGTTGTTTAATTGGTTTGAGATCTGGTGACAGCAAACACTATAGTATATGATTCACATAATTTTTATACCCATCAAGCAATCAAAGACAGTCCTCTTTTTCATAGTTTGTTACTTAGTAACTTCTCAGTCTTAGTCCTGTGTCAGATGTCTTTGTTTTGATCAAATTAAGTCACCCTCATCCATTTATTTTAGTCAAGTTTTTACAAAAGATCTGGGCGTTTTATTGTTGTTAAAGAAAACTGAATATTTTAGTGTAGTTTCAGTGAATGAAAACCTTTTTGTCCTTTTTAAGTAACTATATATTATTAACTTTTCAATCAGTCTAGTCTAGCTATAATCAATATTTTTTGTTTTTTATCTTTATCTTTTTTTATCTTATCCCCGTTGTTGTCATTGTTAACTTTAACTTTTCTAAAATAGTTGACACTAAGTCCGTCTGGCTGTACTAACTACAGTACTGCCACTGTTTTCCTGTTATGGCACATGCATCACAGGAAACAGAACAGTCTATAATATTTTCATCTCCTCTTTTTTGTCACTCAAAATAAAAAGGCAATTTAGTGAAGTTTTCTTTTTTTTTTAAAAAAACATATTTTAGTTTTGCCTTTTTCTTCAACAATTTTGCACGCTGATATAGTGACAATTAGCATTTAATGATGACAGTGCCATTTAATCATCGTCTCATCTTATTCACAGAAAAAAAGACCGTTGACGAATGTGTATTCATAGTAGTCATTAATGAAAAAACACTGATGCTAACATTAGCTTATTAGCCCTAAAAATAGAAGTAGTGCTAAAGTAGAGCCGAAGCTGTTTGAAATTGATTTGGTCACAAACAAAAGTATTGGAGTTCAAATTTTGACCTAATGATGGTGCTAGATGTAAAGTTAAAGTAAGGGATCACCAAAGGTTTTAATATTTATCCTGAAGGGAAAATGAATGCTTGTATGCAATGTTCCTAGTAATCCCTGCAATAGTTGTTAAGACAGTAATCCATCCAATAGACTGATATTTCAGTCTGCACCAAAGTGGTGGACTGGCAGACCAACATTGCCACCCACAGAGTCGTGGCGCTGGCCTGGCTAAAAATATATGGTCTCCATTTACTAAAAAACCTACTGCAAGTCAAATAATGTTCCAATTATAAGTGAATCTCAGATAATAAACTTAATCCCACATTTCTGTGACAGGCAAAGAGAATTCATAAGGCATCATGAAAGTCAAGCACATCAAACATAAAGAGGAGTCAAATGTAACAGCGTTCCTTTAATTTCGTCATTTCACCCTCAGAGTGATTTTAATGCTCGCTCCGAAACTAGCATTCGATTTGAGAAATATAATTGAAATTTCACCCGGACACAGTGATCGGTGTGAAGGTTGGATTGCTGCTGGCCGAAGCAAAGCTATGAAGCATGATAATTCATTGTTAAATGGACACATGGCTGAAATCACGTGTCCAGAATCCACGGGTACCTGCGGGGTATTAGTGCTGAACGGGGGGGAGGGTCTGTGGGATGCAGGATAGAAAGGTGATGACACTTTGCTGGGGTAAGCAGGGATTCAGCGGCTGCTGCACATAAATATACATATACACCCACACACACTCGAGCCAAGCTTTTAAGGGCTTGGTGGGACATTGGGGGGTGGGGGAGGCAGATGGGGGAGGACATGGTCGGCGTCTACAGGGACAGCTGCTGACATCTCCCCTCCTCACCGCCTCACACCTGTTACACATCATGTACGCTACAGCACACACAGCTTCTTGGGTGAACCCCAGCATGCTGCCATGTGCCCTGAGAATTAACAAACACAAAACCACACACACAAACACACACATTTGCAGAAACTACACTATTAATAAAGTGTAATATTCTTGTGCAGGATGTCCAGTGATTCTTCATCTTTCCCAATTGTCATTCTTAAAAAAATACATTGTTGAAGCTTTCAATACAATTACTGGAAGTTATTTTATTGGCACGGTGTGAATAATGATTACTGGAACATTATCAGGACGTTAATTAAAAGCAAAGAATGACAGCGAGTCCCCTGAATTGAGAAACTCAGTTCGCTGACAGTGCCACAGTAAGTCTTTATCTCTGTGTGAACTCACCATTGACTTTTTCCATTTTTTATTTTCTACAATTTCTCTTTTAGCAGCATTAAAAAAAAAAAAAACAAGCTCCGTCCAATATTCCCTATCTCCCAGTGCCTTAAATTAATTCATGGAAGTGAAATGGAAATGTCATATTTGGTCTTGCTATAGACCCCCCATATTGCTTTTGGTATAGAGTGCAACAAAGCAGTCTCAGTGGATTATTCTCCCTAAAGTTCGACTGACATTAAATTTCATGTCTCCTGCAACATCATACTGTGGCTTTGGATATCCCCAAATTACGAGTCACAAAGGGGATTTACAATAAATAAATAAAATAAATAAAATTGACTTTACTTGACTTGACATACACATCAAAAAAGAGCAACCACATGGTTTCATAATGGAACTCTATATCTTTGCTGTAATTAGTCAGAAAATCATCACTTATCTGTGTACTTAGAGTGAAAACGTGTTTCCATGATGCCAATCAAATGCTTTTTTTTTTAATGTTCTGCTTATTCAGGTTGGGTCACAGTGCCTGCATCTTCCTCCCCAGCAGTTTTTACCAGCTCCGCCTGGAGGACCTTGTGGCGTTTACAGGCCAAACCAAATATGGTTTTTGGCTTGAAGGCTGATTTGTTACAACTGCACAGAGCCAGGTTAGCTGTTTCCCCTATTTGTTTCCATTCTTTACGCTAAGCTAAGCTAAGCTGCTGATTCCAGTTACATATTAACTGTACAGACATGAAAGTGGCATCGAACACTTGGCAAAAAAAGCAAATAATCATCTGTCCTAAAATGTCCAACTGTTCCTTTAAAAATGTTGCATCTCATTTTGGACCCCTTTCTCAACATATTCTTTATTTTGCGACATACATTGTTGTTACTCAAGGCAACCAATGGGTGAACTTGACATTTGACTTGACACTTCAGTAAAAAAAAAAGGGAGGAATTTCTCCAAAGGACAAACTGTCAGGGGGATCATGGTGTTCCCAGCTCACAAATGTTCTCAGTGTAAATCTCGGTTTGCCCCCGTATTGATGGAGGCAAAGCAGCTCTCCTTTTAAAGCTGCCTTTCATAAGGCTCTAGGAGACTGGTGTAAACATTAGTCAGGAAGCTAAACTAAAAGGTAGGGGGTAGAGGTCAGGTCAGAGAGAAGAAGGGAGGTCAAGTGAGAGAAAGAGTTTTGGCTTCCTGCAAAGTCTTTTGTTCCATCGTGGACATACCATGAAAGCATTAAACCTTTTTTTTTGAGGTTGAGAAGCCTGAAAAGATTAAAGAAGCTTAGTATTTCATCAAACGGAGCAAAAAACAAAACAAAACAACAGCCATAAAAATGATACAAAGACCAAAATCGATAACCTGGCTGACTTTGTAAAGCTCACATCTCTTTGCTTCTGTTATCCCTTTAACAGGTGTAGTCAGTCACAAAGGATTTCTCCTCCACAGTCCACGATTCGCAGCTCCAGGCCCAAACAGATGACCGCGCTGGCTTGTTTTCTGTAATGATGTCAGTAGTTATAACCATGTTTCCATTACCTTACATAGAGCTACAGAGGAAGCGCAATTTTTTTTTTTTACTACTGCTGTCCAGGGCAAAGCCAGAGTGCAGGTAAGTCCAAATGAGCCAACAGAGAGTTGTAAATTATAGAGGAGTTCAAGAAGTTATTTTCATAAAACATAACGCCTATGGCAACTCATTTGTATTTTGGTGCTGGGCCCTTGAAATATTTACAGCCTTTTGTAAATTGAGGTGGATCTGTTTTTTACATTTGATGAAAAGATGTAATGTGCAGAATGTATAAAATACTAGTAGCGCATACTATTTTCATGAAGTACATAGAAAAAAGTCATATATTGCTTTAGATCTGCTATCTATTGACGTATGGATTCAGTAAAGATGTTCGTAAGTCGATCTTAAAGAAGAAAGAAGTTGATGTTTTAACTTTTTGTGTAGGTTAGATGATAAGCATATGTTTTTTTATATTTATTATTATCAGCGAATCCAATGAAAAGACCAAAACCGACAACAGATTATTTCTCTGTGCCACAGAGCTCCATTGATGTGCAAAAACTAGTCAAACATATCAATGAGCCACCTTGTTGTTCATGTAATAAGGGCAATGTGGTTTATTTTAAGTCAATCTAACATACAGTGCATCATCCTAGTGCCATAAATTCTCTTTGGAGGACCAAATCTGCAATAATCCGCAACTGAATATAGCACACAGCCCTTTTTGTGAAATGTTTGCTAAAAACAACAATGTCCAACTCTCTGGGGTTGTTATTGAGCCTTTTTTTGAAAATAAAATTGTATATTCACAAACAGTTTTTAAAGATTTACATCTGTAGCAGGATTGCTTAGGAGAGCTACAGAGAAACTGGGTAAGTACGAACATATTAAGTGATGGACTAATCAATGTTAGCTTTGGGCTTCTCGTGGGATTTGTTGACAATAACAAAATAAAATACCACCAGCCTTATCCTTTAAATACTGAAGCTTTAGAGGCCAAGGGTACATTTATTTTATGTTTTTCACGATCATTGAATAAATGTGTTGCAATCATGAGTGTCAGGTTTTGTTTCCTTGATATTTAGTAATATTGACACTAACAAAAGCCATTTTTCGACGTTTGTTCCTTTATGACATGTAGTACTTGTCTTTTCAAGGCTGCAGCCATAAGAAAAAACACACGCAGCTTCAATGGCAAAAAGTGTGAAAATAACATGAAATCTTACCCTCTCCTGTTTTGTCAGCTCTGCCTACCTGCTGGGTACCAGACACCAAAGCAGACGAACATCTACTTTGATTCACGTTTTCACACCTCTCCCCCTTTTTCTATCTGTGTGATGGTGAAAACAACACAACATATGGCCTTGATATAACTCTAATGGCACCACATGTTAACTAGCTGTTGACTACCACAGGCACAAGATTAGTCCAACACTATTATAGGAATATTTTATGCCTTTTCTTATCCATTTGGGTTATGTAGATATTATGAAACACTTGGTGATCACAAGAATACAAAACTGCAATGTTATAATAATATTTTCTTCAGACAAGCAAAGAATAGCAGTAATTACAGCAATGGCCCCTCCAGCCCTGGCCTTTTTAGGGGTTCAGTACAAAAACCCCAAAGTAATCAACGCAATTAAGCTAAAATCAATATGGAAATAAATATAGATTTTATAATGCTGAAGGCTTTACTGCAAAGATGAGAAAGATGCTGGTCTGTTAACACATTAAACTAAAAGACTCAAAAACCATAGATAACTTTGTCCGTATATGAATGTTGTATATTTTTGCTGCTTTTTCTTGTGTACCCTTCAGAAGAGATACTCTTTTCTTTGCCACAGTGTCGAACTGATTCCCCAGCAGACTCCAGCAGGCTGAAGCTCCTCCAGTTAGCGTTGCCAGCTGCCCTGAGGCGAGTTTAACCTGAGAGGAGAGATGCACCTGTACAACAGTAAGCTGGGATTGCGGCGCTCAAGCTCACTAAATCTCTGTCCACTCAACAGGTATTAAACCCCAAGCAGTGAAGCGCCACACAGGGGGCTGCACACATCTACTCCTCCCCACTGATGAGCCTTTGCTTCCCCCGTCCTGCCTGGCAGTGCTGTCAGTGGTCGTGCGAAGAAAACTGGCAGCGCAGTTAGTCAGCCTGCAAATTATTGCCAGGGCATTCGGTGTCAGTGTTAAGGGAACGGGTTGTCAGCGCCGTACGTCTCTTGGCGTCTCAGTTTCTTCAGCATACTTCAGCTGAACATGTTTTTTAAATCTCCTTTCCCCTCACTTGCAAACATTATTTTGTTAGTATGAACGGACCAACGTATTTAGGTGACCCAGGCACGGCGTGATTGTGAACGAAATCCAACCTAAACCCATCTGCCAGAGAATAATGTATACTCCACGCGCTGGATGGTTCTGATTACGAAACAATCTGTTACTCACGCTGCACGGTTCATGGCAAAACCCTGCAAACATCCTGCCATATATCAAACAACCCTCAGAATCTGCTTGGCCAGTCACAGATGTCCAAATTGCTCTTTCATCCTGTTTATCTGGAAACGTATCTCTGATTTACTCTGGTGGCTAAATTATAGGCATGTATGTTTATATCTACAAGCTGTGATTGATTATTTTGTTAGGCTTTTTATCCCCCAGGCAGTTATATGGCAATGTTGTGCTGCAGCATAATGAAATACATTTATCTTGTGTCTTTATTCTAAAACCTTTTAAGTTTAAATACACCAATGCTTTAGCACAAGCTCGCTCCCTGATTAAAAAGACTTTAAATCACAGGAAACATTACACAGCATTACAGCGCATATTTATTCTCTGTCTTCTTTGTTTCACTGCTGCCTTCTCTCTCCTGTTCTCTTTTTGCTGTGCGCCTTTCATCAGTAAAAAAAAAAAAACACTGTTTAGTCATCAGGATGCTGGTTAGCAGATAGTGATTGATGGAGTGCGGTGATCACGATGAAAGGAGGTCAAAACCACAAGGGTCACATTCTTCTCCTTCTGTCTGTGGCTCTTTATCTCTGATCACCTCTCCTCCCATACACACTTGCACACACGCGCGCGTATACGTTAATATCCTTGTTATTTTTACAGGCTTCGACAGTCATTGTGCATTAACGAGGTGGGAAGTGGAAGTCTGTTTTGATGGAGTCATCTATTGACAGTAAATACAGTTTGTGGACACAACAGTGCCCAAAATAATTTATTAATGATAAAGAGACATTTTTATGGATTAGAAAGGAGATGCCACAATTCGTAAGATGAGGACTTAAAAGATAAAAGAAAGAAAAAGCAAAAGAAGGAGGAGATAAAACAGAGATTCTTTTGTGAATATAGTTTGTTCAGCATTTCTGGAGAAAGCAATTCAGCTTTGTTTCATTTAAGAGCCCAGAAATCTCTACAAACAAATACCTTTTCCCACATGTTTGAAAGCACAAAACCTCACAAAGATGAAATGAGAACAGAACAAACTGGCCATTCCCATGTGCTTCACATTTGTATTAACTGTTGCTGCCCTCACTGCAGCTCATTACAGCCCATATAGTGGAGTGAAAAGATTTGGAGAAGCAGCCAGCAACACTACCTCACATGCTGCTTTCCTGAGGGGCATTTCCCTTAGCATGGCAAAGGCTTTGTAATCTGAGCCCAGCAGGTACGTTGATGGAGCTGACGTGTGTGTGTGTGTGTGTGTGTGAGTGTGTGTGTGTGTGTGTGTGTGTGTGTGAGCTGCATAGCAACACTGGGGAAAAGGAATGGGAGGTCAAAACAAAGAAAGAGGGAGCAAAAAGCTGAGAGCATACCTTTACAAACAATGGTGCAAATGTATTAATGCAAGTACTCGGTATAAGATTTTCATGACGCTGACATGTTGAGCTGCTGAGAGTATGCTCACACACAGCAACAGCTGGTGTGTGAAATAACACAGCAATTCTCTCCACAGAGACTTAAGTTAGAAAAGACAAAATAAGATAAAGCAGTAACACTTTGCTTTAACTATCACTGTTTGGCATTTGTGAGCATATATAAGAAAATTTGTGCATGTCTGTCACGTGTATCAGCAGTGTAACTTCTTATCTAAAGTTTCTGTGACTGATGTGTAAACAGATCATTAATAATAGTATCTTATTTAATTATGTCATTATAGTTCATAACACAGTTTTAAACTTTCTATAAGTGTAAAGATTGTTGAAGGTTCATTCTTGACAAAACGATAAAAACGTTTTAATTCCAGCTCCACTTACAAGATTTCACTCTGAGCTTTCAGCTGTATCTTTGCTGTGCTCTGCTCAATTGTAATAGAGAGTGTTTTAATAAACATAGAGGTAATTAACTGATAAATATAATAAATTATTAATATTTCTATATATGTTACATGTTACATTGTAATTTAAATAATTCATTAACTGTTAATTCACCAATGACAGATGCATTGCAGGGGGAGTTATAAAGCAATTACTGACTTATAACAGAACAGAGAGATAGGTAGAAACAAGATACAGATCAATAAAAACAATATAGATATAATGAATAATACAGTTTTCAGTATTTTCTGATAAATTAACTTGTATTATATTTAGAGTATATACATAATATAGAGAATATATATACAAAGAATATAAAGAATATCTGACATGGTGTGATATACATGTCTATGTAAATATGTATGTGATAAAAATAACAGAATGCACTAGTGTAGTAGAAGAATGGGATGTGATAATATAAAAAAATATATTGTTTGTTATTGTGTAGCCTCATTGATCATACAGATAAAAAGAGACTCTGAGAGGTGTATTGTAATATAGAGATGATCTGACGCTAATATCAGCAGGTGATCTTCAGAGGAAGCAGCATGAATAAAAACAGTGAAGACGTATAGCTGTAGTAATTAGCTCATGAGCGATGACAGAGCTAATGGACTCACAGAGGGGTGTTGATACAGTGTAGTGCTCACTGCTGTTAACACGGGCGGGCCAAATGCCTGATATCTTACATTAGTGTTTAGCAGTGTAGGAAGGCATCCGTTTATTAGAACCAGCCACCTGTTTACCGTCAAGCTCAAAGAAGAAAACAGGCGTTATTGCAAAGAGCGGTGGGGAGTCCCTCAGGGCTCCAGTCTTGGACCTCTTCATTTCTGTCATCTTTTTGAAATGCTGCGAGCTGAAAACGTGGACATTTTTGGATAATTTCCTGTGCTGCATTTAGACTGCTCATTAATCATTTTCTGCCTATCAGACAGAAGCCTCCGCCGGTGCCAGCGAGCGAGTCCTCAGAAACATATCTGCAGCTTACACGGCTCCACAGGTTGCTGTCATTATGGCAGCAGGGAGGCGTAAGGGCAGAAAAAGCAGCGATAGAGGGAAGGGGATCCAAAAATAACCTGCCAGAAATTAGGTGATATGAAGCTGTTCACATGAATGATGGATGGCGTTATATTGTTCTCCTAATGACCAGCTATTATCAGCCAGTTGAAGTTTTGTGCTCTCAAACTCAAATGGCTTGAATTGCAGGAGCATAATCGGAGGAGCGCCTTTCAGAACAGAGCAGATCTTAATTTTATCCACAACTCTCTCACATGAGAAAGCAAAAGAAAGGAACTCTTAAATGTGCCTGACTGTGAAACTCACAGTTTATCAGTTTAAAGCAGACGCCGCCACCGCTCATAGAAACTGTATTTATGATGTGAATGTGTCAATCGTATCATTGATTAAGAGCCAGGTAATCCATCTGACGTGGAGATTAGTGGATCAGTGCAGCACCTGCTTTGGGCTGATTCCCCTGAATAAAATGGCTGTGTTAATCCGTATAGGAGGAGGCAGTCCTTCAGGCTGAAGCAAGGACAGGGAGCACTGCAGCCAGGAGAAAGGCTGCCTGGCGGTGTTTGAAAGCCTGAGATATTGAGAGGCTGTCTGAGCTGAAGCTGCTTCATCTTTGCTCATATTGGTGTTTTTGTTTTTTTTTTGTTTTTTTTGAGGAATTCTGGTTTGGAAGCACTGGAAGAACGAGGTTATGTGGCTTGCAGTCAGTCATACGGGTAATTTAAGCCAGATTTAGGTGAGCTGTCTTCAAGGTCATGGCAAATAGAGGTGCAGGGAGACATACGGGTCAGCAGTGCAGACTTGGGAAAGGAAGTTCTTGTGACACATTCACTGTAGATGCTGTGGCAGCTTTTGAAATATAACAGCTTTCCCAGCCTTCAGCATGTTGCTTTTACCATTTTGAGCAACATAATGAAAATTGCACACTGCTAAGACTAGTTGTTCAAAATATAAAGTAACCATGAGGGACCACGGTTAAGTGTTTTTTTTCACTACTTTAAACAGCTAAAATAAACACTAGCATTCATTAGTGCACAGCCATTACTTCCAGCTATGTCATTCACAAGATCCGGAGTCAAATCTCTCAGGTTACTCTGCTACTGTCAAATGTCATGTTTTACAACTGCTGGGTTTTATTATGGGCCCTGTGGCTTCCATACAATGGGCCTCACTGTGGAATGCGCCATTACGCCCTCCCCACTCCATGTATGCGCGCACTCACATGCAGCCACTGTGACGCGTTGTGTAATGGAGACAGTTATATCAGGGGCAATGCTCTTTGGCAGCACGGACATGCCACTATGAGTGTATGTTGTTACTGGAAAAAGCAGAGAGCTGAGCGGGGTCATGGCTGCTGCATAGCACCTCATCAGTCAGCCCAACCGCCCAGAGGAGGGATTGTTTAAATTTGGCTCCGTGCCTCGTCTTGAGTTACGTCCAGATGGTCGATGAGAAGTTGAGAGAGGGGTTCTTGCTTGGTCAAGTGTTTGGCGAGTCGCAGCTCCAGTTTTGAAACAGCCAATCACTTCATGTGACATCCTATAAGCTTTTTCCTTAAGAACAAGTGAAAGAAAAAAATATCACTGCTGATCTTCATAAATTCACTGTATTTTTTCTGAGTTCACTGCACAAGGTCATAAAAATGTGCTCTGGCTTATTTCATCACAACTGTGGTGTATCCTGCACCAGATGGCCTTCTCCACCACATGAGAAGTGGTTTCACCTGCGAGGCAATCAGACTTTGGGTCCATAGGTACCTAGTCATTGTGTTCTCACCACATTATAAACATCCACTGAGTGTTTCCATATGCTTTTTGTTTGGAGTCACGCTGGTTTTTCTATTTAGTGCTCACGAATGATGTGCTCATCTGTTGGGTTCAACCAAACATGCTGTTTGCATCCACAGAACTGGGACATTGTGATATTTGTCATCTGTCATTTTGAGTTAAATAGACAAAAGTCAACTGTATACGGTCTGCTTCAGTTAGGGAATATGCATTATTTATAGGCAGAGGATGTACTGCCCCTGAGCATAGTACTCACTCTCAGGGCTTCTTGTTTTATTCACTCTGAGTTGCTATTGCTTTGATGTGCAGAATAAAAAAAGGACAAGGTATTTCAAATCTTTTAAAATGGTTTGCTTTAAATAATTAGGCACACAAAACACAAGACTTTTAACTGAGTGTGTTTAATAAGTCACAGCTACATCACCTCTGAAACAAGCTCCACTTATTTATATTTTCAATAACAATGAAGTACTTTAAATGTGAAAGGGCTCGCTCATAGTGTAAAATCTAATTCTGCAACTCCTTTCCCTTAATATTTAGTTTTTATGGCTTTTCATCTCTTTATTCCAGAGGCAGCAGGCAGCAAACTCTGATAAACCGCTGCACACCACCAGCCCAGCACCAAACAGCAGGCAGGCAGATAGGAAATAGCCGGTAAGGGGAGATGAGCATTTAACAGTTAAAGAGTTGTATTTTTCTCAGTTGTTGGTGGAGGGCTTTAAGGAGAGTTAATTTTGGACTTCCATTCATCAAGTGGACCGAAGGATAACTCTAAATGAATGCTAATGTTGCTTTGCATCTGCCAGATGTGCAAATAGGCAAGTGTTTGCCAAAATTTTTGCATTTGCATTTATTAGATGTGATGAAATCACACCAAGTGAGTAAGCAAGAAATGAAAGAAAGGTCGCCAGCCAGATTCAAACTGAAGACGCTGTGTTTCATAACCTATAGTGCATGGGGGCGACCCTCTGGATTACTTAAAAAGGCGATGACGTGTGGAGTGTGCATGTTTTTCAGCTTGTTATGGAGTTTTTCTGCCTTCAAGTGGTCAAGGAAATTAAATAATGTAGATATAAGGCAATTACTGAGAGGACTTTGCTCTTCTGATATGAGCCAAGGCATTAAAACTTGACTTGTGTATTTATTGTTTGCTCTTCTTTATGTTTGGCCTGCAGGTCTCAGTCTTTATTTTTAATGTATATTATTTTCTTTCAGTTGTTTTTGGTTTTTTTTGTTTTCTTTCTATTGCTTTGCTGTTTCATAGTCTTCGTTGAATTAATAAAGGATGAGAGGGCAGATTACCTGCAGCTGTGCTTAATTAGAAGGCTCCTCTCCTTCTGTCACTACCTGCTGTAAGTGCAGACGAAGGCGAACGAAGAGCCACACAGAGGTCCGGACTGAACTGTCAGACCACAGACGAGAGCTCTACACTCATATATGAGGTCGCGAGGAGCCGCAGCAGGTGGGAAGTGAGTCTGAGGGAACCAGGTGATGATGATGATGATGATGTTGATGATGATAATGGTGTAGATGATAATGAGAGGTAGGTGTGTGACCTGGAGGGGGAAGTAGTTCTGTGCAGAAAGAGGGAGGACAGTGGGAGCTGGGGTCAGCAGACCTCAGAGGAAAGAATCTGAGAGGAAAACCACACGAGGAGGGGAGTCTTAAGACAAGAAAAGTGTGAAAGGGAAATATGGGGTCAGTCTAGAAAGAGGAGTGAGATGGATTCAAACGAAGCTGATGGCTGAGGAGTCAGACAAGGAGGGGTAATACTGTCTGTGTGTCCTGTGGGAGTTTTTGTAACTAGAACAGTGTCTGACTTTTAAATACCTTTATGTCAACATCAGTTCTGACTTGGAAATTATGACTAGGATTTTTCCACAAGCTTCAGTATGGATGACTCGGTGTAAAAAATGATATGAGGGTGCCTGAAAAAGCAAATAAGCAGTATTGTCTAATGTGATTTCATCATGGGTAAGTTAATATTAATTTAATGTGTGACTTTTAACCCTCACACGGCCGACTGTAGTTACATGCAGGTTTTAGGTTTCATCATGTATGTTCACAGTTGAGAAGCCTGTGATACAAAAATGAAATAAACAAAATCAAGTTAAAACAAAAAGAGTTACTGTGAGTAATGTAAAAAACACTGCAAATTTCATTGTGCTGTTGATGGCCACTGTTGTCCCACAATGCAATGCACAACAATAAAAGACATTAAAACAACAAAACTAATTATGGATGGTTTTAAGCGTCATTTTGCATTCTCTTTACAAGATTACATTGTCCATCAGCACATATATTGCAACATTTACCGCCAGTGCAAAACACAAAAGTACATTATTGTCTTGTATAATTAATGTAAAAACTTTATGCTGTGACAATTAGCACTGCAGTACATACTGTATGTTGTATAAAATTGTGATACAGTACGCTAATGTCTGCACATAATGTGACTGAGCAGATATGCGCCTAAAAATCAATGACTAAATATGAGGACATGGGTTAACACTGTTGTAATCATTTTAATAACATAGAATTTTATCATTTTACTAAAACACATTTTCTAAAAGTTGAAACCAAGAGTGTGGCCGAACCTGTTCAGACACAAGACGCTCCCCAGACTGAGCTGTAATATTCTAATACCATATCATTTATAAGCCCCGACACATAATCATTAACTCATCTGCAGACTACTATCATATGAAACTGGCACACAGGCTGCACACCCTCCATTCACATGACGACAAGATATTTAACTGGTCTCACAGAGTCCCATTCATCACCGTGGCTGTCTGTAGTGGAGAGGAGCACATTTCCCCTTCCACTCCTGTCTCTAAGATGAACAGCTCTTCTGGCTCAGCTCCGGCTCTCTCTCATTTTATCTCCCTCTGTACTCTGAGCGTCTCTCTGCTGTTGGATGACACCACTGATGGCTGTTGGGTTTTAGCTCAAGGCACGTGTATTGTTACGGTGGGATTAACGCTGATGGCCACTATGATGTTCACACATAGATTAAAGAAGCATCGCAGCGCTTCTATTTTTAAAAGTATCCCCTTTAATCCACCAAAGTGGGAAAACATTCTTTGAAATACGGGCATGTAAATCATGTCAACTTCCCTCCACCCATGTTGTCGTCACACCACATATTTCATGCCAGAGAAGACAGCACACAAACGTCCAGAAGGTTTTTTTTTCTGTTTTTCTGTTCCTGAGAAGCATGCATCTCAAAAGCTTTTCTAGTAATCCATATGTTAATTGCTTCTCCACAATGTAATCTGGCCACAGTGGAAGAAAGCAGTCAGTCGTAAGCAGAGTAAATGCAGATAAACCAGTGCTGTCTGTTGAAAATTGCCACTATTGTTTTCTGTAAATCAGAATAATAGCATTCAAGGTTAAACTGCATCCTATACAAAAAGAGAATATATTCAAACCATATATGTTATAAAGCGTACCTTCAATGCACAATAATGTCTAAACTCCTTCCATACTGCCTGCATTTACATTTGTGTTGCCATTTATTCTCCTTTTAAATATTCAACATACAGTACTTTTCATAAATTTCCTATAAATGTCAGAATTTTTTGATTTTAAATGACTCCAAATTGGAGTTCATTCATTATTCTGTCATCTAGTCTGGGTGTCTTATCTAATAATGTCAGACAAGAGGCTCATACATAGCTTTTGACTCTGAGGTGTCTGCTGCAGAGGTGCAGTCTAGTCACTCAACTGAGACATTTAACCAAGATTAGGTCTGTCTCTCATTCACAGATCTACAGATCCGTACATTTATCACCATCACATCAATCCCTGATGCCCTTCACTGGTTTTTATATTCTTTAATCGTATGGCAGAGCCTACTTGTGAACCTCACATCGCCACTAACAACTCAAGTATGCAAAAGCACTTCAAAAAATGTTGGAAAACCTGATTGTCCTGGTAAGCAGATATCCCCGTTCAATATAATATAACTTGTCCTTGTCCAGGGGCCTCAGCTTAGTCTGTCTTCAACAGTCATTTTGATCTTATGGCTTTGTCTTAACTGATGTGACTGTTTAATTGATTATTGTATTATTTTATCCTTTTTTTGGATCCTTTTTCTGTAAAGTGTAATGTAAACATAATTTTTATAATCATTCTATATAAAAATCCAGAAGGAAATCTGTGACTGTGCCACTTTGCATATTAATCAAAGCAAAGTAGGGCAGGGTCAAATATTTTCAATTGAATAAATCACTATGGCAACAAAGCCATTGGTGCAGACATGATGTGTCAACAGGGGGCACCATACCACTATCATGCACTGGACAATACCCTTAATTAGCATATGATTGCATCAGTGGGCCCGAATCCCTCTTAAATAAACCAATTTGCAGTCATACTTAAAAAATGATTGAGGTCGACACAGGCGACAGATTTGTGATCACTAAATAGCTCGGGCCCGTGATTGATGGCCGCTGATCGTCAGAACAGGGCGAGGCTTCTGCGACTTCATTTGGCTCTGAGCATGACCTTTCTTTTTTTCTCTCAATACTCATAATGATTCATCATCCTGAAGCATGCTGATGAGTGCTGAGCCTACAGTAATGCAGACTGATTGATGAATGGGAGTCATGATGGGTTGCTCGTCTGTGCCATACGACGTTTTCGGCTGCAAAGTGCTCGATGACGCTGCGTCTTTAAGTTTGGAGATTATTAATTATGATGACTGAGCACTTGTTTGACACAAAAGTGACCTGAAGAGGAAGTGGTGTTGTTTTCTGCATGATGAGATGATGATGCTACAGGCTCTCTCTCTTTGAATGACATGATGCTTGTTTTCACATAGACCTGTGTGTGTGTGTGTGTGTGTGTGTTGTGTTTCATGTTTCATGGGAACCAGCTATCTGTTCTGTGAGCACCATTTTCACAGAGGGCTTTGTTCCAGTGATCACTGCTGGTTTGTGTGTTCGAGTTGCCCGTGCGTCTGTTGTGTGATTGTCTCCTATACAATTGTAACCTGTAATGGTACAGACTCACACCGCTGCCTCTCTAAGGAGCCCGGGCCCCTCCCCCACACACACCCTCCCCTCCCCATCCCACCTGGCATAGCTGTCAGAGGCATGGCTCCGTGCCCTGGCATGCAACATGCCATCTCCCTGGCACATCGTCTGGTTTCGGGGACTGAGGGATGGGGCCGTGCCAACTGGGGCTTCCTCCGATCATTGTGGCTGTCCACTCTTTGGATGCCCGGAGGGAGGCTTTTCCACCTGTTCAATGGGAACCTGAAGTGCAGCTCCAGTGGCCTCCATTATGTCACCCAGATTCACACCACCCACTCGCAGCGCTGTGACAGGTTAGTCTTTATTAGCAGCAAGTACAATATCATGACATATCTTAATATTTGGCCATTTTGTGTAACCAAACAAATTAAATATATATGATTTTATTCTGGCTCATTAAGGTTATTCCTTCCCATGCCATTTTTTTTTACAGAAGATATTGACTTGTCATAGTAAAATACTAATTCTAATACCATTAAGGTTGTCTTTGTTCTAATCAAGTTTCTCAATAAACCATGACAGTGTGGCACTGAGCACAGCAGGCACAGTGCTAGGACCCTGAAACTGAAGCAGCTAAACTGAGTACAGCTGTCATTATGTTTTATTATTCACACCTGTGCTTTTCCTAATAAGACACGTTAAAATATCTTCTGCACTGTACTTATGCTGTTCAAAGGTTGTGAAGCAGATGGTCTCACTTTTTTTACTAAAGTACATAAAGTATGGAATTAACAACAGGACTGAAACAAAATTTTATTTAATTGATTATTTAATAGAAGTTGGTGCATCATATTTAATTTCACCACACTCCACACAGATGGAGGCAGTAGCTATTTTTAATTTAAAAAAAAGTAATGATTCTGATGAAACTTAACTTAATTATCCTGTTTACATGAAATGAAATTATCATGAAATTTTACTGTAAAGTATCAGGAAGTTTTGCAGCCCCTGACTTTTGTTTCTATCCAGTTTACTCACAAGCTCTGCCACTGAAATAAGTTAAAATCAAGCACGTACAAAATTAAATACTGTTGCAACCCTGCTCCCTTTAATCAGTTCGGTTTGCATTTGGCACATGGTAATGATTTTCCAGCTTCCCCTCAGCGTATTAAATATTTTGCAGTTTTTAAACGGCACACCATCAGTTTTGGCACAAACTGTTCAGACACTTTGGAGCTCTGTTAGCTCTCTTGTGATGCTTTGAAAGCTCACATAGCCAAATGCTAATTGCCAGACCTCCTTTATTTATAAATGCAGAAAAAGTGTATTAATGCAGGAATTACATGACATTTTTCATTTCATTCATATTTATGCATCACCCTCCTGCGCTCACTGCAAAATAAATTACAATATGCCATTTAAGTGATTTTGAAGTGTATGCTGTGTGCTGTATATTATATATATACACCGTATATGAAAGATTAATTGCAGAAATGTCACTTCAAATGCAAGAACTAAACTGTCACTTTCCCTCCCTCCATCCAACCTTTAACTGTACCGTATGGTGGTGGCTGTCACTGCTTTTTTCGCCACTGACAGATTTAACACCATCATACATTTTGGAGGCGGCAGTCACCGACATTTTAAAGATCAGACTGGCGTGCTGAAATATTCTCTTTGTGCTTCACATTAATGTCTGAACTGAGCTGCTCTCCTCTCTCTCACGGTGACTTGTGTCTATGACTCTCACTGAGAGTCACTTCAATGATTGAACATTTCCAGATCATGAATAAGCAAAATCGATCTTAAAAATACATATGCTTTTGATAACAGCTCTCCTTAAACTGGTGGAGGGATTTTTTTTTTTTGTCAAAAGATGGATCGTTTGTTCTGATCACACTAATACAGAACAGAAGGAATAGTAATGCTCCTAAAAGACCTCAATACATCAGAGGAATGCATTCTCCAGCAAAGGAGTACGACACCCAGCTTTTATAAGCCAAGTACACTGTCTTGGGGTTATGAATGGCTTAATTGGCAGCGGTGCCGCAAGTGTCACACAAAATGTCAGCCGTGAAAGAGAGGCTACTGCAGCAAACTCCCCAGTGTAGTGGCAGTGTCAAGAGAGAGTTTCTGTAAGGCGCTCTGTGAGTTCAGAGAACAGTCGGGGTTGATTTCCTGTCATCGCAGGCACATAATGACTTCCAACTCATGTCATTGTGGAAACAGAACAAAGAGCAGCTCAGTGGTGGAAGAAGTATTCAGATCTTTCACGTTAAGTAAAAGCAGAAATAACACAAAATACTCCAGTATAAAGAAAAGGTGTGCAAAAAGTAATTAACATACAAATATTGGATTGCGTTGACTAAAAAATCTCTCCACAAGGTCCGTTTAGGAGCTGTTTATTTCATTGCTTGGTGCTCAGAAGAAAATTGAACTTCTACAATCCCCTGGCAGGTGGGAAAGTCATGTTTTATGATTGAAAGCCCAAGAACATCTACTAAACAGACCTTTGATAATTTAGTCAAGTGCTGTTTTCCTATTTTCAATAATTAACTATTAAACTCAGCTTTACTCAGTTGGATTATGATTTTGCATTTTGCATGTTCTCTCTGAACCTGTGTGTTTTCTCCAGATTCTCCGTCTTCCTCCCCGCAATCCAAAGACATGCAGCTTAATTGGTGACTTTAAATTGCCCGTGGGTGTGAGTGTGAGTCTGTCCCTATATGTCGGTCTTGTGATTGACTGTCTCCAATGTGTACCCCGCCCCTCCCCAAATGTCAGCTGGGGGCCCCAGCAACCCTGCGGCCCTATGGGAGGATAAGCAGTGTAGATAATGGATGGATGAATGGATGGATATGTTAATCCATCCATCCATCCACTCTGTGTTTCAGGGGGCTTCCAACGTTTTCAACACAGAGATCAGGATATGGTCAGACAGGTTACCAGTCCATCAGAGGGATGACACATATATTACACCTATGGGCGATTTAAGAGTCTCCAATTACCCCAGCCTGCATGTCTTTGAACTGTGGGAGGAACGAAGAGAAGAGCACTTGAAGGAAACCCATGCAGACCCAGGGGAGGCTTCTTAATGGCTAATGTATAATCAACATTTAATGTTGTTATCAGTCAGAGTGGAGCTGATTTTAGTGACTTTACACGTCGTTGGTAGTTAAATCTTTGATAATGCTTTGTATTTTATGAGACAATATGTTACTACAGCTAACGTAATGTTGTAGAAGTATAAATTTGCAAGCACTAGTACCCCCAAACTGTACTTCATATGGACATTAATTTGTCACTTTCCACCACTGTGTTAGCTTTTTACTGCCATAAAGACTCCCTGATTTTTGGAGGTTATTGTAATTACTGTAGTTTTGTAATGGATTAAACAGAATCACGCGAACACATGTACTAAATTCCTGCATCAAACCATTCAAAAAGCAGGACGGCCAAGCACAGCCACATTGGTTCAGCATTACAGATGCTATTCATGACTACGACTACAATCTCCTCTCTGGAGAAATCTCCCTCCCTGGATCTTGTTTCTTTATAAAATGATTGACAACCAATTGAGACTTTTTTTTTTTCCTCATTTAGTCTACATTTATCCAGCTAAAGTCGACCGGCCTTATTTCCTCGTCTGATCCTGTTCTCCTTCACTCATTCATACCCAGAGCTACTCACTGCTTAGTTCGTCCACACATCCACAAATCCCCCTCTCTGCCTTCCTCGAACACCGTAGCAGTATTCGACTGAATTCTGCATTAATATTATTTACTTGCATACATTTTTGCACGGCTTGTTTGGGGGATTCATTTATCCTGCTGAATTTAAAGGGCTGATGAGATTTCATTTGGCATTCTTGCGTCGTCCAATTGTACCAGTGACTTAATATTCTCTTAACACAACTTCAAGTGCGAATATATTTCACCTTCAAAGTCAGCAACCGCTCAATCTCCTGAGAGAGTTTGTCACACCACACTGCACAAACTCCACGATTTATACAGCAGCTGGTGCAGTAAATGTGCTGTAATTGCACAGTCACACATGGATTCGGGTGTGTTCATAGTATCACACCAAATCTATTCATCTGCAGTCCATGTGATAATGATGCTTGCCTTAGCGACACACCACCACCTCCTACTTCCCTCGCAGCCCGTCTGCATGTTATTTAAGGTTATTGTTATGATGCCTGCATATGAGTATCCGTCCCTCGGCGCGTTGCCGGTTGATTGGAGGAAAATACTTTCGTGTTATGTTCTGATTGGGCATCAGCAGTGATCTCCGCAGTAATGACCCGTGCTGGGAGGTGTTACAGGAGCAGATTTGGAGGCGCTATCCTGTTAACAAGGAGCCTGCTGAGACAAGCTGCGAGCAACACCGCTCGGAGATGTGTGATTTCAAGCAAGGCCTGCCCGTGCCAGACAGTTGGTGATCTGCGTATCACTTTTATTGTTATTGAATGTGACGCTGAAGCAAAGCTAGAGTGCTTCAGCAGAGAAAATATAAAAAAGCTAAAAGTGGATGCTCATTTTTTTCTTTGTTTCTTTGTCTGAGGGTTGAGTCTGTTTATAGATTTTGGGGCTTTTTTTAAAGACACACATTAGTCAAAACCATCAAAGTGTGAAAATAATTTATAGAGACAGAAAATATATTGTATATTGGGATATATGCAGTGTGTACTATCTGTCTAATGCCATGACAGGAGGAAGCTTAACACAGCCTGACTTATTCATTATCCTTATTGATTTCTCTGTCTACCTATGATTTGACCCTTTTATGCTCATCATCCCCGGAAGTACAGTTTGAATAACTGTTCTGTTATTTAGCCCTGTTAACCCCAAATGCTGGCCACCTAATTTTGTTTTGCAGACATAACATGACCCCTGGATAACAAGGATGATCTACATTTAGTAATCTGAAGATAAAATCCTCAGTAATCCTGGATGAATCACATCTCAACTTTTCATCCAGTGCCATCATCAAAAATCACTGTCATAGTTTGTCCAATACTTTGATTTATGATACAACATTTGCAAAGCTGATGACATGTCCATCATCTTCAGCTTTGTGTTTGGTGCTAATTAGCAAATATTAATAGGCTAGAATAGTAAATAAATCAATGACAATAGGTACTCAGTGTACCGCTGTGGCTAAATAAAGTTTCACAGTTCTGGACTCTTTGTCTTGTTAAATAATGAACTCATGATTACAAAACCTCTACAAAGTTATGTAAAGATGTGTTCTTTAAAGCAACAGTACATGATATAATAATCTTAAATACAACTTGCTAGTTTCAACTACAGGATATATCTGTTCCAGCAAATATGGAGTACAAAAACATTATGTTTGATATGACAGACATGACATGCTGTCAGTCATGTCAGTCTCTACAACAGCCTCGAAAGAAAGCTTGTGACCACAGAACGGTACACAGAGTAATTACATCCATTATGTAAACCTAACCCTTGTCCGCCATTCAGATACAGGCAGTACACTTAAAGTACATGCAAATGACCATGCCTTATTTTCACGACCGATACCTAAATGGGAAAAACCTATTTTTTTTCCAGAGCAGAACAAAGGAAGAACTATCCATCATTGCCGAAAACAACCCTGGCTACCTCTGTGCTCCGTAAGGCTACATGCAGAGTAATTCTCTGGGGGATGTATTCCAGACATAATGAGAAAGAAACATCGGGGTAAACAAATCGACTTCTTTTTTTGCAGGCAGGTCTAATTACAGGGCAGGAATAAATAACTATTGGAGAGGAGACAGGCACACCAGTGTAATGCATTGTAATGGGCCTAGGGGAGTTAATGCGTCATTTTTCTGCCTGACATGTTGCTGTGGCATGTTTGGTTCAAGCAAGTGAGCTTCTCTGATCATACAGATGTTTGTCTGCTCCTGTGACATGGACTAATAGCTTTTGCTGCCATTTCTGCAATAATTTTTTTTCTTTATATCTTAAATGGGCAACACATATATTGCCAGGATCATTTGGCCATAGGACACTTCATAGTGAAATCAAATGTGTATTTAAGCTCCTCCCTATGAGGGTGGAAAAAAGATAAAGTAATCAGGTTTAACATTAGCTTTGGTGTTTTTATATGACTAAATTATGGTAGGGCTTATCCTAAGTTTAAGAAAAATATGCCTTCGGACACCCTTAGGTGGGGATCACACACAGATGCCTCTCTACAGATGTATCTGCTTCAAACTTACCATGGCAGAGCTAAATGGCTGGGTGCGCCTGGGGCTGTCTGGCCCAAGTGTCACATTGATAAGCACTGGAACCGTTAAAATAATAATTTCACTTTTATGCAATTCTGGAAGAAAGCATGTCATAAGAGATGGGTGCATCTCAGCCACATCACATCACCATTGGTTTTTCAGGTCCAGTGCAGTTTGGGAGTTTCTTTTTTTAGCGTATCCACCCAACCTCAAACCACCTCTCCTGCTTTAACTATGTTTCCCAGAATGCCTTTCAGCATCCACTCTGGGGGGGGTACACTTGTTGCCTTCACTCAAAGGTCAACATGCGTACATATAACACTGCAGCCACGGCAATTACTCAAAAAGCAACTCATCAGGTGATTAATATTTTCTTTGACATTTTTTACCTTTATGTGACTGTCACAGGTGGTACATATTGAAGAAGGACAACGTTATGGTTTACATATATACAGTATTTCTGCTCTTTATGTTTGTTTGTTCACTCTTCACTTACTTATAAGTCGCACTCAGTATGTTTTATAAGGTGTTTCAGTAACAATGCTACAATGATACAAACAAACAAACAAAAGACAAAACAAATATAAGTATATCAATAACACTAAACTCAACTTTAACTAATTAACTCAACATTTAATTAAATGTTAAACAACGGAGCGTAAAATTAGTTTATACCATATAATACCATATTTTAGCACTCACTCTCAGCCACAGGATTAGGTTTTTCTTTAAATTCCTAGAGTTTAAAACTTTAGAAAATTGATAAGGTTTTTTTCTTATATTAAACATAATTTGTCATGGCACACATGATAGAAACTGATTAAACTGTTTGTTACTGTCTTTCCAATAAAGTGCTAAACACTTATTGGCTAATTTTTGGAAAAGTTATCATCTTGTTGGTAAGGTGTCCTCTAAATGTGCCTTTATGTTTTCTGATTGTTTGCTTAAAAAAGCAGCTCTAGGGCGCGCAGGTGGCTCAGCCAGCGTGCGCCCATGTATGAGGCCATGAGTCTCGCTGCAGCGGCCCAGGGTTCGATTCCCGCCTGGGGCCAATTGCTGCATGTCGTCCCCTCTCTCTCTCTTCCTTCTACCTTTCCTGTCACTCTTCAGCTGTCCTATGAATAATAAAGGGTAAAACTCCCAAAAAATAATAATAATAAAAAAGCAGCTCTAAAGTGTGTTTGCTCTTGAATTCTCAGTTGCTGATTTAATTTTTTTTTGTGTGTGTGTGTGGTTTTATGATTTAGAAATAATTCAGAGCATGATACAATTGTGACTTCGAAGGTTCATTCTTGATCTTGGAAACAGAAGTTAAAAGAAACTTCTCAACACAGCCACACCTGGTGGCCTTCCTCCGTAGATGGAGGTGCTCAGTTGTCATGGAGATGGCTTGTTGTCAAGTGACAATCGAGAAAACAGGTGATCACATCTTGTCTTTGCTTGATTGGTTTTCTGATGACGTCAGAAAAAACAATAATATTTTGATGACTGATAGACAATAAATCTCATGGCTGCTTTGAGACGGATTATTTTGTGCTCATCTTCATCATCAGTCATCGTCTTCTTCACACATTTAGTTCATGAAACCAAGACTGATCCAAGAGGAAATAAACATGCGAACGTGATTTGGCAGTGGCTGTCGTGTCCCCTCTCACACTCTGGTCAGAGCATTCACACAATCCATGACAGATGAGGTGGAGGGGAGAGGGGGAAAAAAATCCTAAAACTGAATATTCCTCTCACTGTAATCGTTTCAATCTGTTCTGCCAGAACAGATTGCGGTATTTTGCTTCCCCGTTGGAGTGCTGTGTATTTCTCCTCCTTCCCTCTCTTATTTTCCCTTTCCCTCTCCCCTTTTCCCATTATTGCAATATGGCACTCTCCATTTCATTGTCAGTCTGGGCAGAGCTGCCATAGCATAGACTCGTTACACTGTGCGTAGTCCACTGGCCACCTCCCTGGTGGATGCGTATGATCATCCATCATGGATAAAACATTACACTACACCCATGTGGCCACAAGTTCCTCCTCAGGCTGGAAATGGGAGGATAAGCACAGAAAATATGCCAGTAAAATTGGCCACCTACTATCAAAATGAAATACTTAAGGAAACCTCTACCCTATTTGTCAGGTCAAATTGAATGCATTTTTTCTGGACTGGGAGAGCGTGGAGCATGCAAGATTAGGTGCTGCTTCTTGTTTTGTATTTTCCGGTGATCCCCGAGCCCCGCTTAAGGAGTCGCAGTCCCTGTTGATTGAGAGAGCCCCTGTAAGTGACCATGGCAATTCTAACAACAACAGTCGACCTCCTCTGGCAGGAAGAAGGCCCTTAACCACAAGAGCTGGGGCTGGAGGGGAGAGGTGGGAGGTGAGCCAGGAGGAAGGCAGCTTGCGGTCATACATCTTGGGAAGGCTGCATGTGTTGCCCAGACAGCCCCTTAAGTGACTTCACCTCATCTCAATGGTGCTCATTACGAGCGATAGAAAGCCATCCATTCAGGGCAGTGGCATAAAACAAACCAGCCCCATCTGGAGAGAAGACAAGAGGGTGTCAACATGGGCTTGCAAAATTGATTGGGTTCTGTACAACACTGTGAATGGCAGAGGATTGTACGTCTCATCATTTTTAGCGGTCTCGAAAAACACACTTCACTCCTCGCCGTCACAATTACTGGATGGTATTTTGAATTTCAATGTGTCGACAGGGGTTCCCACAAAATCTCTAAATATTTACACATAAAACAGAAAAAAAAATTCAAGTGCCTCCACAGTTGGCCTCTTTAAACGTATTTCAATGGCTATAACTCAAAGCAGGGCACCGTGGCAAAATCCACACAGCATCGAGTATTCGTTTTGAAGCCCGTGTTTACACCACTCGGTTTGGTAGCCTAGCGTCTCCAAGCAGCTCACGCCTGCTGGGATGAAGCCTCTGCCTTCACAAGATGGAGTCCAAAACACAGGAGGAGAAGATGGGCAGCCGGCTCTGGAGGCTGCATTATCTTCCGCTGTCAAATTCGTTTGAAATGCCAGTTTTGACAAATCACACCTTCCTTCAACTTAATATCCCCCCGGTGCCTTTTCTCTTTCGAGAATTGCACTTGAATTTACATGTGCGGCTTGGGAGCGCAGGTACTGTCCATATTCAGCAAATGAACCGGGGGTAGTCTCACTCACGCCTGCCTGTGAAATAAGCACAAACACAGACTTGTGCCATGTGAACTGCAGCGTGAACTGCAGCGGCTCGAACAGATTCAGCCAACCAAGAGCTGATGGGCTTAATGGCTTTGATTTGAATTTCTGCTCCTTTCATTAGAAACCATTGACATTTTAAGCACACCTGTACGCTGCTGTCACTGGCTAACCTTTAAAAAGAAGAGTGATGTGTCTCTCCTGAAGAGGAAAAAGCCTGCCCCCAAAAAAACTGTATCACACTGACACATTTTGTCTCTTTAGTCTGCTTTACTATTCTTCCAATTTTAAAAAAGACTAAATCAACTGATGTGGGGGAAAAAAACGTAACAAAATAAAGAAGAAAAAGCAGTAATGCACGATATTTCGATCAGTACGATTCTTTAAAATGTTTATTTCAAAGCTTTTCTCAAGTGCAATTATTTATTCCATCAACAACACCAAAACAATATGAGAGTTTTCTGCTTTATACTGCATAATAAATGTAACTTGTGCAAAGATCAACATTGCAAATAAGGGTAAGTGATATTTTAATTGCTGCCGTTCAGTAGTGTTGTGATAGCAAGTTTCACATCCATGTTGCTCCTCTTTGTTGATGCAGTTCATCTGGTGGCATCTGCTGTCAAGATTTTCCTTAATGCTGCCTTATCTCCATAGCATACTTGGAATTTATGGTCTAGGTTTGTGGTAAAATAGACCCTAATCAAAGCTGACTGTTCCCCATGACACATGAAACGAATTTAGCGTTTTTTCATAGATGCACCTGCAGTTTAACCACAGAGAATTTGGCCTCTTTGGAGCTCATGTTGCTTTGAAAACTCATATATCAAAGTGATGATTGCCAGACCCCTGACATAGCTGCACCTAACTTAATATGAGCTGCCTTCGTTGCACCTATTCCACTTGTCATTAAGTTGCTCGAGTGTTTATATACTTTTCCCTTATTTGTCTCTCTTCCATATGGCGAACACATTTCCCTCTGACATCTTGATTCACTATTTAGCAATTATCAGTGGTGTTTAGTTTCAGTTTAGCAGAAAAATAAAATGCACACACATCCACAAGTTGCCAATTCCTTTATTTTATATAGACTGACAACATTTTTTGTTTTGCCACACATGGCATTTCCTCATGGTTGCACACTTGTTGGCCAGCACCTGCAATATATTTGTGTATGTGCCTGTACGTTGACACCCAAAATTATAACACTAAATCGGTCGTGATTTAAACTCTTTATTATTTATAGTATTCCCTTTCTGGTGGCCCATATTTTCATGTCTCATTTTGATTAATATTTAATATACCATGTTCCATATTTACTTTTTTTATTACTTACTTACATTCTGCTCCTTACTGCTCTATACATGCTTCAGCATTTTGTTCTTTATTTTATTTTTCATCATTATCTTAATACCTTTCTTTATTTTATTTGACCTTTTATAATTTTCTTTTCTCAGTTTATATTTTTTAGATATCCACTATACAAAGTTTATGGAAACGACAGCTAAACACTGCATGCGTTGTGTATGTGACGAAAATTATCTCCTGCTTCACTGCTTCATGGGCTATCATTCAAAATAAGCTTCCAATACTTTTCAGTAGAATTGGACATTAGATTTTGCTCCTTCAAGAACAAACCTCCAGACAGTGGTCAGTGCAACGGATCTTTAACTAATCTAACAAAATCCGCACCATTACCTGAACTAATAAGAGCACAGGCTGCCATAGATCCCAGTTTATGTGGTCTCCATGAGTGTAAATCTGCTCTTCCGCCCTCTTCATCCTCGTCCTCTCCACAACTTCTGACGTCAATCAAGCCACTGGTTTCAGGGGGCTGCGCGCTGCGACATTTCAGCTACAAACTGAGAGGTAATTTGAACAATGATTACCGCCAACCAGGAAAAGAGTGAAGACAGGGAGAGAAAGTGCTGACATGTGTGAGGTGAGCTGTGCCAGCCTCTGAAAATGTGCCCAGGCAAGCACATGTATGATGGGGGTCTGCGAGTGCACACCGGCTGCTTCCTGCTGAAGCAAGTTATGCGCTGTGCAGTGGCAGGTGAGAATGCTGCATGAGGCCATGTGCTGCTGCCATCTTTAGCCCGGGGTTTGGGCCAGGTACACAGCAGCTGTTTGTCTCCCTGGGAAAATAACCGTCACACACACACACAAATACACACCCATGCATGTCGGTCAAATGTGTCAGATTAGAGGAAATATCACTGCTGGCCCAGGATTGAAATGTCATCCTTTTCTTGGGGCTATTATGATTTCAACCCAGTTTTAAAACTTCAATACACAGCCACAAACACAGACAATGAAACATATAGAGACACACATTACAGCCACTGTCACCGCTGCCTGACCATAACTGTCCTTTCTGTTAAATAAATGGTCAGTTAATGGAGCTGGCATTGTAATTTAGCAAAGGAGCTGCACTTTTGTGTTCAGTGGATGAGGTGATACTTCATTCGGAGTGTAAATAATCCTCAGGATGCACCAAATGCCATGCTAAAGACTACTCAATCGGCTCCTCTGTGAGCTGATCCTCGTGCCTCTTAATCTGGTTCTAAATAAGATCAGGATCATGCTGGGATCACATTGAACTCACTGCCAGTATTTGTAATCCACACCAATCATTTGAACAGAATAGCTGATCTGGTGAATCTATTGGGCATTTTTAGAGCAGTAATATTAAAGAAAAGGATATTCATAGTTACATAATAAAGCAATGTAATTAATCATTAAATGTAAAAAATATATACTATAGAGTCAGTGTGTAGGTTTAATTTTAATCTGTACTGGCTGCAGGTTTTTTTTCTCTCCATACATTAAACTAATGGCAACACCAGTTTTCCTGTCAATCCCCTGAAACCACACACACACACACACACACGTGCATGCAACTTAATGACGCCTGAATATGTTATACTGTACATATGGTTGCTGCTTTTAACAGAGTTCAAAATATTTAGAGACGTTTGAAATATTACGCTCAACAGCTGCTTCAAGTGCAAGTTAATCCACCGTCCTTTCCGTGCGGTAATCTAATGGCCATTTCCTCGACTGCATGGCTGCCATTACTTGATTCATAATGTGAGTATCTCTTTAATGTTGGAGATTTGAGATTTGGTATGACCTTGTTCGTTAATCTGGAAGAAATATGTTCCCAGAACACAGAGGAACAGGCTGTGGGAAAAAAACAACAAAACACACACACACTGTTAAAGAATTAGAAGTGAGTTTGAGCCCAGTCTCATGCATGTACAGAGTATAATTGGCCCATGGATGTGTACTGGCTTTAACAGGCATGTCTGCTGTTGAAAATATTGCTTCATTATAGAGAGCAGACCATACCGTAAAATACCTGTGGTGGGGTTTCATGTAGTGTTGGAATATGTTTTGGTTTCTTATCAGCAGACTGGGAATATGTCTTATGTCGAGGAACAATGTTGGCCATTACATTTTCATTATAACTTTAAACCTAACCTAAGCCAAAACCATGAAAATCCATCAGACTGTGCAGTATGTTGGCTTTTCTATATGTTCTAAATGTGCTATTATCAGAATACCATGCATTTATGTAACATATATATCCTCTTACTTGCTTTCTAGAGTGTTAAAGCCACCCCATGAACACTTTACATTAAACACTTAACAATTAAATACAGATACAATATATTCTAATATGATGGCACCTTATAAGACTTGTTGATTTGACTTGGTTGGTTGGTCAGTAATAAAACAATTGGAACAATCTGGCCAGATCCACAAAATCCACATCTAATCTTCTAATAAAGTCCTGTCTGAACCAGTTATGTCATCTGCTGCTTAGTATCTAAAAATGGATAGAAACAGATGCATGCAAATGCGTTTTTTGTGGATCCTCACTTGCACACAGTAAATACTGATTTGTTTATAAGTGCTTTGATTTATTGGTGAATTTGTTCGTTCACTCACTCATAATTAGCCTGTCTGGCCCCCACTGCCCACCAGGAAGCATGGCAGTATTTACAGATGACACATTGAATCCTTCATGTGTTCTCCTCTCCAGTCCCACTGAACTGTGCGTCGCTGCGTGTCCTTGTTTTCTTGAGACGTATTCAAGGATACCAGATTTGTGTGATCTAGTTGGAAGGAGCAGACATCTTGTCCTTGACAACAGCTAAAGTTATAATACCCGCAATTTTCTGGAATAAATTAGTTTGCCTATGGGCTGTGACCATATTTGTCACCGCATGGGGAAAAAAGCAGATAAGTGACACAAAGTGTAAAGAAAATAAAATTGTTGGCCCAAGAGGTGAGCCTTGAGGCACACCGCACAATCAGTGAAGCATAAAAAAAAGTATCATTGACTGAAAGTGAGTGTTATGTTTGACAGAAAAATGAGAAGAGGAGCAGGGCAGCCACAGAGGCACTAAATGAGAAAAAAAGAGCCTCTGTCACGCCCACAGGGGGAAATGGTCATGATTAATATGTCATGGATTACTCAAACCAGCGGGGGGAGCTGTTCCATGTGTCTGAGTGAAAGTCTTTGTTTTATTGGGTGATACAGCACTGCTGGGATATTAAAACAGGCCACCCTTCCCTTCTGCCTTCTCCCTAAAGCCTAGTCACAAGCTGAAGCAGAAAACAGCACTTGTTTTGTCTGATTTCATATTTCTGCTCCATTTAACGTCAAACAAACAATCATGTTTCATAGCAGCACTTTCCTGAGAAAGCGGAGTGATGCAAATGTCCGATTTTCCACCTTATACCCCTTCAATTCCCCATCCTCAAAAAAAAAAAACCTTTATCTCCTCCCTCATCCCCTGACCCATAACAATACTCACCACCCCCGGGGATTATTTTAAGCAACTTGATCTGAAACTTAAAGGACTTAATCCTATCTTCTGATTTCCAGCCACCATGTGACATCATCTTTGGGACTCAAGTTACAGATGTTGGCCTCTGCGCGTGTTTGGATTTCTGTGGACATTATTCTAAACAGGAAAAGATTTTTTTTTACCCCGTATTTAGGTTTTGTATAAACTAGTTATGAGGACAGCTGCAGTGGGCACGGGTGCAGCCTGCTCTAGGTCCACTGTATGAGGGCTGTTTAATCACAGGATTAGGCTGTAAGGGGTAAAAATGTCAAGTGTGGTTCACCGGATTCACTGCCATCGAATTCACGACAACTGGATATAGAGGACTCTTGTGGTGTGAATTAAGATCATGTTTTACTGCTTCTCAGCTGAATCCCGGTATAACCCTGTCCCGCTGAGGAGTGTGAAAACTAAAGTGCAGTGGGAGGTAAACCCAATAAATTCAAATCATCCACAGTTTTATTTGCAAAACATCAACTTTTTACGACCCAAATTTACACATACAGCAGCGAGTAAGTGATAATACAACAGTTTGGGGGTAAAGTGTAGTTCACTGTTTTTCTGAAAATTTGATTCTGCTTTTATATTGACTAAACATTACTGTGTCAGCCCACCCCCCATCTGATTTATCATGACATTTTTATTCTAGAAATAAGATTAGGGAAAGGTGAGCTGCTGGGTAGGATGAAAAAGTGTTGTTTCTAGGCAACCATGCAAAAACTGAGAGTTACATTAAGCAATGTTTGACCACGGGGGCATTACCCGTCAGTCAGGTTGTTATCACTAACCTGGGAGCAAACCATTCTTACAGAAACGAACAGAAACAAAGGGACATCGACAAAGACACCTCCCAATCTGCTTTCTCATCAGAGTTTAATAATTCTTTTCTCTGTTTTTCTCTGCTGTTTTAATGGACAGACAGCAGGTTTGCTAGCTCGTGCTATCCTCATTGGGCCTGTCACATAAACACGACTTTTACATTTGAGAACTGTTTTTGAGGTTTGCATTGATGATAAACAACATTTGAGGCTTTCCGAAGCACATTTCTTCCATAAAAGTGAAATAGTCTGGATATAAGACATGTTGCTGCAGCTTTTGGGCTTTCTAATGACTTCATGTGTCAGGAGTTTGGTCTTTAGTTCAGCCAAACAAAGAACAAAACTACTTGCTTGTCTGATAGTACTATTTAATATTTAAGGATGAAAAAGATTATTTGGTTATAAAGTTAGTAGCATCTTATACTAGTGCTGTCTTATATTTTCATTTACTCATATTTGAATGCATCCTACATCTTTGTTTGGTTTAAGAAACAAGAGTTAAGCAGATTTATGAATGACTTTACTGTAAAAAGTTAAAACATGTATCATCAAAATTAGGTAGAAAAGCATTTTTTTTAAAAACCTGTACATGTTTTCAAGCGTTGCCAAACAAGTTTTGATATCTTAAAGTTTTGTATCTCCTGATATCTTTCAGAAAGACACTTAATGTTGCTACTTTTGTAACGTGACCTCAATCACCAGTGCAGAAGTTTCAAAATAAAGAAATAGACTGCATATATAATATTTGTACTTATAATGTGATCATGAGGCTTTTAAAAGCTTAAATAAGGTTAATGAGGAGGGCAGAGTTTTGGTGTAGTTCTTCACATACAAACACTCTAATGAGACAGAAATGTCATGGAAATATAGTGGGTGTGTTTTGCACTTTATGTAAGCCTTTATTTGCTTTTAAAGCTACATAAAGGTGTCAGACTCGCACATAATTTGAGCCAAAAAAAACCCAGGTGCTGTCTTTGGACTCAGATCCCACACCGTGGTTTAGTTTTCGCCCGGGCAGCGCGCAGCAGCCAGGATCCAAAGCTCGGTGCGACTCCACACCCTGTTTTCCGGGGAGCCGCAGAGAGATCCAGCCCTTCAACACGCTGCTCTCTTACGTCCCGTCCGTGAGCAGCGAGCTGGCCGCGGCGGAGATTTCTCCTTCTGCTTTGGGTCTTTATCTCTGCACCCCCTCCCCTCTCCTCCTCCTCCACACACTCCCCGCCCGACCGAGCCCCCCTTCTCTGCTCCCCCCTCCATTTTTTTTGGGTTTTACGCACTCGGGCAGCAGGTCTGGAGCGGTGAAGTGTGCGCGTCGGAGCTCAGCCGCCCCGCAGAAATCCTCTTTCTTTTTTTTTTCTTTCTCGCCCTTACGCTGCGCCTCCGTGGCAATGGATTGATTTCGGTGTTTTCTTCCTCTCCGACCTCTGCCTCGACCAAGTTACGAAAACTGCGTCTCTCTCCAACCTGCGGCTCTCCCTTTCTCTCTCTCCATCTACATGTTTCATCCGGCCAGCTTTCAAACCACCTGGCTCCGGATGTTTCTGCACATTTTAGGACTTTGAACTTTTTTTTTTTTTTTTTTCTCCCCCTCCTCCTCTTTTGCGCATTTTACAGGAGGTGATCGGAGATTTTAAGGATTTCTCCCCTCTTTTTCTTTTTTTTTTTGTTTTTTAAAAGAAGATCTTCTCCGGAGGTTGCCGAAGCCTGCAAAGATTTATTTGTGAAAAGTGATGGCCGAGCGGGGAGCTCTGTGGCTCCTCTCTCTCCTCTGTCTCACCTCTCACTGCACGGAGACCGCCGCTGCGAAGCATGTCGACAAAGGTAAAGAGCTCCGGGACGCGCCGTGCGTCTTTACGCGTCGGCCGGACAAACTTACCTACTATTTTATCACGAGTTGTTGTTGGAGGGGCGGGTGGGGGAGGAAGGAGAGAGAGAAGGGGAGAGAGGGGGGGTGGACTCACACTAAAGCCTGTGTGCTGAAAATCAGACATGGAGCCGGGTCATTTAGACAACTTAAAAAAAAAAAAAGAAGTAGGTTACTTTTTTTTAATAACAAGGCGCACTACTTTCACTCCGCAGATCAGCTCCCTGTTTGAGCAACAAGGCTCTTTTTCTCCCTCTTTTGTTTGGTGTTCAGGATTCAGAAGCTGCTCCTGGGTTTTCTCTGTTTGTCTCCCAAATGGCTCACACACACACACACACACACACACTCTAACGTGGGTGTGCGTTTTGGATCTGCAAAAGGGCCCCTCAGAGATATAGCACACGCTGGATTGGGATCATCCATCTGTCTGTATGTGTCTGTCTCATGGAGATGCAAAGGATGGCAGGAACTTGAATGAAGGAGAGGTAAAAAAAAAAAATAACACACACTATGCAAAGAGTCATTAGTGTTCACTGTCAGGTAATAAGCCTGCATCATCAGTCCGGCAGACATCTCATTAACTGGGCGTCCAATACATGTTTAGCTGATGGATAAACAGAACCCAATTCATTTGGCCTCTGTTAATTGTTTTGGAGTGGAGGGATGCTGCAGCCTCCTGTCTCGCTCCAACCTGAGAGCAGCGAGGGATTCCTCTGATTTCACAGGTGATGTCTTGACACTGGAGGTATCGATCAGAGTCAGTGCGTTTCACCGTAAACCTACCACAACCTGCTGCAAAAAAAAAGCCATGAGATGAACTGGGAAGTGTTGGGTGAGAGAGAAATATGTTCAGCAGGTCGCCGGAGTGCACGGCTCCAGCCTCCCTATCACACCCTCACCCTCCCATCGTGAGAGAGTCATATCTTTATCATTTATCAGAGGCAGCATGTGGTCTGGTAAATTCTCAATATAACTGACTCTTGTACAACGTGGCCCATTTTTTTGCTTTTTTTTTTCCACCCGTCTTTCTCGTGGTATGCAAAATAGAAGTGTCAAGAAAAAAAAAAAGCAAAAGGTAGCCGTGTGCATGTTTGAAAAATTTTTCTTTAAATAAAGAGGATGAATGTGCAAAGAAGACGGAGCCTGGGAGTGACAGACCTGTGTTAGCTGTTTGTTGGCTCTCTTGCGTGTGGAGCCTGATGAAAGACCCTCTCCTGCATGAAAAGCGCTCTGCAGTGGTGGAAGGGAAGAGAGAGAGAGAGAGAAAAAAGAGCCCCTCCTTGGCTTTGCTGGAGATCAGTACAAAAGAGAGAGATGGGGGTAGGGTGAAACAGGCCGACTGTCTGGAAAGTAATAAAACCAGGAGATTAAGGGGACCAGGGAGTTCCTTTGGGAGCTTTGATTGATTCCAGAGAATTGGACTGGGACCCACACGCAGAGAGAGTCTCAAATTACTAATTGTGGGGTCCCCTTCTCTGAAAATATCTGTTTATTCGAAACACATTTCTTTGAGGTCCCGACTGTGGCCAGAACTTATCTTTATCAGAGCCGGCAGAGCTGCGGCCGTAACTTAAAGAGTTTCGGTCTGTCCCGTTTGGCTTCGGGACAGATTTAATAGATAGTCTCACTTTTCTGTTTTTACTTTGGAATAACCTGTAAAACATTCAGCCACACTTCTGCTTTCCTTTTTTTTTTTTTTTTTTAAAACAACTTCCTCCTCTGTGGCTCTTTTTTAAAAAGTACCCAAAAAAGTTTGGCTTTGGTAAACAAGTCCCTGTTAGAGGAGTGTAATATCCATTTAGGCCCTATCTTATCTCTGTAATCCTGCCGGGAAGGAATTGTGTGCTGATTGTCTCCCAGCGGACAATGCAAATAACTTGCTGAAACGTGTAAACATTTGGCGGCGCTCTCTGCTCTCACCAGACCACTCACCGGGTGTTTTTTTTTTTTTAACATCGTAGACCACCTCAGATGCTGCATTGCCCAGACTTCACAAACAACTGTCGTTTTCTTTGGCGGGTTTAAGGTCTCCTCTGCTGACTCCGCTGCTAAGAACATAATTTACCACCTTTTGTGTTGTTGTGTTTGGGGAAGCCCTGGTGGTCCCCTGTCCCAGGTTGTGGGGAAAAGGAGTGGGGAAGCTTAAGGTTGGATCCTGAATTTCAAGAATTATTCACCTACCACCTTCATTTCAGAAGAAAAGTCAGCTTTAATGCCCAGCTGTGTATACATAGAGGGAATTTGACTCCAATTTTTTACATTGCTCTCACTGTATCCACACGGAGAGTAGTAAAGTAAAAATACACATTAAGCTACTATCTACAAGTACATATATGTATAAAAGCAATAATTATGTGTAGACAAATGAACAAAAACACAAAAAGTATCAGGAGATGCTATTTCCAGTGCTGTCACAGTGTGATCTTTATGCAAAGTGCAGTGATACCTTCCAGTTTATTCCTCTTCTAGCCATTTACTAAAGTTCATTTTGCAACTTCGTCTTCAGCTGCAAAAATACCTGAATCCTCTCTACGTGTCCACATCACCTTGAGTTGAGCTGAGCAGAGAGGGAGGCATCATGCAGAGTCACCTGCCGTCTCTGCTGTATCGAGTACGCTGTTTACTGATAATTTATTTATGGGCTCCAATCGCTCAAAAAGTCCTAATGACCTCCATCCACTGAGAGACGGATAATTGCACACTTGGCCAAGTGTTTGATTCATCTGCTTCACTAATGAAACCGCCCCCCATTAGGAGATGCTGCTGATCCGCTGCGGCCGCTCAGTTTGTTGCTGCTCAGTCTAAGTGTGGAAGAGGTGGCGTGGCGAGGTCAGCGCTCTGAGATCACGGTGGAAAATAACAATAACCAACCGGCTTGTGCCTTGTTTGCCGTTTCAGCTGCTAAATCAACTCATCCGGGGTTTGCGTGGGTTAAAATGACAGCAATTATCGAAATTATTCGCCCAAACTGTCACAGCAGTTCATCACGAATAATTGGCAGGGGTAAAAGTAGATCAATATCCTCTGAATAGATGCCATGACACCTGCTGTTGCATCTTTTTGGTGGCTGGGGGTCAGTGTAATCACCCGTTTTTAGCTTTTAGCTTTCAGCCGGCTATTGTGGCAAAGCGACAGGACAATTGGCTTTTCTTTCATCTAACGAGGCTCTCCAGTTTGTTCATTTGCTCGTGTATTGCTGTTGTTTGAGCCGGTGCCCACAGTGTTGGCTGAACTGCAGGATTTATTCAGACCCGGCGCCGTAAAGTTATAGCGAGGTCTCCATCATTTACACCGTGGAAATAATGCACGGCTCGAAAACTCGCGCAATTCGATCCCACGTGTCAGCATATCAAACTTTCATGCATCAGCTGTTCGTGTGGATGTTTAATGCTTGTGCACCAGATTGAAGCGACATAAATTATTAAATTTGATTCTAGTATTTTTTTTTTTTTTCCCATTATGTTGTTGATTGCACTTCAGCATGCTGTTTAAGACTGTTACCCTAACAGGCATGATTAGCCCCCCTGTGCATTTGAAACAGAGACTGGTTGCTCTTGGTGGTGAAGGGTGGGTTGCTTTAGTGAAGAGAAACCAAGAGACATGGTCTTAAAACTCTGCGGATCTGAGACAAGTCCACGGCTTCTGCTGCCCTCCCCTGCTAAGATGAAATTGCCTCCATCAGAGCTGCTTCTAGTGGTGTGGTGCAGAGAAACACGCCTTGAGTCTGCTTTTCCTGTCTCTCCACTGCAGCCTCATATCAGCCCTCTCCTGCTCCTCTGATCCAGGTACACATTCCTCGGTTATTCTCAGGGCTTCCCAACACCTTTTTTTTTTTTTTTTTTTTTTCGATTCAGAGGTTCTGCTATTTCCTGGGTATATTTGAAGGCAACCACCTGTAAAACAACCAACTATTCCTTGCACAAAAAATCACTTTATGTTATGTGATTTTTTTTTTTCCTCCATACATTTAACATATTTCCATACGTCTTAATATTGGAAAAATATCAGTATTGTGAGATGAATTTCAAACAAACTTTGCTCTGTGAGTTGATGCTCTAGGGTCATCATTGTGGGTGGTAACAAATGCGGTGTATGATGAAGGTTTTCTATTCACAACATTCATACCTTCCTTTTGTCAAACACACAATCTATCCAGTAAGCTCCAGCACTGAAAACCAAAAAATGGTCTTCACAGTACAATCAGCGGCTGTAAGCAGGTGGAAAAATCAACTTCTGTCTCGGGGAACAGGCGAGATGATGCTGGGAGAATTTGTCAGACTGAGCTCAGCAGATGTGAGTAATTGATCAGTCAGGTTTGCACATCAAATATTCACATTGTAATCATTAATTACAGTAGTTAATTACGTGATTAATCAAAGCAACGCTCCACAACGTTGGAATAAAAAACAAAAAACAAAAAAAACACTTCTATTCACAAAGTGCTGGAAGCAAACTCCTGCTACTCCAACACCTGGGGTGACGTTGACTTGAATAATATTTACCATATATGTTATTTATGCTTTTTAGTGTTATAAAGTTTGACATTTATAACCGCAGTTCTTGGTCCATCACTTCCATCAAGATATCTGTATGTACTGGCAGGGTATAAAGGCCTTTATTTTGACGTGAACCATTTCCTAAGATCATTTTCCCGAGGGGAAACCCTGCTCCCTGGACACGGAACAAACCTTTCATTTAATGTGGTGCAGAAGTGGTATAGGTGTTGTCCAGAACCACCATTTTTCTCTGTACTTTGAAAGGCAGCCCGTTCTGTGTAACGATTGGTCGGTTCGCAGAAAAAAAGCGGCTTACATCAAGTGCACTCCTCTTAAAAGCCGAACTTCTCTCGGCTTCAGAGGTGTTCCTGCTGTGACTAAAACAATGTCAGACACAGCACCTTTCCAATCCGGCTGCTGTGCGTCTTTCTTTGTGTCTGCTGCCCCTTTCATGTCAAAACAAAACAACAAAAAAAAGCAAAACAAAAAAAACTTGCTTGGAGTTTGAAAAAAGTTGAATAGTGTCAAGAGGCTATAAAGCTGTCCGTGCTGCCCCGTGTGATGACTCCTTTGAGACTTTAACGTAACCTGAGGGACAGCAGTAAATCTTTGGAAGCATGTTTGTCTGGAAACGTGTTTTCCTCACCGGTTCCCACGTTTCCCTCAGCTTTCTGTTTGAAAATACAACGCAACAACATGCAAAATTTCTAATTTGCCGTGGTGCTGCTGCCCTCTCCAGACTTCCCTGCTCTGCTGTGATTGAATGATGCTCCGGCTCAATGACCTCTGGGAGAGCAGAGTCTTTTCGGTTTCCATGGAGCTAATGCACATAGCCTCGGTGCGAGCTGAGCATACAAAGATGAGACCGAAATTGTCAATAAGAGTCCAGTTTGTCATCTCTGTCATTAAACCGCTGTGCACTTCAGCTATGGGGCGACTTTGTTGTGCTCTGGAGACCTAAACCGGTCATGCTCTGCTCCTTCATGTTTTGGATTTGTAGCAGAGAGTTTGGCCTTCATTAAAAGGGCCAATATAATAACTGAAAAAGGAACCAACATCTTGAAGGCATCTGAGACGAAGAAGGCATACTAATAAAATCTTTCTATTCCTCATCCTGTTACAAGGCATTGCCCTTTTGACTGAAACATTTCTGCACACATTTCCTCTTGTGATTTGGCTGCAGGTATGTTGAACATTGCAGTGGGCAGGTCATTGTACATGAAGGGTTCAGGTTAAACCAAAGCAAATTATTTATCATTCTGACATGCAAATAGTAGCACTGCTGCTCACTGAAGCTTCTACCAGAGCAGCTCATGGGATGGCCAAACAGACTTGTAAGTGAAGGTTGTAAGAATAGAAAGTAGTCGTCTTGCGGCGTGACACGTTTTGTAATATTTATGTTCTGCTAGACTGCAGTCAGTCGGTCATGTTTCTCAGGACAGCGTGGCATTGTCCAGTCCTTCACTGCACACAGAAAAAGTACAGTCGCCAAGCTACCATGTTTCAGTGCTCGTCTTTTATAACTGCAGCATGACAGCAGCAAATGGCAGTGTGCGTACTGACGGTAGATTTAAGCGGTGCTCTGCAAGCAACAACTTTTTTTTTTCCCCTGGCCTTGCATTCAAGCAAAACACTGAAGGAATGGACTCAGCAGGACAGTGAGGACTTTTTTCCCCAGAAAATTTTCCTCAAACTTTTGCTATTTTGGTTCTGCCGAGCTCCTGTCGTGGTGTCTCCTGTCGGTGGTGGCAGCTGCATGGCAGGATTATGACACATGCAAGCTGTGCTTGTCAGATGAGCCTGGACTAATGAGTGCAAGGCTCTGTTATACACAGAACTGTTTTTACAGCCCTGGGGGGCATATTAGAGACATTTCTTATTAAAATAAGCCTTTTAAATGTTCTGAGTCCTTTTTGATTTTTTTTTTCTTCATTTTTGCATTTCTAAATTGAGGCCTACTTGACATTTCAGTGACTGGGATAAGGCTGCTTTTATTTTGTATTTTTGTTTTCCACAGATCCCAGTACACGTCCAAAACCAGCAATGGAAAGTTGCATGTGTTGGAGTTGGTGGTCTGGTTGAAATATTTTAAATATGACTGTGATATTCCAAAACAGATTCTGTTGATGGTGTGAAAAATGATGTGGGATCTCTTGTGGGATGTTTCAATATTGACTAAGACATTTTCTACTGAGGTTTTATCTTACGCTGACAACTCATAACCTTTACTTAACCTGAAGAATGACAAACAGTCCCTTTGAGAAAATTGTTAAACTTTGGAGAAGGAACCAGAAAGATGAAAACCATCAAACAACTTAAGTGCAGTGACTTAATGATAAGAACAACAGGAAGCAGGAGCACTTTAGTTTGACTGAATATGTGCAGCTCAGGCTTTATTCCACGAGTGTAAGCAACACAATGAGCTAAAATGTTCGTCGATAATACATTCTGTAATTCCTTTAGTTTTGGTAACTCCTCGCCCAACCAGTTGTTACTCGTGAACCTTAAATACAATTAGCATAATTTATATTTAATGCAACTGTGAGGTGGCAGGTTTAATTCCTGGCGGCGGTCCCTGCCGTAAATGAATGGAAACTAATATTCTTCTTGAAAGACTGATTAATAACCTTCATTTGATTGCGCCGTACCTGCTGGAGTTCCGACATCCTGCAGTTCTCAGACATGAATTTATTCTCTGCCGTCTTTTTGGAGGACGTCCAGGGTGTGATGAATTAGCCTGAACGTCTCCTCAGTGGTGTAGATCTCTGCGCAGTGCTGCTGTTAAGTAGTTGGTGCTTGAAAGAGAATTCAGACAAACAAGGATCAATGCGGCTTTTCCAATATAATGATTTTTCTTCATGGCCTGGCAGTTCATATCTATTAGGTTTATTTCATTTTCAAAATTACCCCGTATGCTTGTTTCTAACCTCAAACATCGCCGTCTTCGCCATGCTCGTCACATAACTGATGCTTGGTTTTCCAGTGTGCGTAAGTTTGAGAGATCATACATGCACACTCATAAAGTATCAATCACCCGTGTACACACAGAGCCTCTCAGCCTTCGTTCAGTCAAAGGAACTTTTCATGTGCTGAAAGGGTGTGGGGGCAGTCAGTCACAGAGAGAGGATTGTGAGCGCCGCTCGATCGAGCTGGCAGCCACCGTCTTGTGCCTGGCCTGTGTCTCTTGGCAGCTTTAGACATGGTGGGATGTGTGTGTGTATGTTTGGGTGGGTATTTGTATAGGCGTATGCCACCCATCTGGGGCTGAACAGCTGTTTTATCAACAAGGTTCAGAGAGTTTCCCGACTTGAACTCGCTCTCAAAAAGAAAAAAGAGAGAAGTGTTTACCTACTTTAACTGAGAGGATGGGGAGAAATTAGACCACTCTGATTTAACCTTTGGGTTTAGTGTGTATAGCAGTCATCAACCTTGGTATCACTTATGCAGTATTATGCTGTGAATGCATATTTTGAGAAACAAAAAGGGGGAGAAATAATGCGTTGATTACCACACTGTTTGTAATATTATAAGCAGTTTTTTTTATTGTGATTTCTTTATTTAGTTTAAGTCAAAATTACAGCGTGGCACACAGCTGTGAATTGCAAAGACGTTGGTAGTTGTGCGGTTGTTTGGGTTTGTCAAAGATCTTTTGATTTCCCCCCCCCCCCAAAAAAAAAAGAGCTTTGGAAAAGATTTTACAAGATTCACATATATTAAAACCTCATGTTTCCCATTGGATAATATTGACATGTGTACTCGCAGGCCCTGTTAAGATTTTTTCCACAACTCTTTGTTTTTTTTTTTTACCACACAAACCCAATACCAGTGCTCGACTCCAACCAAGATTTCTAATTATGGTGTCTTTTTAATAGATAACGAGCCGCTGCAACTTTGATGAGTCGTGCCAGAACAATTCTGTTTGAAGTTGCTGCACTTTCTCCACGAGTTTCTTGAGCTGTTTTACAAGCCAAGAACTGATTTGTCAGGTTTCTGTGGTGGAAATCCATAGAAACCACTTAACTTTTAAGCGCAGTGTGTTTCAGCTTCAGTAAGAATAAGAAAGTGTCTTTTTTTTTTTTTTTTTTTCTGTCCTACACAGTACTTTTCCATGGCACTGTCTCAGCATGCAAAGCTCAGCAGTGTTCTGGATTGTTGAGTCTCAGACGTTTAGTTTAAACAATTTAGGGTTTAGGGTTAAGACCGCTGTAGGCTCCGTGTTACTCATGTATATATTAGCTAGTGTCTCGGTTCTTCTTGAAGTCTCAGCAGCCGGCATCCCAGGCTTTATTTTGATTTCACCTGCTGCTATGGTGACCCCTGGAAAAATTCTTCCGGTATTAACTGATGTTTCTGCTGCTAAATCCAAACTGAAGCGATTCTTTGAAAAGTTCAGCGTTAGATAGAGGCTCCTTTGTGCCGCTGGGAGCTCCCCTTTGGCATGGGGCTCCGCTGACTGCAGTGACTTCGTACCATGTTATTGGAGCCAGTTCCTCCTCAACTCTGAGCTCATCTGAATCTGACAGAGGTCAAGAGAGGCAGTTTAAAATGGTGAAATTACTGCTTTAAGCCCTTTTAATACACTGCCATGATGTAATGGAATTGGCCGTCTCTTTTGATTCTGCTTTCTTGGCCCTTCACAGTCGTATAAATGTGTCCCCCAGCAGCACTTACCTGAAGGATGTTGGCTTTTCTCATTTTCTGTAAATGTTATGCAGCTCTGATAAAAAATAAGCTTGAACTTGGTCATAGAAAATGCTAGTTAAATTTGATTTACAGTGCAACTACAGTCAATAAATTTTATGGTTGAAGTGAGGTATTGAGGACTAATTTTTTATTATAATATTAGAAAACAGGAGCATCTGTGTGGGTCTTCATTGTTTGTGATAATCGTAGACCAAGATGTGCATTTAATTTCTTAAAATGACAGTTATTTTAAACTGAATTGTCATTTGAGGTGCTCCTCATTTTTTATGTGAGGACTTATCCCTACGATGCACCTGGACAGCAGTGATAATAGTGATAATAGTAATAAAATGACACCCCACTACTTTTCCTTAGTGGGGAGTGTACTTTTTCTAATGTGGATTCTAGTCCTTGACCTTTTTGGTTAGAAAAGATTACAGTCTGCTGGTGTTTTATAGAGTCTGATAAAACTGATACTGTGATATGAGGCTTTAGATTGTGAGAAGAATGTTTGGTTACTGACGCGCTTACAGTGGAAGATTGCACAATTTTCAGATGGTGACATCATGACTCAGAGCGTTATTTTTTTTCGCACAGTTGATGACATTCTTGGGCTGACTAATGATTTTTGTTCACTTTCTCTGGCGCTTTGCCAGACTGACTGTCGCCCCACATACAGTTGGGCTGGGTTTCACTTGCTGTTGGATGAAGCCATAGAGAACCTGAGAGCAGCATCAGGGACTGCTGTGTCTAAATACAGACGTGACCTTCCTCTGTCTGATACGGAGGAGGATGAGGAGGATGAGCTTGGTGACGGAGGATAAGCAGGTTGATGTTTGGGGGAGTGCAAGGGGGGGCTGTAAGCTCAAAGAGGTGAGGATTTTCTTCCAGCTTGAAGTGTACACAACTGGAAGTGATGGAAAGCAGCTGCATCAATTCCCTCTGATTCCTTAACCATTGTCCCTTGAACCTTGACTCCGCTCCCCACCCCCCACCTCAGCCTGTGACAGGTTACTCAGCCACAGCACCGGCATGGCTGCGAAATGGATGGCGGCCAGCGGGGAGCACCTGCGGAGGACTAGCAGGCGAGCGGCATTCCATCACAGGACCTCGAGACACAGATGTCATATGAGACACGGGGGACGTGTTTGAGCGGGGGGATGGGGCGCGAGAGCCGGTGGCAGGGGTTTTGGCATGGTGGGGCAGTAATGGGGTAGGATAGCAAGCCAGCTGCTACCAACAGATTCTTAATGAGGTGTCCCATCAAGAGCACAGGGAGATAAACATTAATGGCTACAGCTAAACTTGTCTGTTCATTTATTCCCCCCTTTTTCAATCATAGATGAGGGGAATGACATGTTTGGGCACACAGTAATTGGCTTTTCCTTCCAAGCCAGATTCGAATGCCTTTTCTGTAATAGGGCTGCAAACAGCGCAATGTCTTTTTTTTTTTTTTTTTAATAATTGATTTAGCTGTTTATTATGTTTTTTTGGTTGGTTGATTACTTGTTTTGTCCATAAAACCATTTTCCCTTATTTCCCCAGAGGAAGGATTGACAGGTGGAGCAATGTGGATGCACTATTTTCTCAATCAGGTTGTGTAGATGCACACAGTCATAATCATCGTGAACAAATAAAAGCATACAATTGCTTGATGAGTGAAGGAGTTTTGTGAAGAAGTATGGCTAAAGTGAAGAAAACAGGAAGCTGCTCATCAAATATTACCTTTTCAGCATGAATAACAGATGTTGGAACTACGCAAGAACCATTAGGTAGAACCATTATTAAGAGTAATTCTCTCTAAAAGGACAGTGAGTTCTTGTATAACCTTTTCTCCGCAACCAACAATCCAAGCGGGTGAATTACTAGTTGGGGAGAAAAGCAAAATGCTTTTTCTGCTTTCATACTTCATTTACCTGGAGTGGTCTGAATTAGTCCTGAGTGCATAAGCATGTCATTCAGGCTTTCAGGACACCTGCTGAACAAATTCACTCAAAGAGCGCGCACACACACGCACACACACAGCACAAAGCGAGATCCTCAAATATGTCCTGCAGTCTGTTTGTGCCATATGCCGAGGAATATTGTAGTGAAGTGTAGCAAGTCTAAATGAAAATTCACCCAACATTATCTAATTAAGCAGGTGTGAAAGCAGCTTAATTCAAGTCGGCATGTTGGCACTCCTCGCCGGCCCATGTTCAGCGTGAAGCAACAGTTCATTCAGCTGAAAGATGTTGAATACTTTCATTAAGCCAAGGGGACCGAGTTGCGCACTTTCATTTCTCCTCAAAAGAAGATGTCAGAAGTGGTCCCGAGTTATAAAGGGTGGTGGTTTTATTAGCCACCGCGAGCCTGTGGGGTGCTTTTTGTTGCAGAGTGACAGGGGACTTAATAATGAAGCTCTCTAACCCAATGAGCCCTGAATCAGTGGAGCCCCTCTTCCCCTTCTTTGTCCCTCTCCCAATCCCCCCACAGTGCCACTGCATTCCCAGCCTGGCGGGGCAGTGTCTCTGGGCCAGGGCCATGTCACGCACCCCTTCTGGCCCCAAACGACCGCGGTGGGGGGGTCAGGGGTTCAAGTGCTCCCCGTGGGGCGATGCGCGGGATGCCTAGCGACGCCACTTGGCGGCCCGGCCCCCGCGCTGGCTACGTCGGTAATTAATTTCTAATGAGAGAGAAATTGGCTGACCTCGCAATCGCTAGCTAGCCGTTGGCTCTCGCTCACGATCACTGCCCCTTCCCCGCTTTTCGCCTTTTCTCCCACACAGACTTCAAAGAAGAGGCGAGGACGGCCCCTCCTGGCTCTCCGCTGCTGATAGTGAAGCGCTCTGAGAACATTCCTCGCGTGCTAGACGGAGGTCGAGTGTGGATTTTATGGGCTGTGTTTCTGCTAGTCCCACACATACCTGCGGTAGAGGCTCAACTGTGTGAACATACTCTCGTATGCAGCATCAGAAATACAACTGGTGGTCCTGAATATGTGAACGCTTCTTGGAGATACTACGCCGCTCTGTGTTTGGGATTTCGTATCTACAGCTGAGATTTGCTCCATTGTCACCTTGTGCTCATCTAATTCACTGGGACATTGAAATACTCTCAAAGGGGCAATCTGACATTTTATAAAATCCACTTACATGTTGTTTTACCAAGAAGTTTGAAACACAGCAGTATAATTTCTCTGCATTTAATATGGAGATATCGCTGTGGTGGATTTATTGTCGCTTACCACAGAGGCGAGAAGCAAGGGGAAACGGCGTGCCTCTCTCCGAAATAAAAAGGACTAGCTACCCAGTAACTCCGAAACTGTCTTGTTTACCAGCGAATTGTCTATTTTTTAGCAAGAAAGCTGGTCACATCAAAGTACATCAAAGACTCTGCTGGGTTTTGTTCAGAAGCGCCACAAAGTGCGAAAGCTGGCAAATTTCATAGCTGGGACGGGACTTCGGAGATGCCGCGTGAAGCCTCTGGGCCCATTTGTTGTTGGTCGGAAAGCAGCTCAAGCTAACGTCTCTGTCAAAATACGCTGTCTCGTTTTCCCTCTCTACATGTGTCAGATACGGACAGATGACCTGTAAATGTGCCTTTGGTGGAGCTTTGCCAGGTGTTATTCGCTGGCTCGCAGTTGGAGCTACCTATTCGGGAATCAAATTGACAAAGATAACGTGTCATAACGTGTCATAACGTGTACTTAACGTCTTCCAAAATATTTCTAGTGGAAGGAACAAAAGAAAGCAATCTTCCCATTCAAAGGTACTTAATTAAAGCACAGGATCCGTGTGTTGTGGCTTTTCTGGTCAACGCGGCAGCAGTCTGTATCGATAAGATTTCCTGAGGGGAAACAATTGTGTGAAATGCAGGAAGCCATTAGGAAGCCAGGGACTCATGTCTCTCCCTGCTGAGTAAATAGTGTCTGGGCCTCCCCCCCCCCTCCTATTTCATCCACTGTTGAATGAGCCCAGCACTTGTAACAATAAAGGCAGGAAATGAACTGTACTCACACAGGAGCGTGCAGGATGCTCATTGTGTTCCTAATTGACCAAACTAGGTTGGGTGATAAAAGCAGAGACTTTTCTCTTAGTTAGTCAAAAATAGATAGCCCATGTCCTAACTAACTAACTAACTAACCCAGTTTGAGTGAAATTAGAGCTCACAGTTTGAATCCGTGCCTGCCTCACATAGTATATGAGCATGTTATTGGACAAAAAAAATAGTACCTGACTGAACAAACATGTCACCCATTGCTGTGGTATCTTACCTCCTATGTGCAACCGGTGGCTGTCCTCGGTGTCGACCTGTTTACGACAATGCTCACCTCACCTGGCAGCAACGTGCTCATCTTTCTCTGTGGAATGCAGGCGTGACTCAAAGCCAGACAGTGTTACTTAAGTTGTCACCTGCGAAGCCCTCCAGGGGAAAGTTGTTTGTCCTTGAGCGCAGACCATAAGCGTATTTAAGCCGACCTCCATTCAGGGAAGATTGGTCATGTAGTTGAGATTTAGGTTATGTCTACTACCAATCCTACCACTCATTAGGCAAAATTCAATTTGTACGTGTGTCAGTAATGCCCACTTTTTTCCCTCCGGAACCACTTGGCTTTTTCCTTCCTTGAACATCTGCTTTCAGGCCATATGTACCAATTAAACACAAAGAATCAAATTAATCAAATGAACCAGTTTCCAAATTTCATTGTTGGGTAGGGGATCAGGAGGTTATCTGGCCCACATTTTGTGCTTAGTGTAATTGATATTTGGTTTACCCTAGATTAAGTCACAACTAAGCAGGTTAGCATTGAGGATTTTCCCAGATTAATTCCAGGAGTCCAATCTGAGTGGGCTGGCCACTCTCCCTGTGTTGTCCCAAACGTCTGCCTTACCTGGGATTTACTAGCATATGAGAAGGAAATGAGATCAGAGGTGGCGATAAATCCCGCAGCAAAGCCTGCCCCAGAGAAAATGAGATGCACACATGGCATTGTCGGTCAGCAGCCGCTCATGTCCTCGTTTCCGATAAATTGATTCTGGTGCTCAGGTGATGAGAGGAAGGGTAGTCTTTCGGAGTGGAGCTTTGTCGACTAATGCCGCCGTCAGTTTGGACGTGCATCTCTTATATATCTGCTTTCTTGTCTGCGGTGATATTTGACGCAGCTTTGCAGCGGCCTGTTTGCGTCGTGGCATGTGAAGAAATGTGCTCTGGTGAGGCCATCTTGCCGTTGTTGGAGTCCATTTAGACTCGAGTGATGCGTTCCGCTTCACACCAAGAGCCATTGCACTACGCCACCAGTTCACGCTGCGTCCACAGACTGTTGGGTTCCCCGTGTCCCAGCAGATTCGCGAGCAACTAATTTAGGAGTTGTTAAGTGATTTAGCATCTGTTTTTTATAGGGCCCTAGTGAGCCACAACTGCCACCCCCCTTCTGCCCATCACTGTCTGTGCCTGTGGCGTCAAGGCTGGCTTTTGAATTTCAATCAGCCCTGGATGCATTGTTGTGTTTATTTGAGGGGGATGGGTTGGATGGGGTGTTAGCAGTGGTAGTAACTGGTCTTGTTTGTGTGTGTGTGTGTGTGTGTGTGTGTGTGAGACAATCAGATATTCAGTGTGACCAATGGGCAGCTCATTGGAGGCTAGTTTGCGCGTTCTCAGGGGGCACAAGGCTTTAACTGCTGCCCGCGGGGTGAACCCTGCCCTCCATTCTTCACACATCGCCCTCCCTCCCCTCGTCATCCTCCTGACAACGAGAACACAGGCAGTACAATCAATAACACCCTCACCCTCCTTCTCCTTCCACCACCAACCCCCTACCTCCTCCTCCGACTCCTCCTCTGGTCAGCCGCTCCCTGCTTTCCATTTATCAACACTGCGTTTGATGTTGGCTTCATCATTCTCTGTCAACCCCCCCAACACCTCGATGTGTGTAATTGTATTAGATTCGTCATGGTGGCGCGGTTATTTGGTCCGCCTCAGCTGGTATCGGGCCAAAGGGCTTCCTTCCACGTACCTGCAACCCCACACGTTAGCTTTAAGTATCTTTAGTGTTTAATTTATTTCCACATGGCCTCGCACAGTTCTGGTTCAGTGGGTTCCCCGGTAGCCCAAGGTACATTACGTCCTTTTATAAAACACCATTTTCCCCGTTCCTGATTCTCATTGTTCCCCAAAATCCTTCTCTTCCTCTTTAGTGAGGCGTAAGTATTCAGCTCACATTAAAAATTCAACCCCACAGCAGACCTGTTGTAGAAGATGAGTGAGGATGACTGAAAAAAACAGATCTCTCACACAAACACGCGCTCAGACCGTGAAGATGCCTGCATCACTGTCACACTGTGAAATAGTCCTCGAAACATTTATTGGGCATTTTTGCCACATCTGCCTCATTAGCAGCTTATATTTTCTGAAGACGTTTGAAAATAAATATATGACAGTAACACTATTATATTGCCCCCCTCACAGAAAACTGGCATTAGTGACTGAATATCTGTTTTTGGTGCGAGAATCTGAAGTGAAAATTCAGACCAAGGCAGCTGTGGTGTGTTTTACATCGGTGTTGGATGTATAGATCAACGTAAAAATAAAAAAATAAAGAAAACCGGAGATGTATTTGGACACTTATTGGCAACATCACCGTCGAAGCACTAATTCCATTTTATTGTATTCACCTTTGTCTCATCTAATCCCTTCATCAACTAATTAGCGCTGATTTTCTTTTGTGCAAGGCTCTTCTGTGCAACCGGTTGTGTGCGGATGATCTCTGGCCAGTGCATTTGTTTATGTCTTTTTTTTGACGAAGGGTGGGAGGAGAAGAGAGAGGTGGTTTGCAGAGGAGAACGGGGAAATGGGAAAGACTTAAGAGGCGTGGTGAGAGAAACAGTCCATGTCGATTACACACGCACTACAACCTTGACGGCCACATTAGATCTCTTTCTCCATACACCAAACTACCATTAATAATGTATACGGCTCTCTGGCTCTTTTGCTTTCGCTTCCCTTCCCCCCAGCGTTGCCCCTCGAGGCATCTACCCCACTCTCTCCCCTGTCCCCCATCTTCGCTACCACCATCCTGTCCTACCCTACCCTTCCCTCCCCCCACCCCCCAACGGTTTCAGCTGTGAGACTGGCGCTGGCCACACAGCCTGCAGCACCCAAGCAGTCATCGTCGGACGGACCTGCCCAAGAAAAAGCATTGTTGAATAGTTGAGTGTGTTTTGCTTCCTGTTTTGTAGCGGTTGCTGTTATCTGGATTTAGATTTGGACGTTGGCTTGTGTTTTCTTTCTTTTTATTCTACAGACAATGACAAACAAATGACAAATAAATTCCGTAGAGATATTGAGGATAAAATGGAGTGTGTATGAGCTATTCTTGACACTCCTCTGCATGCACAATGGGGAAAATGCTTGTTTTATTAATATTATTTCCTGCTTGATTGTCAGTTCAGTATTGCGTCTATCATTTGATCCGTGATAACGGTCCCTAAACACAAGCTGCTCAAGCTTAAACACTTACAGTTCTTGGCTCAGACATCAGGGTAAAAATGCAATAACATCTATAGTTTATCAAGCTCTATCTACATCTATAAGCCTTGCAATCCACACAAAAGGAAAAAAAACACAGCGGTTGTCAGCCTTGACTGATACACTGGCGCACTCTTTCAGATGCACCACATCTCAATTCAGTCAACTGAATTATTTGTCCTGCTCACTGTTACTAGGTCACTTTGATTTCCAATATACCTCCTGAAGTCCGTCTTTATCATATTTTCATCTACACAGAGGAATGCAGAGGTTTATCTAAAAATGTAGAAACATTATGGTCTATCAGTGTAGCCCATCTGCTACATTTTATTTTGAAACAGACGTCTCGAATCAGAGCGATGTTTCAGCAGAAGGCTAAATCAGGAGAACAGACAATTTGGAGGGGAATACGGAGATTTACAAACCAAAAAAAAAATCTGAACAAGCTAATCTGGTGCAAGTTTCCAGTTTTAGCACGAGATTGAGAATGTGAAAGACTTGTCACTGGATTTAATGCATTACATATAGTTATTGTGCACATGCATGTGACACTGATCATCACATGTGTAGGCTGATCGTGGATCATATCAAATATATAAATAATATCACTGCGCATTTGGTATTTGAAGGTCACTAATGCCACGCTAATCCTTTCACCGATTAGTGTAATGTATATGTATATGTAAGGAAATAGATGTGTAATACAGTTGTTCTCTGATGTATTGTTAACACCTCTTCTGTCACTGCTGGCTTCCAAAAATCCTCTTGCCTGGGGATTGACATTGCCTTATTATCTCTGGTTTATGGTAAACACTAAACCAGTATAAACACAGTTTGTATTTATTCTAGAAAGCTGTGGACACACATGTCTATTACGCAAGGAGCATAAATCCTCTAAAGCTTAATATTGCTTTGCTTTGGCCCCGCAGTAGATTGGTGACCTGTTGTGGGTGTTTCCTTATTTTATGCATGCTCCAATGAGCTGCATCTACTCAGTGACTGATGAATTATCTGCCACTTTGCGGACCTGCTGTAAGGTTGCGGTGCAGCTGCTCTGACAGCAGCATCCTCATATTTGAAGGCTGCAGGCATGTCTGTCTGAAAATTGTGGTTGTTTTCTGAAGTGTGTCTCAAGTCACTCAAATCAAGTTGTGCACAGAGTGTCTCCGTGGCAGGTAGTATATTTCCTTTCAAAGACACCACCAAACACATCAGGCTCATAACACCAGATACCGGGCCTGGTTGGATCCCCCCTGTCACGGATCGTCACGGTCAAACGGTCAAACCAGAGTACAATAAAAAAAAAAAAGAAAGAAAAAATTAATAGAAAATGGGGGTGGAGGATGGTGAGACTCCCAGTTGACAGGTTAAGGACAGGTTTACAACACTCACAGAGGAGAAATCATATTTCCTGTCCACTTCTGCAGGATTATCCTTATCTGCTATAACTGTAAATGTCCGGCGCTGTATTTATGATAGTCTTATCATATCATGAGTATCCCCTGAAGTGATGACTTTCACTGAGAAAATAAAATAAGTGTGGCTTTAGTGGTTTTAGATTCAGTCAGAGGTCCGCGCTCTGCTGACCTTACGATCAAACCTCGCCGTATCTATATGGAGCGCTATCAGGCAAGCGTGCCGCAAACAAACAATTGCTCAGTTGCTATTGAATAATTGGTGACCTTTTTGCAAGCCGAGGTTCACAAGAATGCAGCGGAGACCTCTGTGTGTCCATCAGATTAACAGATGTGTGCGTGTCTGCGAACAATGCTGAAGTGAGTTAACACCACACAGACGATGCTGTGAGGACAGGACGTGGCAGTGTTGGGGGTTTCAGACGTTAAAATTTGGGAGCGTTGCCCATCGGAATTTGTTTTCCTTTTCCTCATGGGAGCATCTTCCGCCCTCCACCCGAGGCCATCTGTCTTCCTGTCACTCTATTGATCCCCTACAATGCTCATTGATATGGGGAAAAGGCCATTGAGCTCAAGACGGGAGACTAGCGGGCTGCTGTTTGACATTGGGAAGGTGTGTAAATGGAATAAAGGGAAGGATTCATCCAGCCCAGAATTATATTCTCAGAGCTGGGATACCTTCCATCACCACTTAGAAAATGTCTGGCTCAGAGGGAAGGGCAGGCTTTTATGGAAGCCCTACACCCAGACAGCCACTGCGATATGAGAGTGTAAACAAAACTGCAATATCATCTCTGCGCAGCCGGCCACGGAGGTGTGGTGGAGATGTTTGACCTTGTGCACATGGGAGACAACCCTTTCAAGAGGAGAGTACATAGAAACAAGGGATTTAAATCTCCTGGCATCAAGTGGCCTCGCTGTGAATGTTAGCCTGCTATCTAGCCGCAGACATCCTCCCCGCCGCCGTTTTGCCTACGAAACGGGCGAGCTCGGCAGCTTCGGGCGCATTTTGAATTGTTTAGTCAGCTGAAAATTAAACATATCTCAAATCCTCTCAGAAAACTACATGCGCCTTTTCTTTTTTTCCTCTATTTTCCCCATTCGATGTTGTATTATAATTTGAGCTTCATTTACATTCATATTGAATTTGTTGTGTGCCATATGCTACTCGACGTTGTCATGGGATACAGGCCAGACTCATCATTTCCTTTTTTTTTTTTCTTTCTTTCTGAGGCAGCTGAGCACATTCATTTGTATTTGTTTTAAGTGATGAGATAAGGAGAGGAAAAGTCCCTTCTCAGGCAGCGGGTAAATGTTAGATAAAACCAAGATGTTAACATTGTCCACTGTTCCATTTCACTTTGACATATGAAAGCAGCCAACAGGTTCTCCTTCAATGTCATGTTGCGCCAATATGTGCAATGTTTTATCATGGAGATTGCAGCCTTTCGGGTGCAACGACCAGCATGCAAAATGAGCAAATGAGGCTGCCGCTGTCTCCTCTTGGTCTGAATCTAGCGTGATCTTGTCAGTGAAATCTCTCTGTAGGACTCGTTTTGACGGACAACAAATTGTCCTTGGATTCTCACTTTGAGGCATTGCCACGCAACTCAGGCGCAATCAAAGGAGATTCGTGTGCTAATTTACAGCAAAGTTTACCCAGCACGCCCCAAAAACACACTCTCTAACCTGGGATGGTCTGGCAAGATCTCTTCAGTCAGCCCCCTCCTGGACTTGTTAGTAAATCAAGGCCATTGTGAGGTGCCAGAGAAATTGTCCATTAATAAGCACTATGCCTAGTCAAGTGGCACAGGAGGGATAGGGGTCAGGCCCGCCTCCCAATCATTATACCTCATCCATGTCCTCGTAAAAGGCCCCTAGCCACTCAGCCACTGGTCGCCATGGAGACCCAGGACAGGGAGCGCAGTGTGGAGGTCGGGGGGTTGGAGAGCGACACAGACAACCATTAGCAGCCCATTCCATGATAATTAATGATCAAAATCAGGACCCGGAGAAAAACAGACACAGAGTTCGCTCTCTGAGAGCAAATGTCACAGTGGCAAGAAATAGGTGAGTGGAGAGAGTTTTTTTTTTTTTTTTTTTGTAGTTGGAAAATAGTGACAGGATGCAGTGAAAAGCTATAATGTTTCACAAGAGGGGGAAAAGTGATGGATGTGAGAGAGATTTATGGTCAGGATGGATGGGGGGGATTGTGCGTGAGGAAATAATAGTTTTGCATTTGCATAAGCATCCCACTACACACGTCTGTCTTCTGTGATTCAAGGACAGGGTGTTTGACAGGAGGGACTAACAAAGCTTGCCTTTGACCCATTCGCCCGCTCAACACCTTTCAGCAGTGTCTATCTGGCCGTGCTACGATAATCACTTGTCTAATCGAGTTATGAGCGCTGTTCACATTGCAAATACGAAGCTCACGTTATTGGGTTTGTAATCAAATCTTAGGTCTGCTCGCCCTTAGGGGATTTTTTTCGGAGAGCCAGGCGGCCAATCAGCCAGCCATGGCGGCTTTGAAGTGCCGGCAGACCAAACTACCCGTCTTCCCCCTCTCTCTCCTCCAGCAGATAGCTCCTCTCCACGCCGCACAACCAAATGTGCATAGACGCAGACACAAAAGCAATTCTGCAGGCGAATAAAAATGCAAACAGATGCCCATGTTTGAGCACGCTCATGGGGCTCATGGGTATAGACAATAACATAGCACACACAAACACACACTCACAGGCGTAACGCAGCACACACTACATACAACAGAACAATTGGTGGCACTAAGACAAAGATGCACCATTCGGTAAGAGCCAGTGCTGCTGCTCCCTGACAAGCATGCTGTATGCTGTGTGTGTGTGTGTGTGTGTGTGTGTGTGTGTGTGTGTGTGTTAAGTGCTTCGCCAGTCTGGGCTCACAACCCACATCCACAGCACTGACACCACAACCTTTTATCGCACAGAAAACACCGGACAGATTAAGGGGAACTTCGCCAGTGTGATAACCAAGGCGAAGGTAGGGATGTGATTGCACCAGTGTTTTTGAAGTAGACTGTATTAAATATTGAATTGAACTATTTTTCCCCGTCACCTGACAAATAGTATTATTAGGAACATAAATTTGTGGTGCATTTATTTATTTAACTTATTTTAGGTATTTCACGCTCTCATTCAGAGCACATTGCGATCACTTATAGCTTGGTTGTGGCTGTAGGTTCGACAGGATGGGTGACAAATTATGTTGACGGGTACGCTGGTTGTTGCCAGATGGCACTCAAGAACTTTGGGTTCTCTCCAAGGTCATTCATGTCGTCCGGGATTTGCGACCCACATACATGGGAACATACATAAAATTGTCTTGTATTGCTAAAAACTACAGATCAAAACATCAGATTGTAACATGTTCTCAAGAATAAAGAATTAACCCTGGAAATTGACATATAATGCTTTGTTTACACCAGTAATATTTGTAGTAATTAGAGCTAAAAAGGCCCATATTATGAAGTATGTTCATCTGCAGAATGCTGTTTTTTCATTTACAATGTGTAAAATTATGTCTAAAATTGTTAAAAATGATTGGTAATGAAATACGACTACAACTATTTTGAACCAAATTCTGTTATTCAAATCTTCACGGCCAGTGTGTGTCGTGATTCAGCCTTTCAAACAAATATCTGATTTAGTGTTTTTTCAAACTATTTAAACAGCTGGTTAAAGGTGCAGCAATGAATCAATGTTTGGAATGAATGAAATGGGATGAATGAAGACGAGGAAGAGCACTGCTTTATTTAATTAAAAAAATGTCTGAACTCTGAATGCATTCAAGGGTCAATAAATGAGTATTCACCAAAGCCCTTTAGTATTTTAGACTAACACATACAAACGCTCTCTTCATTAACCAAAGTAAAAGTAATTTCTCACTCTTCTGCCTTTGTTACCTTTCAGGTACAACCACTACCTACATACAGTAGGTCCGGTTAGTGATACAGGCAGTGGTTGTTGTTATTCTAGACATTCCTGCTGAGGGATGCATTATCCTCTGTGGCATGGCGGCGAATTCTAGCATGTCTGTCACCCACAGACTCATCCCACAGGCGCTATCAGTGCTCAGGCTCTCACAGGCATGCATGTACACACTGTGTCCCACTCTCTTAATCCCTCTCTCTCCCTCTCTCTCCCTCTCCCCCTCTCTTCTGGCTGCACCTCTTATTTATCTCCCTTGCTCTCCCTTTGCTTTACCTTTCCTGCCCCTCCCTCCTCTCTCTTCTCTGCCTTCCATGCTATCAAAGGCAGTGGAGAGTATTATCACCCAGGAACCCTTCCTCTCCTTGGCTAGGGCTAATGCAGCCAGACCACACACGCAAACACACTAAAATGCACATACAGTATATACAGAGGGAGAGGGAGTGATAGAGAGAGGCAGAGCGAGCAGCCTTATCAGCGCCCGCTGGCGTCAGACCCTCAATTAATTTTGTCATTAACTGAATCCCATTACTCCCACTGCTGTTGCAATGCCATGACGTCTCACCCTCACGGATGGCAGACACCACCAATACACATGTATTATGAGCTCTCTCTCTCACACACACACACATACACACAGATGCCAGTTCTTTCCTTTCGCGCTGACAGCCATTTACATCCTAATGATGGAGGAAAATTCCCCGTGCGACCATGTGACCTTTCAACCCTCCTTCCCAGTCATTTTGAGGGTGTTCAGGTCTGTGAAGCTTATCTGCCACCAGATAGGGAGGGATGAGTGGGGAGGGGTGATGGATAGGGATGCAGACAGGCACGGTGAGGGAGAACAGGGGAGGAATAAGGAAAGAGAGGCAAGGGGGGTTATTAAGTGATAAGAAAGCGCATGCCACAGAGAGACAAGGTGAGAGAAATGGAGCTGGGATCCACGCACATTTCTATTTCCTGCATTTGTCTCTGACCTCCCCACCGCCCTATGTGTTGCTGCGGCCTCTGGGCTGCACGGGAAACAGCGGTGAAGCCGTTAACTAGACTCACCAGCTCATTTCCTTTGGAGGAATCATGCCTGATACCGATTTCCCTCCTGCTGCTCACCCCTGTCTGTCTCTGTACCCCCCCCCTCTTCTCGCCACAATGATCTCTGCCACAGCAGGCTGTGGTGAAGAGTAACCCGACTCCATTTTGAAACCCAAGTGGTCTTGTTATGACTTTCTGACTCGTGGCGAAAGTGATCTTTGCTTGGGGGCTGAAGGGGACAAACTCCCTCTCCTTGGGAATTCAGACTCTTGGAAGTTCGAAGTCCAAATATTGCTGATCGGGTTATTGTTTTGGAGGAACTAAAAGATGTTCCACTGCCATTCTGCTTATCTTTTTTTTTTTTTTTTTTCCTCATGCCTTTGTGAGTTTTTTCCCCCCGTCTTGCATAAGCTTACTGTTTTCTTTCCTCCTCTCTGTCCCCCTGCAAATAAAATGTGCTTGCGGCGCACTCTGTGGTTTTGAATGAGCTGTGTGGGTTGGGTTGGGTACGGTGTGCTGCTGGCTTACGGGTTCGAGTCTGGTTCACGGCTTTCAGTGCTGTTTGCATTGTCCCCACGTCATACTGGAAACGGTAGAATGCCGTGAATGCGTGTCCTGCTGGTGCGTTTGGCTCAGGCTCGTGCACATTCCCCGAGACCCCTGGTGTTTGAATCCAGTCCAGGACGTCTGCTGCATGTCGACCCCCTCCGTCTTCCTCGCGTGTGAGCTAAGCAAAGTGCTGCATTTTAGGAACGTGCAATTTGGTTTAAATTAGTATCAGAATGTCAGATGAAAGCAAAACGATATCCAAAAAAATGTCAAACTAATAACGTAGATAAATACAACCCTGAAAATTTCCCAGAGCACTGCAGGCAAGTGCACACGACTATCAGTATCATCTGATGTAATCCATGCTATCAGTGTTTACCCATATGAGCTGAGACCATCCCCTGTGCCCTGATCAGAGACACTTCGTCACATGCATCTGCCTCTGCACTTAGCTGTTGTCTCTCTTTTTTTTTCCCATCCCTCCAACTCTACCATCCTCCTTCACAATCTGCAGCCATTCACCTTCTACACGCTACATACATATGTGTGTGTTTTAGTACATTCGCCCCTCCTTTCCCCCCCGTACACATCCCTAATTCTGTTCTCCTTCTCCCTCTGTCCTCCCCACCCTTGCCCAGGGGGCTCCATAAATATCATTTCATCCCGCGGAGCCGCTGACACGCTGCAAAGGGCCTACGATAAATAATTCACTCCCTCGATGCAGGGCAGGCAGACTCCCCTGCTTAGGAATTCAGCGTGAGTGTGTATGTGTATGTTAGGGTGGAGGGTTGGGGGGCTTGCAGCGGTGGTGGTGGTGTGGGTTTTGGTGGGGGGGTTTGCGAGGGGTTGATAATACACGCAGCAGACATACAGAGTCTACATATACTGCATACTAACGCACAGTTCACTTTGTTTAGTTTATCACAGGCTCAGTCTTCAGCATATTCGGCTCCCCCTTCACTGGCTGGTGTTCAAAAATGTTGAAATGTTTTGCTCACTCATCCCTCGATCTTCTGTCCCCTTCTCCTATACTTACATTATGTTTGTCTTGGCCAGCGATAACCCAACATCCCATCACCCCAACCCTCCTCAGCCCCAAAGACGTGCTCTCTCTCTCTCTGTGTCCTCCCCCTCTTCTTCCCCTCCACCTTCCTGCATGGCTTCGCAGCATGCTGAATTAGGTTGATCTGGGGGGGGGGGGATTGTGCACGGACCATCACCTGCCCTCTTAAAGTACTCGCTTCCTGATTTATTGATGATGCTTGGGATTATTAATGCCAATCGGCTCCCCTCCCCCTACTTACCTAGCTGGCGTGAGCGCCAGGCTGCTCCCTCCAGTCATCCGAGGGCCGGGAGATGGAAGAGGCAGACAGCGGAGGAGACAGTAAGTGGGCTTTTGTGGAAGCTTTGACTCGAGAGTGGGAAATCAACACCGGCCGGCGTCAGACAAATTCTGGTGCGAGTTGGCAAACACTGACAGACACTTTTCATTTTGGTAGTTAGATTTTTTTTTTTTTTAACTTTAGGAGGATGCAAGGTAGAGGAAGGAAAGACGAGCGACAGACGGAGAAAGAACGAAGTCACCGAAACGGTGTTTTCTGTCAAACTGTGTGACTAATAGTGTGTGTTATCTATCCTCATACCTGTCTGTGTCCTGTGGGGAGTTTTTGTGTGTACCTATAGAAATATTTGTTCTTGGCATTACTCGAGCTCTGTCTCATCAGGAGTGTCTTATCCACATGTTCACTTGCTTACCCACCTGGCCTCAACTATACACGTGGAGCAGTTAGCACCTATTTACTATCTGTTGGTATTCATGTACGGTAAAATTTCCCAAATGAATTGACTTCCTCCCCAGTGTGTAGAGTCCATTGTTTACCAAGTCATATAATATAGTCTAGGGATTCTTGCCTATCTAAGTGCTTCTCAATAAACGTCTGTTCTTGCCATAATGACATTTTTGTTCAAAGCGAGTGTCTGATGCTGTGTCACTAGAAACTTCATTATGTCTTTATTAAAGCTGGCGAGGTCCGTTTTGATAAGCCTTGACGTGTGTTCCTCCCAATGAAACATCACCACAGCTGCACAGCTTCATCAGCTCGACCATCGGTTACCAGCGTGTCCACTTAAAGGGATGATTCACAGTGATTTCTGTACCTAGGCGGCAATCTCAGATTTTGATTCTGTTACAGCAACCCCCTTGTTTGCGCAAGATCCTCACCACTGTCTGGGCCAGCTGTTTGTGCTAACAGTACCGTTTTCTTGTTTGAAGCTTGAATGAGTGCTTCTCCAATCACACATACACACACACACGCACACTGCGGGCCCACTCCCACCACAGAGCCGCTGTAAACAAATGTGGCAACAGGAAGAAGTGACTTGCGCCGTGGCTGCAGGAAGGCAGAGGCCACTAATGTTTAACGTCTCATCCTCGCCCTCCACCCTCCGCCCCATCCTAATGGATGCCAAGGAAGGAGAGAGAGTCTTGGATTTGATTAGCCTCAAGCTGCAGCGTCTAATTGCCCCTTCCACCAAAGCCATATTGAAATGATTTATTCATCATCAAGCTCCAAACAGTCCCTTGTAATAGGCTGCCAGAAAATACGACGCTCGATCCTTGCTCCCCTCCCGTGCACCATTGTCTCTGTCATAGGAGAGGATAATGGGCGTGATGTTTCCATTGCGAGCAGGATGTAGGTTGATGTTTACAGCTCTAATAATGGTGGACATTACTGTTGTTGAGCATTCAGTGTGTGTGTAAGAGGGGAAGCTATCTTGGCACAGTGGAGGGTTACTGCCTTTTGTGCTACTGCTGTGCCTGCCCTATGATATTGTTGCATCTCCAGCGACTGTGAAAGGCTCCTGACCGTAATAGATATACCGTTTCACATCAGATTACTTCACAGACAACTCTTATGCGTGTGTTTCTTTTTCAATATTTCATTTGCATGTTAAAGGCGCTTGTCCTCGCCAGCCCTCAACGGTTGATTTAAAGGCAGATTAAACAAAAATGCTATATATTTTCTGCTCTGTTAGACCACTTGAGCCAGTCCCATTTGATCTCCAAGCTAAGCAAGTTTGTTGTTGTAAAGGCTTTTTTTGTCTGAAAATGTTCTGGAAACTTTTAATCTCTTAGTTCTCAGCATCTCTGCATCAGTCCGCTCTCATCCCTTTTCCAAGAACACATCTGCACACCAGTGGGGCCACAATTGCTGTCAATCCCGCGCAGAAGCGCCTCATATGTAGTTAAATATGCCTTTTAAAGAACCCTTTCAGCATAGCTTTTGATCTGTAAGCGTGAGCAGGAAATGGTGTTGATTATGGGTTAGTATTGCTGGACAGTGGATGGTTGAGGCCGGCATGAGACTGATGGACCTAGTTTGAGATTCTGACAGAGCAATGCTGGTATTGCTGGTATTTACACAATTTCCTGTTAGCCTAGCCTTTGCCTAAAGCCCTCTAGACGACAGTAAGTCACCTTCATGTCACACGAAAACCAAACAGCCCCTTGGAGGATCAGTTTAACACCTAAGCAAATCAGCTTTCAACAGAGTTATATTAATATGTTATTGGCCACCGGCTAGCAGCAGGTTAAATATAGGATGCTGGTGGTGTGGGCCTATTGAGGTGACCCTGTTACTATTCAAAGGGAAACAAGAACCCGAGCACGTTGGCTCACTTGAGTTGCTTAGGACGGGCTTGCATGTAGGCCAGTAGTGTGTCCTGTTGTGCACAAAGACCGGCCATATGTAGTGTCACAGAGTTGGCCGGCCCGGCAGCTTTTCCCATCCTGATGGCAGCATAACCCAAGCAGTCTGCTGCAGCCCCGCAGGCCAGCGTGGAATGGAGTTCAGAGAAATGGCATGGGTTTGTCCCCGCTCTTATTATCATCTGCTGCTGTTTCTCCCTGACCCCCGCTCTATCCGTCTGCAGCACGGAGCCCGGCTCTTGTAGGCCAGATTAATGCTATTCCACAGGCCTCGCCTTAATCCTCAAAAAGGATTGTTCTAAGCCATGACAAGGTAATATGGACTAAACAGATTGCGCTGGTGCACAATCAGAGTTACTGTAATGTGACGCTACAAATCTGGGTGTTATTGCATTAGCACATTATCCTGTAACCTCCACAGGTTTACAGATTATGTCGCTGTTAAGGTGAATTTAGTTGTACGTTTTTTTTGTCCACCAGGAAATGTTTACTTACTGTTTGATTTGTATGTCTTTAAATATATTTTAAAGATAATTTTAGCCGTGTGTACTATCTCATTCAGTGAATCCAGTGTTGAGAAGGAGCTGAGGATACCAGGGTGATAAATGCATATCAAATTGGAAGTGTCTCCCACCATCACATTACTGCCTGGAGAGGCTCCATCATCACAGTCTTAGCTGCCAAGTTTAAAATGCTTACAGAGGAAGAAGTGAAGGATAGAGGGTGGTAGTAAGAGATGGTGTCCTTTACATTGCAGTAATGAGCCGTTTAGTTATGGACCTTCTTTTTTAAGCAAACACAGTGTGAAATTTTAGCAAATGTGTGTGTGACTAACCTCCTGGTTAAGACCAACATGGTTTTGTCATTCACAGTTAGTGTTGGAAATGGTAATGTTGTTAAAGGTTTGGAAATATAATGGCCTTTTTAGGTGATGGGTTTGCTCTCTCAAACATCATGATGGAAAGATCAGAAATCATGGAAGAGATCAGGCTTGTCAGGTGTGATAAGAGTGTTTTTTTTTCTTCCCCTTCCTAATGTATAAAACCAGTGTCACTCCTTCGTAGCCTCCCTGCCATGCTTCTTCTGCGAAAGAATATGTACTTTTACTTCTTCCCCTTTTGCAGACTTATTCCACTGATAACTGCCTGGGTAATGAGAAAATGAATCGTTTGACATAGAGCATGAAATGTCCACCTAATGCATGCCATTTATTTATGTGTGATTAGTGTCAGCTTTTTTTTTTTTTTTTTTTACTCGCTGGTTTTATTTGGCTTGAAACAGGCACAGAGAGATGAGGGCCAAATTGATTCTGAACGAGACGTATCGGCCGGTTAATGAATCTGGTTAATTGACTGTGTAAAGGGGTGCCATAACAGTCAGACAGTTAAGTGCAGCAGCAGCAGCAGCATGCAGGATCCAGCCCGCCCATGTGTGATTACGTCACCGTGCTCTTATTGATTTTGGTCTTCTCCTGATGCCGTGACACCATCAAAATTAGCGTAAGACGAAAATGATTATGGCGGTGATCATGGCGGTCATTACTGCGCTATCAGGGGCATTTAGATGTCTTGACACTCTTGTAAAGTGATTAGCCTCTTTGCCGATAGTGTAGAAGGGTCCCGTTGGGCTTTGCACCCCCCCTTTTCTCTCCCCCCTTTAGGGACTTGAATTGACAGTTGAGTGAGACGGGTGGAGACAAAGAAACTTTACCAAAAAATAGAGAGAGTGCGGACTGCTCTGCCTCGAAGACTCGGCAGTTCCTCCTCCCTTCAGGTGAGGCTGGAAGTGTATTTGAAGAGATTGTGGTTTTCACATCACAGGAAATGAAACGTAGAGCTCCCAACCATGCGGTGACAAAGAAATCCGCGGTCCCTGTTCTTAAGCACATATACGCCTACTCATGCACAGACAGCTTGTAAAAACAGCGTCTGAGGCATCTCTCTGGGTATTGGCAGGGCTCTCCAGGAGCTGTCGCCTCCTCGCGGCTCCTCTTCACATCATCGCCACCTCACTGTGGAGATTTTATTACCCCCTGATTCTCTCAAACTACCCGCCAAGTTACAGAACACCCCTCCCTGCACTCGCCCTAATCCTCTTTGTTCTTTGTTTGTTTGTTTGTTTGTTTGCGACTAGCCTTGTAATGTGTTGCTCCCAGTATCTACCGCTCCCATATATTTCACTGTTCTTCCCCATCAGTTCTTCTCATTCCTTTTCCCCACATCCAGTCCCTCCCACCCTGCTCGCTCCAGCTCAATAAGCAAACAAACCCACTTCCTCTTGACACTCGGCTCCGTCGCGGTGATTTGCTGTGCTTGTCAGGTCGAATATTGAGCGACATTGTGGCCCCTGTCAACAAAAGGAAGGCCCCGGAAGCCAGAGGGGCGGCGTTATTTGTGCGCAGGGTGGATTATCTCCCCCACACGCCATTCTGCCTTTTCTCATTGTCTGGTATCTAACCGGCATGCAGCGTGCGGATGCCAGGATGGCTCCCTTGTGGCATCCACAAGGCACAGTGCCCGCCATGCTGTACCGAACTCACTTTAGTAAAACTGGGTATTACACACATGGCATTCTTCTGCAGGCGGCCATGTTCTCCCCTGCTTCTCTGGTATCCTTGTCTCACTGACCCCCTGGACAATCTCCAACACCATTTTCCTGATTAAACATTACAGGAGGAGGAGAGTGGCAGGAGGGGGTCCCTGTGAATGTCTCATAAGGTGACCTTATTGGGAAGCACTGTCAAGGATGTAAAGCCATTGAACATATGTTCCTGCGTTTCAGAGCCCCCATCTTGTCTCGCTGTTTCATTACTGCGTGGTGTGTGCATGGCTAGGGCTGTGTCTGCCCCTGTTCTGAATTCAGCACACGTCGTTTTTATGTCTGAATGCCCACATGTCTGTGTTTGTATGCATAATGCCGCCTCTCAGTCGGACAGACAGTTTTCAAAGGAAGCGCTCAGGCTGCGGAAAGACAAAGAACGCACCAGGTAAAAGACAGATTTTGAAATGGAGATGGGTCTTGGCTGAAGCGGGGAGAGGCAACCAGCACACCCGTCCTCCGCCGCCCTGATTACACCCCGCTGAGCTGCGGTTGGACGTTGTAATCAATGGCGCAGCAGGTGCTTTAACCCTCATTGACACAGATAAAGTCGCTCGTACACACACAGCTATATGCAATTTGCTCCCAGACGTGACGCTTTTGGACACAGAAATTAAGCGTCTGCAGCGTGCATCCTGCCACCATGCACAGTGTTTGTTTTACAGCGGGTAATGAGATGCAAATGATCATGCATGGGGAATTGAGGACCCCGAGCCACAGGAGAGGATGTAGCGGGGGGAAGGGATGTGACACATGTGTCTGCACGGTGGGACATTCTTAGCCGCTAAACCCAGCAGACAAACAGATTTCACGGCAGGGAGCACAACGACGTGTCAAAGGTGTCATGCCAAAATGGGATATAACACCGGTGTGGTGGTGGAAAAATGGGGAGGCATGGTGGCACTGGCTGCTTTCCACACCTTACAACATTGGACCAGGGATAGCTAAGGCCCCTTCTTCTCCGGTGATATTGAGGATGTAGTTGAGGGTATAAAGAACCGGGGAAAGCTATGAAAGCCTCAGCAGTCTATGTACTTGTCACCTTCTTTACTTGTAACGCTGTAGCTGCAGGCTAACAGGTTGTTCTAAGTAGGATATTGGCTCTTTCTGTGCTGGTTTCTCCATATGAAGTGGGTGTTGGAGGGGAGAAGGGAAAGAGCTGCAAGGCAAAGCAAGACACCATAGAATCACAAAATGTAACTCAATGTAACTGTATGTTCACATACATGAGTTTGCATTGCATTTGCATGGGCAGCACGTACATGCAAAACTGGGTAACTGTCCAGTCCAGCTGTGCACATACATGACTGAACTGGTTTTCTATCACACTCAAAAGAAACTGAGAAAAAAATCTAAATATATAGTTTTCTTTCCATTTTATTATTTTTCTTTATCCAAACCTTACGGCGACAGAGTAGACAAAATTGAACACACAGCCATCTCAGCGTTCACACTGAAGAAGGCCTCAGCGATGACATGTTTATGCGCGCTGACGTTCGAGTGTCTGTTGTGCCAGCTCGCAAGTTAACTTCGTCTGATCTCCCAGACAATGGCTGTAATGGTGCAACAGGGCCTTTGGCTTTCAGTGTCACCCATCATCATGCATGCGTAGAAACAGGCTGGCAGCTTGGTGCTTTGGGACCTACTGCAGTGGCAGACGGTGCACTCACAGGGAGGACCGTGGCACGCTGTGTCGACCATAATCTTGTGATGGACTCCAAAATGCCCCCCACCAGCACAGCGGATATGTGCCATAATTTTGCATGTAGATCACCGAACGGTTCACTTGACATCTACACAGCAGTATCTGAAGATCTGATCAAAAGTGCTGCTGATTTTGTCACCTCCAAGAGAAACTGCCCAGATTTACCAGCTTGATTATTGGAATAAAGACAACCCAAGTATATTTTCAACTATTGTGAACATGATTTTTGTGGTGTTGTTTTTTGTGTCTTAATATTGTAAATGCATAACTGCACCTTAATATATTCTCTTTTTTTGTCTTCTGTTTTTATTGCTCAAAGCAGCAGCAGTTTAAAAGTTATGACCTCGCTTTCTCACTTTTTTTCGGTTCTCTACTTACAAAGCAAAATAATGATTATTTGACAAGTAATAACAAATTACTAATTAAACTGAGGCGCAGCTTACAACCTAAGGCGATTCCTCCCCAAGTTGATCTATTCCTCTCTGCTCACTGCTTGTCTCAAAAATAACTTGTATGAGATTTATGTTCTCCTGAAGCTCCCATTACAGCTGCCTCTCCGTGTTGACCTTAATATCACTCGCGTTTATGCACAGAAGACGTCACCGGATGCACGTAATAGGAGAAATTGTTAAACCACACTGGGATGTCGAGGGTAATTGAAAATTTAACAGACACTTCAGTGTCTATTGTGCCATAAATCGTGGAAACATAAAATCACATGCGTCTGTTTGTTATTCATTTTGCAGCTCTATTTGAGAGAGGAGAAGAGCGCAGAGGGTCCCGTGGGGCAAACGTCGTGCAGGAGTCTGGACATTTGTCTTGATCTGCGCCGTGTCAGCGTGAATGTCAAAGACTGTTTGTTTGGATCCACAGAGAGAATCTAAATGAGCTCTATATTGCTGTTTTATGCATATTTACCACCGTGCCTGTATTATCTGTTGATGGATTTGTGTTTGTGTGTGCGGATGCACAAACCCTCAGTGGGTCTTTGTATGTTTTGAGCACCTAAAAGGTATAGCTAATGTGTTTTAATTAATGTTGATTATTAGAGTATAGCTGTGTGGGTGAATATGGGCGATGAGCTCAGAGGAAGCTCCGCAGTGGCTTTTGTTGGCTGAGCCATTTTCTGAAACATTAACCCTTTTTAAGCGTGAAGCAGTAGCTACCACGTTTTTGACATGTCACATCTGTTATTTCACTTCCGTCCTTTGCATGTGAAAAAATGTCTTAAGTTGGCACATATGTACGACTCCCTGTGTGTTTCTGCCTGTTGCGTGTTTGTGAAGGGAAAAGTGAAAGAGACTGGGAGACTGGGAAAGAGTTGCTCAGTCTCTATTCCAACCACCTCCCTCCAATTTATAGCTCTTGGAGAGAGATCTGTCTGACAAGAAGCCTGTAATTAAAGCTGAGAAAAAAAAAAACTCTCCAAATGCCCTCCAGAGTTTTTTTTTTTTTTTTTCCTTCCTCTATTTTTTTTGGAAGAGTTGAGGGAAGAAAAAGCGTTTCCATCTCGTTGTCTCACTTCCACTCCCCCCATTACTCCCTCCCACTCATACAACTTCAAACTTTACCTCCAGGGACCATTGTCAGTGCAGAATAAACATAATGAACTGAAAGTTATTTGCTTTTGAAGTGGGATGTTGTTTATAAAAAGGAAAGCACTGTTAATCTTTCTCTCCCTTTTTTTTTTTTTTTTTTAGCCTAAAGCGCCTTTGAACGCTTATGTCACAGCTTGTATCATCACCATTGACCACATACCAGTGCACATTATGGACTGACATTGAGCCCTGTTGATTGATCTGAAATTATGGTCTGACTGCCTTTTACATTTAAATTTGACAGCTAATCAATTTCTCCGTCAATAACGTCCATACAGAAACCCCGCGGCTCGTGAGCTACAGCTCATAGGTCTTTGGCTTCAGTGATAAATCATTGCTAAGGTCCTTTGGCGCCCATTCATATTTCCCTGAATTGTTTGAGTTTATTTCTTTATTTATTTGCTGAGATGTTTGTAAGCAATTTTTGATTTTCAAACTCCATATTGTTAACACCATTTGCAAACATGCTATTCTTAAAATATAAGTACAATAATTCATTTAGTAGACATCATTTAAAAATAGACAGAAATGTGTCATTTATGGACACGCGGTGGAGCATAATATATTCCTTTATGCTGAAAAACATAATTGGCAAAAGCAATAGCCGTGTACTGACTACACCATTCATGTCACCAACAGCTTTCAACACACATCCTCAAAATGACAAGGGAAGTGTGCAATATGATAGTTACCAGAGCGCAGAGGTGTGGGCATACTTGCTAAAAATATCCGTGGATGCTTGAAGTCTTATTCTGAACTGTGAATTTGTTAATTCATTAATGTATTTGTGCTTAAGTAGGCAGAATCTTTTTAAATTTCAGTGTGCTTGTTAGCCTAGAAAGCAGAGTCGAACGATATTTGTGTGTCTTGAAACCACATGAAGGTCTACACCTTTATTTACTGCATCTTTTGACACGTTAATTCCTTCTTCTTGTATGACCCTTGTGGATTTGTTTTGCTCTTTCAAGCATATTCAAGAATCAATTTCTAGAGAAAATTACTTGTCCAAAGAATAGTTAAACATACATTTTTGCACATCACACATGCTTTTTTTTATGATCTTCTGTCCAGTTTCCACCAAGCAGAATGGTTTTATCAGTGACCTGTTTCTTTTAGTTTCTCTGTGTCACCATATATCCTCCTTTGCAGACTGCTGGTCTTTCTCTCTCTCTTTTTTTTTTTTTTGTCCCCTGACATCACGACAAGAGAACAAAAGGGCACTGAAGATGCTTTTCATAGATATACAGTTCTTTCTGCAGTCTGGTGAATCAAAAGATCCAGCAGGACTCCTCGGGGACCACGAGGGCCTGCCAGGTGACCAGTCTGAGCAGAGGTGTGGAAGGAGGAAAAAAAAAAAAAAAAAAAAAAAAAAATTTTATATATATATATATATATATATATATATATATATATATATATATATATATATATATATATATATATATATATATATGTACACATACACACACACACACACACACACACACACACACACACATATCCAGCTGTAGAAATTCCACTGTGAGGCCAGTGTTAAAATGTGATTATGCATGGATATGTATGATTGTTCTTCACTTTTTTTTTATTTTCACAATTCTGGCCTGAGCGTGAATTTTCAAGTCGAGCTTGAAGGTCTTCCCAATCAAGCCCTGATGGATAGGAAACGGTTAATGGCTGCTTGTGGAGTGAGCGTTTAGTCTGCCATGGTGGACCTGCGCAGCCAGTCGACCGGAGCGGGACTAGCCCGGTGACTGAGCCGAGCTGGACGGCTGCCAGGAGCGCCCCACGCTGCAGACAATACCCACCTGTGTTAGGCAGAGGAGGGGGTTGGTGTGAGAGTGATTGTGTGTATGTGTGTGTTGGTGAATGTGCACACACACATACACACACGGAGCTAGTTATTTTGCGCTCAAACAGTCAGAGTAGCTCCTCCCTTCCTTCTCCTCCCTCCCTGTCTCTCTCTCTCTCTCTCTTTCCGTCCTCTAGCTCTCCAAATGTCTATCAACAGGCTCCAGCTCTTGTTTTGGCTCATTGTGTTGGACGCTGATGTTTGAAAGCACACTCGGAGATGAGAATTGAAACTCATTTTTAGCGTTGACCAGGGCTTTCAGATGGACAGAGGGGTCTGTTGGTCGCTTGTGCGTGCCTGTTCAAAGGACTACACCCCCCTCCTCTTCCCCTTCACGGATGCCAGACACCCCCGGTTGGATCCCCGCGACCCTTCCACAAACGTGCCGGAGGCTAGAGGCGGGGAGGCGAGGGGGTCCCTAGGGGTCTTTACTCTCTGGTTACTGCAAAGAGGCTGCCACTGCCAGAGGGTCGCCATGGCAACGCTATTTGATTCCTACAACAATGCCAGAGCACCACCACCACCACCACCGCTCCGCCCCTTCATCCTCCTCCTCTTCTGAGCTACACATACACACACACATTTACAAACGGGGCCTGCGTGATTGGAAGATTACGTCGGGGATCACGGCAAAGTGGCCAGAGCTGTAGTCGATTCATAAGGGACAACAATGCCCAATGCGAATTAAAAACTAATCTTTGTGTAATTAAAATGTTGTCTGTAAATTAATTAAAATCACGTAATTAATACCATTATATTATAAATCCTGATCATCCTAATAAATTTAATCTATTTGTCTTGATTTGAATAAAAAAAACAGAGATATACCGGAGAGCTAGGCAACGTGGATTCTTGCGTCGCCATGAAACAGGGATTTACTGTGATTGAAAGGCGAGCATCTTTTTACAGCGTTTAATGTAAATGAATATGACGTCTGAGAGAAGCTGTCTGTATCTGACACATTGCAACCTCTTGTACTGAGATTTATGTAACAGCGGTGAGGCAGTTACTGACGCACTCTCTGGCTGAATTAGAGCCATAAAATAAACCTGATTATAGTTTATTAACGGACATCCAAACTCTTAAAAAACAGTAAATAATCAAAGTCGCAGAAAATTACTCCCGGAAAATGTGTAATGAGTGTCTCCTGGTAATACGATTACACTTGTTTTTTTTTTTTTAATTCTTTCAGATTAAGCAAAAAGGGGTATATTTTTAGCAGCTCTGTTTTGATGTTGATTGGAGCACGAGGCTCGATCGAGTACCAAGCCCTTGAACAGAGTAACATGTTGGCTTGCATGGGATCAGAGAGAAAGAGGAAGAGCATGTCTTTGCGCCTGTTACACCAGACAGTCATTCCACTGACAGTGTAAATGTTTTTTGGTGAACTGTGCTGCTAGAAGAAAGATGTCAAGACGTTATGTTCGTGTTTTTTACGGAGGCTGCGTATGTGTCTGCCTCTGCGTATCTCCGAATGAAGAACGTGGAGGGAAAGTAGGCTTTTGCTGCTTGATTGTGTGAGACGGCACGCATAAGGGTTAGAGAATGCACCGTCTCGCGGCGCCTGTGTGAGCATGCGTTTGCATCCTTCGCTGTTAAGGGACATGCTAACGCTGCAGAGGGATTAACGCCACCATGCCTGAGCCGTGCACAGCCGTTTTCCTTGTGAACACACACTGACGGCCTCTCTACCCAATGTCGACATAATTTACAACTGTATTTATAAAGACAAGCATTTCATCGTTAATAAATTGTACCGTTTCAGTCCTTAAACAGCTGATAAAGCAGCGTACATGACATGCAAATCCCTTCCATGTGTCCCGAATTCATTTTCACGACATGTCTACTAACTACTTGTATCAAGCCGGTTAGATGTTCCTGCCCCTTGTGAGCTGATGGAACATAATTGCAAGTGGTAATTTGCTCTCAGGAAATGGGACGGCCAACTCATTTGAAAGATTTGCTGCTGTGAAAATCAATAGGAAAATGCCCGAGCATGCTAAACAGAAAACACTGCCGCCATATGCCCGCAACACATCCTATGGTGTGCCCGGTGCCGAGCTCCAGGGTGCAGGCAGGAAACGCCATATTGGCCTCCCAGGACAGTGAGATCACTGGCTGGGCCCCCAGGGTGTGGACACATGGTCCCAGACTGCCTCGCTCTCCTGTCTCAGTCCTTTGTCCTCCCGCTGACATGACAAGCTGTACACTTGTAAGACCTCCTTTGAACCTTTTCTTCAAGCCTTTCACATTTTTTTTTTTTTTTTTAAAGATTGATGTCCTTCCTTTGATTGACTTTTCTTTCCCTTATACAAAGAAGGTTAACCGTCAGATGATGTCAGACACGAATACAATACGCCTGTGGGTAATGTGGACATTAAAACTAACCAAGAGCCAGAATAGACGGCAATTTTCTTAATCACAGCCAATTAGGAGGACAGCTTGTTGCTTCATACTGCATGTTCAGACTGAAGCCAAGGAGTATTACCTATATCTTGGCTATAGCTGGATGGCCCTCGCTGGCCAAGCAGGGTCCCTTTTAATATGATTAGGGCGGATTATGGCGTTGTCTGCACATCAAAAGAGCCAGGACCAATTATCACCCCTGCCTTTCAACACGACAGCCGCTCCTCCTCCCTCTCCGCAAACGTAGAAAGAAAAGGAGAAAACAGAGCCGGGGCCGTCTTGTAACACTCCAGAAGCCCCGTGCTAATGGATGGATTCATCATTCATTCAGGCCCTTTCATGTACAGTATTAAGCAGCGATGGCGCACAGTTGCCAGCGCTTTGGCTAGTCCCTAAAATAGATTGAGCGTCAGAGCTAATTATCCCAGTCCCAGAGGCATGTAAAAACAGGTTCATATGACAGAAAATGTGGCATGCTCCAAAGCAGTCGGAAAGCGCAGGAAACTGAAAACAAGAATTTCATGCCTGCAGGTGATGTTTGTGACTATTTGTCTTTTTTTTTCTTTTTTTTTCTGCGGGTTTTCAATTTTTCAGCATTGCTGCTAATCGAGTTGTGTACGGGGTAACTGTAAAGACAGTTAGCTTTGCTCCGTTTTGCTTAGGTGCCCATTACCATAATCCCCCGTCAGAGCGGGTCCTCTGTTAGCCCTTTGTGCTGTCTGTGCTCATGACAGGAAACCAAATGGATGTGGATAAAAGTAGTCCCCATGCCCCCACACTCCCCCATCTTACAACACTTACGCACAACACACACACGCACTGCTTTGCCAAATTACTCTCATAGTTTCACTTTTCTCTAAAGTGCCAGAGCCTAAGCGCTTGAACAAAGGTGCCCCCTGGATCCCAACCACCCATCAAAGGCAGATTTGGAGCCAACCCAGAGTCCTGTCAGGAGTCAAATGAAGCCATTAAAATCCCCTTTTCCCACTGCCCTGACATTCACATTTCTTTGTGTGCAGCGCGCGGCTCTCGACTGCGCAGAGAGGGCGACGCATAACTCCTGTCGCAACTCAATGAAGTGATTGAAAATATCGATACACCCTGTTTTTCTTTGTAATAAATATGCGGCTTGTATCGTAGCCTCAGTGTTACACAGACGTCAGTTTCTGCTCAATGAAATTGTCGTTTTTAACTAAGAGGGAGACAAATTGTCAGCCTGTGGGAGACTGTAGATACATTTTTACCTGAAGGTTCGACCTGGTTCGATCCCGTGTAGCCATCGAAACCTCGATGTTGATAAAGGAGCAGCGGGTCGCATCAGCGGGCAGCCATTTGGCGTCACTTAATTTCATCATTAACCACTTCCCTCTACATTGGCTTTTTTTTTTTTTTCTTTTTGTTTACTTTTGTCTGAGGAGCCCAAACCAGCAGCACAGACTGGAGCTGTTACCTGCCTGCGAAGATAATTATGCTCTATGTTCTGAGCTAATTCCAACAGGCAGACCGCTCCTCGTATCACTGCGCCACAGCTGGTCTCAGCATGTGCACCTCCAGCTTTCCCGCGGTGTTTGGTTTAATCACAGAACCTCTGCAAGCCACAGCCACGAATTTCCAATCCACTTGGGTGCTCGCCACGTGTGGATTTACGGACGCATTGTGTTTATATACAGGACATGTATGTATAATTAAATGCTTTGGGTATACACGTAAATCTATAGCAACCGTGTCAGCATTACTGACATCTCTGTGGGCGATAAGCGGGTGAACACTCAATCACAATCCCCACAAGCATGTAAACAAGGGCTGAAGTGGCCTCGGCGCGCTACATAGAGCCGCCCTGCCTTTTGGCTAACCTGCAGCCTGGAAGGGCAGCATTAATAATTTAACCAAACACTCAGACGTGATGGAGCGGACAAGGGAACCCGGCGAGAAGCACTCCGGTTGAGAGGGGCTATTAAATATGAAAACTATTTGTGGTGACTAATAGTATTTTTGTTTTCCTAGAGCTTAAAGTCTCACGTACTGTGTAGCGAAGAAGAAGGTAAATTGTTTGATCAGGAAAGATTAGGCTGGAAGTGACTGCAGTCTGCACTCTGCACTCGCTCTGTTTGGTAGTGCTGTGCAGCCTGCATGGCTCCATCAGCTGCAGATGAACTTTGCCCCAAAATCTAACATTATTATTGCAATTAATTTGTGTGTGATCTATTATTTATCTGTGCTGGTCGTTGCTGCTAATAGCTAATCAGCATGACTGAAACAGATATATCCCAGCAGATGTGTTCTCTGTTTAACCTCTGTTGGGCTAGCATATATTCACTCACTCACACACACACAACACACACACACAAAAAATGCACAAACACAGCCAACTGGAGACGGCAGTTACTTGTATATTTATACATTCATCGGGTGGGTGCTGCTGCATGCTCCATGAAAAACACACAATCCCCCACACACTCACACACAGACACACACAGACACACACACACACACACACACACACATAGGGCCTCATTCTTGTGTCAAGGATTAGGCGGGTTCAGGGCCAGCGTGCCCCCTCTGGTTGCAGCTCTTGCCTTTCGGTGTGGTGTTTGGGTGGGTTGGTGGGGTGTGCATGAAACCCCCGGGGGGAAAGACTGCACTGCACACAAATCATTACTGCTCATCAGTTGCTGCCACTCAGCCACTTATTTACTCAACAGCTCGGCTTGGCTGAGACACAGGCGCACACACACTCACAGAAACAAACCTCATTACACATCAGGATTGTAGGGAAGAAATCACTGAGAGACGCTGTTGTTCAGGGAGGGATGTGTTGCAGCTTGCGAGCTCCTGAGTGGGTCAGTACCTGCAGCCGAGCACAAACAATTCATCATAACTTCAAAGTCTGCTCTCTGTAAAGTTTTCACAACTGGTGTCGGTGTGCGGCTTTCATTTTAGGAGACGGCCGTCAAATGAGCATCAACATGACAGAAAAATGTTGCTTCAGCGATATACAGCCCCCTATCCAATACCTTCCTAGTGAATTATTTATGACCGCCATACCATGTAAGCTATATGTAGCATATTAAATACGTAATCCTCTCATCTTTTATTGATGCTCCTTTGATACCGGCCCCACTGATAAGATTGATGAGAGAGCTTAATATGTAGGCCAGTAAGCAGATTTGACTGCCACATTTGAGCAAATAGTGATGAAACTCCAACCCAGGCCTTATTGGTAATGCACTTTGCTTTTGAAGAAAGGGGGCCGGTGGGGGGGGGTAACTCGTAACAGACTGCTCTGGAAGAGATTACGTCTGCTTACGATATACTGTAAACACTCGCGCACAAGCCGGTCATGCTCAGCAGTCGGCTGTTTACACACCTTGGCTGACACATAAGAGGGAATTTCGGCTGCGCTCTGATCAAATCTGCCACAGGACAAGTCTGTGTCAAGTGCTCGTGCTCTCTGCTTCCTGTGTTTTTATTGTGAGAGGGACAGATAGATACAGACAGAAGGGGGGGGGGGTGGCTCCCTTTGATGGGCTAAATCTCTTGCTTTGTGGCCTGTTGTGCTCACACACACTCTGATCACACAATGGAGCTAAGATACAATCCGTCAGCGTACAGGAAATGGGATTCATCTATCTAACTCGATGACGCTGAGACACAGAAGCAACTGCGCAGATAGCACTGTTTTGTCAGTTGAGGACTGCCAAATTAATTCAGATAATATGGTATAATTGCTGCAGACAAATGAGCCACTGCCGAAGAAACGAGTAACGTCTTTCTCCCGCTCTCACTCAGAAGTCTTCAGACACAAAGTCTCAAACTTGTGGCTGCGAGCGCTATCATAAAACCATTCATCTAAAGCAGTTTGGCGAACTAGAAAAAAAAACGTGTTCACCGCGCAAATGAACAAAAGGTACAGCTCCTCTGTTTTTTTTTTTTTACCTCAGTGTTGTTAGTCTGTTAGCTAAAGAGACAAGGCGACATCCTTGGCTGAATGCGGTTTCCCGTTTTACCTTTTTTTGTAACGTGTCATCAAAAACATTTAGTCTGTCAATACACACACACTTACAAATGAACCATATATTTCCTATTGTGTTTCTGTCGGAAAGATGAGGACAGTGAGAGATGATTCCCTTTGTGATTGAGTCACTCCGTCCTTTTTGTGGCTCCCGAGACATGAGACACGAGGCTCTTTTTCATTCAGCCCTTATCTAAGCCGGACTGATTGAGGCCATGTACCCATAATTCTCTTTGTAAACAAATGAGACCGTATTTTCTCTCTCTCTCTCTCTCTCTCTCTCTGAGATGTGCATACAAACACGCAGTGAGTGACATTCACCTTGCTGCGTCCTGCCGAATTTCTTTCCCCCGATGTCTTGACTGCACAACAGAAAACCCATTACTCTGTCTTGTTGCCACATCACTGCGCCTCTTCCCCACCTGCAATATGATCCGCATTAGCATCTGCAACGGCCCCGGCAGCTCCCGCCGTCCGAGCCGACAGCACTGTGAGCGGAGATAAGCTCACTCCTTAATGAGTGCTCAGCCTCTGCTGGGCAGGAGAAAGAAAGAAAGGCCCTTTCATGCTGCAGTGTGGAATGGGTATCAGCACGGGTCACATGCATGTATTTATGTCAAAATCAGCCTCCGTGACCAGAGGTGCAGTTTTTTTTTGTTTTTTTTTTTATGAGGACGTGCAGTGATGCCGTTGATGGGCGATATTTATGCTATACTTCACCTCCCCTTCATGCCACTGGCGCCACAGCATCCTCTGAGCTCTTTTGTTGTAGTTTCACCCTCGGAGACCGGCGCAGGCCTTCGAATTCAGCGGCAGAGTGTGAAGGAGAGAAAAGCCGGTCGCGGTGGAACAAAGGAGCAAAACAAAGAAGCGTAATGGTCGAATAGAGGTGGATGATCTGTGTAAAAATGAATTTATAAAAAGCAAGACCTGCTAAATGAAACAGCAGGCGGCCCCAAAGAGATGAGAGTGGCGAGGATCATCAGATGGAGAGTGTCTTTTAGTCTACTTTGTTATCCGGTCAACCCGAGTTTTGGTCAGTAACTTGCTTGTTTGCAGTTTAAAGGTATTTATGTTTGGCAACTGAACTATCCGTGCAGTGACCGGAGGAATTGGCCCACATCTGCAGGCTGGAAGTGGAAGGTGATTCCAGTGTACTTTTGTTACAAATAAAGTGCTCCTTTCCAGGAAAAAAAAAAGATGCTTTTGTGAGTTTAAAGCGAACTTGACAGTCTTATACACTGCATTAATAATATCTGAGAGACCTCCCTTTATGTCACACACAGTCCCTTCATTTTGTAATCTAGCTATGCCCCTGGTGCAAACACTTAACCCCTGTAACCAGACTTAACTCCACCATTATTACTCTATGTTCCCTCTTGAGCCCCTGCTTCTCCAAGTTGCCCTGGTTATTTTGAGTTATTTTAAGGTTTTTTTTTTTTTTTTGGTGGGGCAACATCCGGTAAAATAGTAATTGAGTCTCCCTCCCAGTGTTGGCTTGAAGGCTTTGATCTCTCCCGTGCTCCGGTGTTAAATGGTTTCTTCCAAATCGCTGTGAACATGCAGCGACTGGCTGCTCTTTTATCAGCAGCCCGCTAACAGCACCTCCTCGCCGACCACTTTGAAGCCACAAACAGCTCACTCTGAAAAGAACAAAAAAGAGCAAAGGGATGAGAAGTCCTCCATATATAAGGTTTATACTACTTATAAAAGTCTGTTTTTAAGAGTAGATGTTGACTTTTAGGTTAAAGGTTGAAAGAAACTCTCTTGTTGAGCCATTTGTAAGGGAGAGGATTAAAACCGGGGGCTGTGTCAAGATTTTGGGAACGTTTTCAGTTCTTTCTTTTTTAGAGGAAAATAATTTGGTCATTTCTGTTTCTATGGCCATAATTAGCCAGTGTAATAGTCTGTAAATGTTCATTGGGAATTGGAGGGGTGGCTGTGACTCAGCTTTCCTGTTGTAATTAGCAGAATTTGCATGCAGATGCTTATCTTAACAAGGGGAGAAATTGAGATAGTTTGAAATGTTTTTGTGTCTGGGGCCCGTAATTGGCAGCAGGGCTTATCAGAGGCAGATTGGCCACACTTGACCGCTCAAAGGAGCTCGGGCCAGAAGCTGTGATCAACCGAACGGCTAGATGTGACCTCCGGTAGACTTGTGCGACGTTCACTGCCCTTTCATCCTCTTCATACCAAATGCTCTACTTAACTGTTGTGCGGGAAATTGTACTGCATGTAACCCTTTCAATTCTTTTTTCTTGTGATTTTGAAAAAAAAAAAAAAAAACAACAGAAAAATGACGGCAGTCAAGGACGAAATAGGCAAAGACTCGGCCTTTGAAATCCAATGCTTATAAATTGCTGGGTGTTTGACTTTGCAAGGCACACTGGATTATATTGATTTTCTTTCCTCTCTCTGTGTGTGTATGTGTGTTTGTGTGTGTGTTTGTGTGAGTGAGTGTGATAGCAAAAAAAAAAAAAAAAAAAACAGGGGCAAGAGAATGCAATATTGTGTTTCATTAAAAAATCTATAGGATATCTCATTACAGCCACATGATTTTCTTTAGTATCAGGGTTGGTGGGGATGAGGTGGAGCTGGTGGGTGGCAAGATGAATGTGCTTTCCTGTCTCAGATGACTATCTCATCTGTTGTTGTTCATGGAGAAAGGAGGAACTCGGCTCAATCTGCCCAGTATGTCGACTACTTCCTGGCCATGTTTGCCCGCCGCTCGCTCGCAACTGTATCGGACTCTTCTCTGTGTCAAATAAAAAGATGGAAATTCATACGTTCTAGAGTGGATTGTTGTATTGTACTGGTATTTCATGTCTCTTCCTTGGACACACCAGTTTTCTGTTTTATTTGAATGGTGTTGTGATGTCTTGTGGGTGAATCAGAGATGTGTGTTTCCCGTCTTCTTAATCTGGTGTTACATCAAAGTTTTTAAAACTCTCGTAGGCTGTGTTGTTTCCAGGCAGTATTGTAAGTGTGTAGTTTGTCAGAGCGCCTGATAATTTGCTCGAGAGTTCAATTTAAAGAGCATTCTTACTCAAAAACAGCGGATAATGGCATCTGCCACCGCCGTAGTGAGTCTTTCTTTTTTTTTTAGCAGACGCTCTCCCACGACCAGAAAAGGTTAGCCCAATTCTCAAATACTGACATTAAGTGATGGTTTTAACCTTTAGTCTGACTGCTCCGTGGGTACCCATTTAGCCCGAGAAACATGCTGTTTCTGGCTATTTTGCATTCCAATTATTCACCGTGAGGCGGCGTTTTATGACGTCAGCTCGCACTGTACTTGCACACACCATCTCACAGTTTGCTCGTTTGTGTTGCTGTCGTCTCAGCGGACCAATCCTTCAGCGTGGGCCCGTGGGGAGACTGATAAGAGGGGGGAATTTGAGCCTCAATCAGTGCTGGTTAATTATCACAACCAGGGGAGGTGAGAGGTTTCCCCCATCTGCCCAATCCCTCCAGGATCCCTGTCTCCCCCTCAGACACTCTCATCTGTTGGAGGATCCTCCTTTCATTATATTCTCCAAGTGTGATTTCCTCTGTTTTGGTGCATCCATGTATTTATGGTCAGCCATACTTAAAATAACTGAATATACTAGCCACTGTCATTTTCGCTTCGTTTTCTTTGTTTATATATTCATTTATTCTGTTTTATGTCATTATTTACTTACATCAGTGTTAATATTTCTAATGATATGAGGGCTTTTCTAAAGCAGCGGATTTATAATTTGGCAGCATTTTCATTTATATATTATTTATTATATGTGTGTGATTTTGTGGTATGCAGCGGCGAGAGTTTTCTTTTGGGATTATGATACAATTTTAATTAAATACTCAAACATTAGGATACCTCTCTATCACTGTAGTTTTTATGTGTTAAAAACTGATAGTAGCCTACCTTAGTCATATTACTCAGTATCAGCATGTATTTGTCAAGTCGCTAATTTCATTATTAAGAACACACTTGGTTACATGTATATCTTGTTTACATGCGCAGCCATGGCAGTGGATTACAAATATACATATTTCAGAAACATGGGTTCCAAATGTTATTGCTGTAAATACTGATGAAAAATTAATGCCACGCTAATGAGTGCAAAGCATGAATCACTCATCGTTGGAAGGCTATTTCCTTGCTTTTCAGAGGAGCCATTTGTCTGCTCAGCATTCGGCGTGCTACAGAGACTGCATGCAGAGACGTAAACAAAGGAATCTACAGTTTTACAGCCGAGGAAAAGTGGCACAATTCATCAAAAGCCAAACATCGCCTCCATTTGTAATCTCCGGTCATGACTTTTGACCTTTCAAAATACACAAAAATTTGGTTCGGGTACACCGTGGTGCCTTCTTTAAAAGCTCAGTCCAGTGACTTTGGAGCTTTGGTCTCATTTAGTCTGATTCTCTGACTCACACTTACTGTTACAATGCTGAAGGAAAAACAAGATAAATGCTGGTCATAGACGCTCAGATTTGCTTATTTTGTCTGAAGAACAGCCAAAAAAGTGGTGCATTTAATATTTTTAGCTTTGGTTTATTGTTACCACGCTTACTTTTAGAATTGTTTCCTGGTAGAAGCTGCAGCTGTCTCCAAGGTGGTCTTGACTTAAGCCTCTCACAGCAAAACAGGAAACAGGGGTCAGTGTGTGTGGTCATTGTGAAGGAGCAGAGGGAGCATTAGGCACGCATTAATTACTGTTAAACTGCTGCATGTCACTATTACTAAATAGTGCCATGACATAATGCTGTGTAAAAATCCCTCCAGTTTGTGCTTCTGCCCACTGGACATGGCTATTGTATATTTGTTATTTTGCCGGACTCTCGCACTCAAAGCATTCGCTAATCCTATTAACCAGCAAAGCATCTGAGTGGGATCTAGCTTCATCTGATTAAAGAGAGACGGACATTTGTATTCAAACGACATTTTCTGGCAGTATTCAGCGAAACCAAAGCTGATGTCGTTGCAGTGACTCAGTCCCGAATGTGACCCTGTCATGTTTTCTCCGGGCCTCCCGAGTTTTACAATGGCAGCGAGCAGACAGGATGACAGAGAGCTGCGAGCTGAAAAAATTGGATCCTTTTCCTCTTTTAATCTGCCAGTTGAGTGGGTGCCAGCGCAGGACAGCCAGTGTGCACTAGGCGCCCCAATCATTTTGTCCATCCCTTTATGGCTTGGCCTCAACCCCTCGTTTCATCAACTGCTGTGGGGAACGCTGAGAATACCAGAATCAGTGGGTTGTGGTATCCCAGATCATAGCCACCTCCCTCAGGCATGTCAGCCATTGTTCCTGGCATCAGCTCTGAAAGGAATACTTGGGTGGCCACACTAACTCTGACAAAGTTCTGGTACAAATTGGAAAAAGAGTGAAAAAGAGCATTTTTCTACCATCTTCTTCACACCAGTTTGTCAGTGTAGCAGGTTGCCTTTCGTTTACCTTAAATGCCCCCCCCCCCAGCCTTGGATTTAGCCTTTTCTCAGAGGTGTGAACACCAGCGGCTTTCAAGACTTGATTTTTAAGAGATAAATGTCTTTCATGGCATTGAAAACAGCAATCTGTCCTAATGAATGTGCCCTCTTCTCCTTTCTTTTCTATTACCTGGTAATGAAATAGGTGCCTCCACTCAAATCTTGACTTCTCTGATTCATTTCGAGTCAAGTGCCCAAATGTCAATTTTAACAAAATGAAAGGAAGAAAGCTAGCCGCCTCAACTTGGCAAACACTCTGTAATAGGATTCTTGAGGGGACCTCTGTACTTGTCCTTTGATTAGAAAAGGACACTTTTTCCTTTTCCCCCCCAAATAGATACATACCTCAAATAAAGCAAGTTAGCTGCAGCTCCTTCTCCCGTTCTATTAAAGACACCAAGTCCCTCTACGTTCGGTCTCAGGATCATTATTTCCCTGAGGTGTTTCTTGGTGACAGATGGGCTTCAGAAGGGAGTCTGGAGAAACGGGAAGATGAAGGATTCTGCAGAGGAGGAGACACAGCGCCAAGGTATAAAGATGAAGGGGGGGTTAAGTGTGGGAGGGAAGCGCAGACAACTATTTCCATTAGTGTCATTAAAGCGACCCTGACTCTGAGGGTGGAAGGACAAACAGTGGAGGATGGAAATAACAGAGAGGCAGCAGCTTGGTGAATGAAGTGCTCGGGGTTTATCACAAAGCGCCGCCTCTGTGTTTACCTGCGTGAAAGGTCTGCATTCATCCTTGATGTTCCATTAATGATTTTTTACTTGGCTTGTTTCCTTATAAAGGTCTCGGAAAGAGCGCAAACCTCGCATTCTTACACGGCAATAACAGCATCCGCTCATTAGCCTTTGTTTTTTTTTTTTTTTAAAGCGTAATTACCATCCTGCCTCGGTTGTAAATGCCCATCAAGTGTGTTTACTTTTCGAGATGTCTGGGATTTCCTTATCCCCAAGTCCAAGCCACTGAAGGGCCTCTGTTGTTGAAAATGTGACTGCTTTTGGTGAGAGTGGTCTGCTCTGTCTCAAGAGCGGCTCAATAAGGAGGGTAGTCAATATGGCTGCTCTCAGGCAGCGGGTCAATGAGGGAGTAGGCTTCCTGCTGAGCCAAGGGTAGAATAGGAGAGAACAGGGGGTCTTTGTGTGGAGAGCGGCCCCGGTCCTCTTTTCTGCCTTCGCCGGGGATATTACGCTTAACGTTGAGAGAGCGGCTGTGTAATCTAGCGCAGGAATTGCAAACTGTGTACCAGCTGTTGAAGGAAAATGAATTTACCCTTGTCGTGGAGTACACGTTGCACAAGAGTTGTCCTCGGTTTTACAGGTTATTCAGGACGTGACGGAGTTTGTTGCAAGCCCTCGAGCAAAAGTACCTTAAAAAACGTGCGGCTGGTGTTCTGCCGAATGCTCGACCGAAGTTCACACACACGCAGACACACACCGCTCACCTTGACAGTAAGCCCTGTAACATCTAAAAATATGCTTTCAACACCGGCTCGGGATGGGAAAATACAGCACCAACTCCATGTCTCCATTCTGTCTATCATCTGAGACCAAGCGAGGAACCGGGAGGGAGGGAGAGAGAAAGCAAGGCAGCATATCAGGGCACCACCTTAAGCTGGGCTCCAAAACCTTTTATGACTGCTGAGCAAAGTGGATTTGGGACAGAGGTAACAGCCCATACTTATCAAGCAGACAACCTCATTTTCTAGCGCCTTGCTCCGCTCTCCCTCGTTCTCACTGGTAGCCCGGCGCGGTGGCTCCTATTTTTCAAAGACAAACGGGGGTCTCCCACACTGCTGGGCCCGAATAGATTAGACTTCCCTCCACTATAATGTGGTTTCTGACACCTCTCTTCCCCCACCCTTCTTCCCCTTCTTCGCCACTGTGTTGGTAAAAGCCTGCAGTGTTTCAGCACTAAAAATTCTGGCATAAACATGTGTGTGTTCTCCAACGCAACTTTAGGAAAACATTTCAGGGAAGAGGAAATTTGCTCTTTGTGTAACAATGCAGCAGTCATCTGGACCCATTTGTATTATTGATGAATATATTACACAAGAACAAAGGTTTCTATAGAAGGGACAGGATTCACCTCATCTCCTTGTTTTCATTATGTTCTTATTCAGAACAAGGTTGAGTTGGATTTTATTTTCCCTTCAATTTAATGATGTATGGGAATTAACTCTCTGTTGAGTTTTCTGTCAGTGAGCACTTCAGAATACATCAAAAGGACGCGGCTGTTCATTAGAAATTTTTTCTCCAAGCCTGTGACTCACAGCCTTGTTAGCTGCCAGAAGTAAACTTTTCTTGCTTTGACCAAAAAGTTGAAGCTAATCTCTAGTCTGTGAAAGCTTTTGTTTTGGATTTTAAGTTTCTCTTTTTTTGCTGCAAAGCATGTAAATACAAAGAATGGTCAACAATAGGTAGTAAAAGTAAAGTTTTTCTTGGCAGCTGATGTCGTTTGTCATCAAAATACTTGTTTAGTTTGCACGTAGTGGATCCAGCATTGATTGCACTGTCCCTCCTTTCTATGCAATTGGAGTTTGGACTTCGGCCGCTACCAGTGGCATAGCTGTTTTTCTTTCTTGGCACGCATTTGTCTGTGTGTGGTTTGATTAATATTGGTCGTATAAATAGTTTTTCGGGGAAATGATTCCACGGTGTAGTATTTGTGAAACGGAGTATTAAATGTTGCGAGCACAAACTAGCCCATTAGCCTGCCATCGCCCCCACCATCCTCTGGCTTATGCCCATCTCCACTCCAATCTTTTTCTCCTTCCCCTGCCCTGCTCTGCTGACTGTGGATGTTGTGTCTGCAACTGAAAGCAGATGGTTCGCCATTTTGTTCGACAGTGGAGCTGAAGCTAAGCCCTCCCCTACTGCTCCTACGATGGGGATAAAAAGCTGCTAAAGGCGGCTGTTTTGGCTCTGATAGGATGCCGCAGGACCTTCAAGCCCATTCAGTCTTCTTCTTAGATAGAGAGTGGCTGTAGATGGTCTTTTGACTGGAAAGGAGCCAGGCATGGGCCTGGAAGCTCTGCCCAACCCACACACCCACTGTTCCAGCAGCGTAAAGCAGAAATGATTAAGCATGCCATGGTGCCTCTGGTCTGCAAGAGTGACAAATTCCCCCCACTGCTACTCCACTGGTCTCTCTCCATCTGTCATACACACCATCAGTAAAATACATTTGCTGGTGTTGTCACACTCTAACCAAACTGTACACTAAGCCGCTCTGAATTTATCGATTTCGTGAAATCAGCTGCTTACTTTGGCCTAATTTAAACCCACTTGCTTACTGCTAAGAGTTACAGTTGGAAATGTGTCGTGCTGGCTTCGGATGTGGTATATTTTATTACTTATCTCTGTTTATTCACTTGAATCTCATATCCACTTTTGCCTGAAGGGGTTTTCAAAATAAAATATAGTATGTATGAGAGCTTGTGCTGCTTGTGCTGTCTTTTGCATCAGCAGATCTCAAAGTTTGGCATCCTAAAGTGTTGCTTTACTTTCATCTTGTCTGCAGATTACTCAGTCAAATCTGATTTAAAAAAAAAAAAAAGTTGAACTTGTCAGTTTAACTATTTAATTTGTGTAAAAATGTCACCATAGGAGCCATAAGAGGACACAAGTTAGATGGCAACCAAAAACAGTTATTTCAGAGTTTTTTTTTTTCTGTCTGTGTAGAAGAGACGATGCTTATCAGTCTGGCTTGATGCTTCAGTCAGTGGCCAAGATCCAACTGCGTCCACTGCGACAGAATGAGGGCACTCTCTCTTTTTTCTATTGTTGTCTTCCCCGTCAGTGAATTAGTGTGGAGACAATTGCGCAGCATAGTTAGAATGCACTGTTGTCTTACCTTTTATTCCCCGATGTGAAAGTGGACAATATCTATTCAATTCAGTCATTTTCAGCAGCGTTTTGCTGTAATTGTTTGTGCTTTCAAGAGAACTAAGTGCACTGAGGACAAGCAGCCATATTGCCACCGTAATGGACCGCGCATTACATTGCTTCCCTCTCTGGATATCACACTAGGGACTTGGCGCCGCAAGGTAGAGAAATTACCTCCTAGTAGTTAAATAGCTGAACCATTGACATAGCATCTCTCTTTCTCTCTTCCCCTTCGCTCTCCTTTTCTGTCTTCCTCTCTTTCTGCTCTCGCTCTCCCCTGGAGACTTGCCATTTCCTTGGAAGAGAGCAGGCATATTTTAAACTGCATTTAACATTCAGCCACTTATTTCACTCCTTTCGCTGCATTATTAAAATACCTTCATACCCTCTTAATTATTTTTCTAGCTCTCCTCCATCCCTGCAGAACTGATAATTGGTGTTATTTATCTAAACAATACCACTGTGTGACTCTTAGGGTGGGAGCGCTTGAATAATGGATGAGGACAAATGCAAAGCAATTGCACTTACTCTGACTTTGGCGCTATCCATGTCAGTGCGATGTTACCATTTATGCTCGAGGAAAGGAAATGGCAACCGCGTTCCAAAGTGTTTACTCCTTCGCTGCACTCTCTACTTATAATAAAGCAAGACGTAATATTAACTTGCCAGAGAGGCTAGACTGGGTTAAATTTGTCAGTTCCTCTCGTCCAATTCCAGTGGGGCTTGTGGTTTCATAATGAAAAGCCTCTTGGAGTCTCTGGGATAGACTGAGGCACAGCAGCTGAAAAGATGGATTGAACAAAAAGATGTTTTGCTTCGGAAACATTTCATTGAGTGTTTCGGGGGACTTGGAGTCCTGTATGGTGTCCTTTCGTTTTAGCCACCAGCACATTTTGTGTGAGTGAGTTTTAAAATGTGCTATTGAAGCCGATGAAGTCTTAAGAGGTGTGTTTTTTGAAGTCACTTGTCATGTGGCTGAAACTCGAAAAGCAGCTACAGTCATAGTCCCATGTAATCCAGCGTGATAGTCAGCATTCTACAGCTCTCTTGAAGCCTCCGCTGCTGAATAAACCCAAAAAGTAACTCATCTGTTAAAGCGGTTACATACACTTGGCTCAGTGTTATGTTTGGTAATACATCACAGCAAGTTGTGATGAAGCTCTTTTAGATGACAGCATCTGCAACAAGCACCATTTTTACATTTCCACCACTGGTGGAACAAGACATATGCTGGCTGGGGTGTGTCCAGGGAACGGCCACCCCTGAAATCTTAAACTATTATTGTCTATCTGACCTATGTTCAAACTAACAGTTAAAGATGAATAAATCAGACTTTTGTTTATAGGTGCAACTCCATCTTGGGTTGATTTGGAACTGTATTTTTGAATGTGCCTTGCTTTTTGTTGTATGCAGCCTACTTTTGGTACAGTACAGTATCTTTTTTGAGGGTCTAAAGAATAAAGTCTGGCATCTTTTATATTACATTTTAATGATATGACTCCACTGGATTGTCAATTTCTGTTTAACTCAAAATTTCAACTACAGGAATGTAAGAAACTGTAAGATACTTTTATGTTAATAGTCAAAGTAGATATGAGTAGTGGAGACAGACATGGTGAATTTGTTATTCTGATGTGTGTGTGTGTGCATAAGTTAGTACTCCACTTGGGCCACTGTGTTCTTTTATTACCATAAAATCAATAATATCAGCATTGGCATCAGCTACAGTGACCATTGAACACAACAACGTGAATTTAATTTGATTTAGTGGTCCTGTTATGAAACTTTACATCGTGTCTGAACGTCCAGCTAAGATCTCTCCTCTCCCCTGTCGCCCTCCAGGTTCAGCAGCGCAGCCCTTCAGCCCCTTCTGGTTCACAGTGGAGCCCCAGGACACGCTGGCCATTCGGGGCAGCTCGGCACTGCTCAACTGCTCGGCCCACAGCGACGCGGCCGCCACCACGCGCATAGAGTGGAAGAAAGACGGCACCTTCATGAGCCTGGTGTCGGACGAGAGACGAAACATACTCCCCGATGGCTCGCTGTTCTTCAACCACGTGGTCCACTCTAAGCACAACAAACCTGACGAGGGCACCTATCAGTGCGTTGCCACCATCGACAACCTGGGATCCATTTCCAGCCGCACAGCCCGTCTTTCCGTAGCAGGTAAGGGTGGCCAGATTTATCAGCCTAGTTCACAGTTTCGTTTTGTTTTTTAACATCCTGTAGTCCTTAAACACCATGGGCAAAAGTATAGTTGTAACTAAAGTTTGTACTGAATTGTTTTGACGATTCAACATTTGCCCTCAGATTATTAAGAGTTGAGATAAGCAAAGGCTTTCCACACATCGTACACCTACACAAGTGTTTTCACTTGTGCTGCCTGCTGACACCTCTCAGTATTTGAATGTGTAGAGTCCACGGCTGAATGAAAAACACCTGTGTAAGGGCCAGTGACCTTACAAACTCCCACTTCTCAGCTTTAACTTTTAGTGGGCCTGATGAACCACAATAACTGAATACCTGTGTGGGTGTGCGTAACAGAAGGTCATGATATTAAGAGAGAGATGAAATTAGTATGTAAGATGTGTATTTTAACAGCATAGATAACTAATAAATTCAACAAATGCAATTTAAAGAACAAATAAACATCTCTCTCCCATATTTTTGGTGAATTTTTTTAATGTTTTAAGAAACAATTTAAGTCAAAGTTGTTATGCAATATAAAAGATTCCTGTCATAGCCATTTCCTTGAAATTGTTGCTGTTCCATGGCTACGCTGCAAATGGACAACCACGTAACATCTAAAGGTGTGAAAAGGTAGTTGCTTTTCCTTGATGATTGTTTTTTGTCCTTGAATTGCTCAGCCTTTTGTACTTTCCCATCTATGAATTCCTTCACCTCGCCGGAGCCCAATTGCATTGCCGAACTGGATAAATGCTTGTAAAAGGGTCTGTTTTTGTTTTTTTTTTTTTCATCACTAGTCCTACAATGTGACCTTGTTCAGTTCGGGAACAGCAAGTGACGTGGGATTATTAGGTGTTTTGAGTCAAGTTGTGCCCTGAAATTCAATTTGCAGCTGGAGGAGCCACAGAATGCATTTACTGTGCACTTTCTGCTCAGCAGCGCTCTGCCAGATTTTAAGACGCTCGAGAGAGGCCTCTTGTTGACAATGGGATAGTGCAGCATAAGCCTCTCGGATACTGAGTGCCTGTGTGAAGTTACTGTCTGACTGTGACTCTGTTTCTTTTCAGAGGCTTTTGAATTACAAGTTAATGAGGCAGTATATCAGCATAGGAGAAATTTAGAAGATTTTTTTTTCCCCTCTGCCCTCAAAGAGTTGTCTTGACAAAACACAGAAGCGTACAGGATCTTCACAGTGCTTCACTGTTAAAATGGCCAAGTTAAAGGTCTTTGAGTATTTAACCGTGATGCTTTAGATACCAGTGGTCCAGCTTTGATGAGATGACACATTTTAGGATTGCAGTCTAGTATTTAAAGACCTAAAAAGCTAAGAAGTAGGAATTTAAACATTTGAACAACCCTGGAGTTTCCTTGCTACAGCTGCCTCACGTATTGCTGATCCAGCAGCAACAGAAAAGCGAGTATGCGCCTGGTCCAGTGTACAAATTATATGCTTTAATTTGTGTTTGAGCCATTTCCGGCCTCCACACAACTTATCATCATGTTGATGTGATAGTAGATCTCACAGTCACCAAGGTAATTCTCCTGACCTCAATTAAAAACAGACTAATTGTCTGTGCACACTAAAGAAAACAGAGACACACGACAAGAGTTTCTCGTTTTCATGTGTTGGTGTGAAAAGAGTAAATATCGGCGCTTGCTTGGGTGTGTCAATCTTTTCCGTCTTTTCAAACATAACTTGACAGCGGGCAATCCATCCCAGCCCTTCCTCTATACCCGTCACTGAAGCAACATCGACACTTAATGCAAAGGGGACTTGTTTGGTTCCTGTGCCAAGATAGGTTCTGCTATCAGACAGCCTCCCAGCCAGTGGGATCTGCCTGGGTCAACCATGATGGGATGTTAGATTCAATCAATTTCTACTTGAAGTGCAGAGCAGCTGATATCTGTCAGCTATTAAAGGCCCACATACACACACACGCACACTGACACACTTTTCACATGGAAATTCATCGACGTAAAAGCTTAAACCATTGTGCACATGCATACACTCACAAGTGTTGAACACATTAAGCTATTGCATTTATGGTTCTACTTCTTCACACACAGGCACAACCACTGATGTATCTCCAGCTGGCTGGCAGGTGGCCAATAAAAAGGTTAATTGCAGTGTAGAGAGAGCAGGCCATTAGGCTGCCATCAGACCCAGGAACGATGGTGCAGGCAGGGGCGGGGTGGGCGTGACCTCTCGGATGTAATGACGAAATGAGTCACGGGTGGCTAGCGTGGCAGGAAGCATATCTGACAAATACCGGGGTAATATCTGGGATTGATTGCAAGGAGACGTGCGGCTCATTGTTCTGAGGGGAACAGCTCCACTTCCACACATCAACGCCGCAGCACTTCGCTCCTCAGCTTCACCTCTCTGACACGCCAGGCTCCTTTTCTCTTCTTTTTGAGGATGTTTACATATGCAGAAGCTATTTTTGTAATCATTATTAGATTCAGTGTGTGGGACAGAGCACATGTAAACATCAACTCATGATTTGTGATTATGCTGCAACTGAGTAGGTCTAACCACAGTATGATATGTCTGAGTGTACATAGGTCGATAATTCAAACAATGGTTAGTTGCAGCCCTACACATCACGTTGACTGTAACATGTGATGCACATTTGTAATTATTTTGACAGACTAAATATCTAATTAGTTGAAAAAAGAATAATATATCAATGGTCCAACTTCAAAGCATCATATGTCAGATTTCTCAGTGTAGAATGAATTTTTAAATAATTGACTTCACATTATTATGCAGTGTCATGTGACGAGTATTTTATTTTTAAGCTCTCTGATCACATATCTCCACCATATATTGTAAACCGTTATTAAAATAAGGCAGTCTGGTTGGTAGGACGTTTAGTATTTTCCATATTAATTTGTTATTTCCAAGCTTTGAAGTCCCACTCGTGCAGGCATAGCAACGTCTCTCAGCCTTGTGTTTCCTCTTTGCTCTTGCTTTGTCATCCAGTCTGCCTCTTGTGTGTTTTAGCCTGTGTGTGCACAGTCAGATACTGTGGAAACACAAGCAGACTGGGGGGGGCGGAAGAGAGAAAGGGGGAGGGGGCCCAATCTTATGTATTCAGTTTGAGTCTCTGTAAGAGAAAAAGTAGGGGGGGGGGTGGAGAAAAATTATAGGGCAGGGAGCGAGCGAGCGGTACACAGCAGTGATAGCCAGGACACAGAGCGAGACGAGAGTAATGAGAAATCCCATCTTAACTGTCTGCTGTTCTCCCACACACCCTCCTCCCACCGGCACGCTTTGAACTCAGCATTCTTAAGAATCGCTTGAGGTGAGCCCCACCTCGCCGCTGCTTAACAGGGAAACCCCCAAATGAGAGGGGAATTCATTTTGCCCTTTCTCTTATCCTCTCCTCTCCTCCCTCTCACCCCTGCTATCTTGCAGTCCCTTTGTTTTGTGTCCTCTGTGACCTCTCCGTACGTACACGAGACCATTCGGTAATCAAATATATCAGTTTTTTGTTTGACTTTTTCCTTCTCCGTCTGTTCTTCTTTGTTTTTCTGATGTTTCTCCCTCTCACCTATAGGCTACTGTGGCATACGCAGATAACCAGAGCCACTTATCATTCAGCTTTCACACTGTTTTTTCCACTCAAATCTAATTTCTCCCTCTGCACAGTAGCAGAAATTATAAAGTTAACACCAACACTCTTCATGTGTCATGTGTGTCGTCTTGTATTTGAGCATGCTCATCCTTTGATAGAGTCGGATGGCCTTTGAAGGATTTAGGGGTGTCGGCGGATTCTTTAATCCCTTTTTTGATGTATTTTAATCTGTTTTTTGGGGGAGGGGGATGTACCCCCAAGGACATGACAGATTGAAAATGTGGGAAAAAAAAGGATGATTGCATCACTGTTGCATGGATAGGCCTTTGTTGTTTTGTCGGCGAAGCTTTGTAGGACACTCAGTCGATTAATTAAGTTGGCGTCTTTACATAATGCGAAGACTCAAACGTCAGCTCTGTTTTGACAGCATAAAATAGATGTCAGCCAAACACGGATAAAGACATTCAGTTTGGGATAAAACACCATTATGATCCACATGCATGGAGGTTGCTGTGGGTTAGCAAGCTTTTCTGTAAATGTGTCTTTATGTGTGGCTCCTTTAGCATGACTGTGCATTCAGCCTCACTAATTGGATTCTGCTTAAGGTGACTGAGAGGAAGAAAATGACGGTGCTGCAAGAGTACCTAAACTTGAATGCATATGTAATCTAGTATGCTTTATACAGTACTAATGTACAGTGTTTAAATGGATCGTATCTGCATGCGGCAACTTTAGAACAGTTACAGAGTCATTTTTAAGCACAAGCAGTCACTCATCAGTCTTTTAAGGCAGACTGATGAGGCTTGCATCGCTCCTCTGTGCCTTGACAAACTCCCACCTACAGCGTACTGTGATCGGCCTGTGAAAGGGAGCTAAATGCAATCCGTGTAATAAATCCTTCTATCGTGGACCTTATAGCATCACATTCATCATATTTGCTCGGATTGTGTTAAGAGGCTGTGTAGTTTAGCTATATATATATATATATATATATATATATATATATATATATATATATATATATATATATATATATATAAAACATCATTATTTGTAGTTGTGTCTGTGCATCCTCAGTAATAAAAACTGAAATTCAAATAATCCAAAACAAAAATAACTCCCTGCAATCTTCAGCATCGTATTTCACTCCAATGTTGTGTTACAGTATGTAGAAACAGCTTTACATTAAGATATACGGAGTAGGGTTGGCTTGGTCTCATAGCACACACACTTCTGGTGGTCCCCCCATGCTTACAATCTGGCAGGTGGTCACTCCTCATACACTGTGCGTGCTGTTATTGGCTGGGGGCTACACACCCGCCGGCTAAAGGTCGATGCCCAGAAATGTCCCGATCACAGCAAAATAAGAAACTGCAGAGGGAGGGCGGATATAGACACTGCTACACACTTCCAGTGGGTCATAAGTGATGAGAGATTTTGACCAGTGGCATGGAAATATTGAACTTTGAGTAAACATGTTGTTATTGTGGTGCATATGAACTGACCACCAATAACCAGTTTTGTTTTATGCATTTAATCCATGCCACTTTGTGTCTGTGTACTAAATTCACCCTGGTTAAAAGACACACACACACGCAGAGACACAGATAAAGGCAGGCAAAAAAAAAAAAAAAACTTATCTCAAAGGCTGATCTGATTCCAGCTGCACTCAGATAGAGCCGAGTCAGATGACATCTAACCACTCACAGAGCTCCATGCATTCATCCTACCTATTCAGTGTACCTTTTCACACCACCCAAAGTACTGCTGCTCTATTCCATTTCTCACTCTTTCTCCTTTGTCTTGCTCTCTTTATCCTTTTACTCACTTAATCAACCTCCTGTCCTTTCTTTTTACCGTCTTTACTACCTCTCTCAGCCCTCCATTTTCTCTTTATTGTCCTTTCAGCCCTCCACCTCTCTGCTGCTCCAACACACCCACTGGCATACTCACACACACACACACTCTCTCACACACACACACTCTCTCACACACACACTCTCTCTCTCACACACACACACACACACACACACACACACCTCTTGCACTCTGCCCATTCTGCTGCTCCACAGTGGCTGCACCCAAGTCATAAAGCGCCAAAATGGCAAACAAACAGTAATAAATCTCAAAAACAGCAAAAAATATCACCCCCGTTCTCAGAGGAACCCCCAGAAAGAAATACATCAACCATGTCATTGTTTTCCTCTTAAAAATGTAATCTTTTATTTGAGTGTGTACATATCTGAGTCTTGACTATGTCTACACCAAGCTGACTGAATTAAAAGGAACAAAAAAACAAACAAATCTTTCCCAGTCTCATTTTCACTCGTCATCTGTAATTCACTGACATTTAACACACCCCCAAGCTGTATTTAATAAAACGCTCTGTCTGCTCAAACAGGTGCCATGTAAGCAAAATGTTATGAGAACCTCATCATAATGTATTTTCAATACCTACACAGCCTGTCACACAGTTCAGGTGTCTCTGATCTGTATTTATATTTATGCTGTCAAGAAATCTCATGGCAACAAAATAGGGATTTGATCAACCGTCGCACTGCAGCATCACAGGAATCATTTCTCGATTTGGATAACGGGTCCCATTTAACAGCTGTGAACAAATCACTACTTTATACTTGTTTAGTCGTCTGACGTCAGGAAAAGCTAAGAACTAATAAGTTGTGATTTGTGAGTTGTGATAAGTGACTGTGGAGAGCAGGAGATGACTGAATGGAGGTTTAACTTGCAGAGAAGCCAAGCGGTCGGGCCCACTTGTTACCACGTGAGCGCTTTAAAACATTTCTGTTGCTGTTTGCCAGTTAAAACAGGAAGAGGAAACCTTTCGTTCACAATTTTGGCATTTCAGTGCAAAAGTTTTGCAAAATAACCCCAGCATGCTTCAACTTTTGCCTGTTTCCAAATTTAAACAGTGTTTTTACATTTGTATTATGCGCGTTTTGCAGACATTGTCTTAGCCAAGCCCGTGCCAGTGTCCACATGTCCAGGTGCAGGTGCTTCCCCCCCCTCATGACCAATTATGCGCTGCTTTACCGCTGAATGCCGGGGTCGTTGCCATGACGAATGGCTCCGACCCGGAAGTAGGGTCAGGGTCACAGTGCTGTTCCATTACTCTGATTTCCATCTGTCTCTGGCACATGTGAGGAGGGATGAAAGTGACGTGGCGGGCGGGAGAGGCCGTGGATGAAGCAGAGAGGAGGAGGAGGAGGAGGAGGCTGCTGCAAACCTGCACTTCTGCTGAGGTGCATTAATCATATGTTGAGCTGAAAAATGAAAACATTCAGCTACCCTTGGAGCACGTAATGAAAAAGGAAAATAACTAAAATACTGTTTAAAAAAAAAAAAAAGAGAGAGAGAGAGAGAGAGAAAGAGAAATGTGCATTTGAGCTGAGGTAGCCAGCTGCAGAGATGAGGCTGTGAAGGAGACAGAGAAACAGGACTTGCCAACGCAACAGCTGAGGAAATATGATGTGGGAAATCTTAGTTGAGGTTGGAGCTGTGGGGAAAGATCCATCTTTCTTTTTTTTTTTTTTTCTCCTCTCTCCGGAGGACGGCATGGCGGGAGAAAAGTGTCGGCAGGGAGTCTGTTGCACTGGAGGTAGATGACAGCCTCCATTTTACGTGTATTCACTGACTGATTAGGTCCTCTGGGTAGGTGGAGAGGCTGATGGAGGCAGCCCTATCTCTACTCTCCAGACACCTCAGCGCCTGGTGTGTTTGTGTGTGTGTGTCGTGTGTGTGTGCGTGGGAATGCACACCCATGCGTCTGATTGTCTTTGTATGTTTCTCGAATTCCCCCACCGTATGTGACATGTCATCTTTCACCATGAGCTTTATTCTGATTGTAAATTAAAAGTTGGACATGCAAGATTGTTTGTACTCAAGCTACCAGACTCAACACAAGCTGACAGTTTTAAAGTTTTTACATTTGTTGCAGGCTAATATTGCCCCAATAGTGATGCAGTGATAGTCAGTGATATAAGATATGAAATAGTGTTATAACCCATGTTTAACTATAAATAGTAGCCATCACGTAACCACGGAGGAGTGCTTAATTACACTACAAATTACTACTAAATCACAGGGGTTTTTTTCAATCTCCTTAAAAATTAACACTCCAATGTTATTTTTACACTGGAGATCCATTATAGTGAACAATTTGTTGTAACTTTATCATATTTTCTTTATTTGGTCACCATATGAAAGCTAAATGTGAAATTATCTTTTCTTTTAAGAATGGCGTAGTCAGTGTTGACCCATTCAGACCAACCACAGACAAAGCATTTTACCCAGGATGTGTGTTGATATGAAGAGGTATAAAAGATCAGCCAGGGCAGCTTTACAGGTTGCACCATCATCTTTATCTTTAAAATACTGTTAAGTGGATACCAGCAGGAAGTGCACTAATTCCCCATTAAATGATTTCTTTCACACTGCTATATGTAGTGCAAATTTATTGTGTCTGTGCCAGATTATGTGCTGCTGCTCAGAGATTGTTTGAAAAAACTCCAAATACCTGGGGACATTTTCTTCCCCACAATGAAGCTGCATTTAGAATTTCAAATTAAAGTGTACTGTCCAATTGAACTCAGACCATTTTCAGCCTTTCTGCACTATGCCTTGGCTGCTGCAATTACTGTGTTCTAATGAGAGTGATAATTGACTGCTGGAGTCAGCAGATGAAGATAAACTCTTTGTGCATAATGACTTCCCCAACTCGCTCTGCTCGTCTTTGTTTCCGAGCCCGCTGCTCCCCATCCTGCACCTCGACTCCCCCATTACCTGAACTCCTATTCGCAACTGCACGCAGGGCTTCTCCCAGGACACGTGAGGCATCTGTGCATCAGCGATGGCTCGTCACTGCTCGACGCACCCTTTAAATGCGTTTTCACTTTGGACCCGAAGGATAAAATCATGGCGTCGGTGGGAATGTGGCTGTTAATCTCAAGTGTTTTGTCTTTTATTGATGCTTTGTTACCATCTGCTCCAAAGTATCTACTTGTACGTGAGCAGCATAATTTTTGAGGTCTCATAGATTTTTACTACAGCTGTTTGTGGCATTTACTCCAAAAATAAGTCAAAACCTCCTGAGACTCAACTCGACACTTTCCCCCAGATTTTACCTCAGTGGTTCGGTAGATGACACATTTATTCAGATGAGGTGTTTATCATATTCAGAATCAGAATCACATTTATTGCCAAGTAGGTTTGCACATACAAAGAATTAGACTTGGTATGTTGGTGCATAACAAATTGACATAAAATCTTAGAAACGATGACGGCAACTACTGCAAGTCAGAAAAACATCTTAAATATAAAAATAGACAATACAAATATGAAAATATATCAAATTTATGAATTAAGGATGATATCAAAAGATCATTCAGTCAGTGGAATAAACAACCAGGACTTAACATTAAACCTGCAGGATGTTGGGGAAAAAAAATAAACATCTCACAGACTAACAAGTCCAAATAGGGAGACGTGCACACATTCCTCATCCGCAACTTGTAGTACTTTAAAAATCAAACTGTTAGTCAGCGATTCACAGCCACGAGCTTTCCTATCTACAGGCCCTGCATTCCTGTTATTCACAGTCCTGAGCACAATTGGATGGTAATGATGCTTGTGTTCTGTGTTTTGTCAGGGAACTGGAATGTAATGTTCACTTAATGAGTAGCTCTGCATTAAAAACAACATACGGCTAGAACAGACAACCTGAGGCAAAGTAATTTCCACCGCAGCTTGCAGATCTCACCAACCAAACAACAGCCACCATTTTGACTGAATTCTGAGCTTGTGATCTTTTTTTTTTTTTTTTTTTTTTTTTTTTTTTGGTTTTATGCGGGATGGTTAAGTTTGTGTGAAAGATGCGTATCATTCTTGAATGTCAATTTTTGCTTAAAATCTAAATGAGGCTATATTTTTTTGTGTAGCATTTGCCAATCCAGCCTTGTCACTTTGTGTGTTGTCTGGTTGCAAACCAGATCCAGTCTATCCCCAAAGAGAGTGCAGAGGGGAGTTCAGCAGATGGAGCACTGAGCAAAGTGCAGTAATGTTGCACCAAAAAGAGGGCAAAATAGTCCCCCATATGGTTGCTTTCAGAGGACTTTCCTTCCTTGCCACGGCAAGCAGCAACTATTTTAGATCGGTAGCCTAAAAACCCCTCCACCTGCACAAGCAAGACGATGCCAAAGAGTACAAGATAAATATTCTGCAGGTTTGTTGTTTTTGACCTGAAGGTAGTATAAAGAGGAGCTGTGTACTATTGTTATTTTTATGATGTTTTAAAAACTGTACTCAAGATAATCCAAGAAATGTTGAAAGATGATTGCCTTTTGAGTTCTGTGTTAAACTCAGACAACTTTTGGTGAGAAATCCTGTGGTACCATGGAAGAGTAAAATATTCCTGGGAAATTTTCTATGGGAAAATGTTCAACCGTAGCACATGCCAATTTAATAAAAAAAAGCTGTTTTTTAATACCACAAGCCAAGGTGCATTACTCCATCCTACCCTGAGGATATGAGGTATATGTCCTCCTTATGTGGATCTCTTAGGGTGGATGTGCATGGAAAAGTTGCAATTTAAGTCATTTAAGGCTGCTTTGCGTAGAGAATTTTACTACCTGGAGAGCGACTCATTCAAAGCAGTGAAAAGTTTTTGCAGCAGACGATCCATCACTCCCGCTGTTTCTCTCAATCTGCATAAAAAAAGAGGCTAGACTGCACTTGAGAGCATTTTGTTTATCCTCTCCTCCCTCATTGACATTCACTGTCCATTTCTCCTTCCTTGCGGTTCTACAGATAGATACCTTCGCAGTTACGGACTGGTGTGTTCATCCGCATCGCCCTTTCATCTCCCAGTGCCCATCCGAGGGAGCATGCATGAGGCAGTTTTGGGTTTTCATATTAAAACGTCCCCATGTTTCAAAGCTAAATTGGGCTTCATAGAGCTTTTGAACCCTGAAAGAGAGTTGACTCTCGCAGTTTTTTTTTTTTTTTTTAATGGCTTTGCGTGCCTCTGGGAAATCTTTTCAAACGCACCTCTGTAGTCATCAGACACACGGGATGGGCAGGGAAAAGTGTGACTGAAAGTTTTTTTTTTATTCCAGGTTGATATGGTCCAGCTTATTCTTGAGTTTTGATATTCAAGGCCACTTGTCTTGACACCTGTTTTTTCTTTCTTTTTTGTTTTCCAGCAGAAATCATTCTAGTATTGATGTTCTCCTGAGCCCATCTGCTCTAAAGTTTTTGGCTGAATTCTGAAGCGTTATCACTAGATAATGACAAGCACATTATATATTTTTGTGAGACATACTTTGAAAGATGCTCTGTTTCATGGGTAAAATGTGTGATTCCAGGGTGACAGTAAGGGAATTTGATTTTGCCACTTTAGATGTAAATAAAATATGTCTGAAATGCATATTTTACTCCACTTGGCCTGTGCTGAGGATGCAGAAATATGGTGCAACTGTGAGCGTTTCATTGCATATTCTGCACCAAAAGAACGCTCCGTCTTGGGCACAGATGGAGTGTACTGAAGAAACCAAAGTGAGAAGTGCTCCATCGGTGAGCATCTTTGTTTCTTATGCTTCAGAGACCAGCGTTATTTATGGATTGACTTATTTTTTTTGCACCATCTGAGCAGTTTTTCACAAACATTGATGGTATTATGATGACAGTGGTGAGGTGGGGCTGAAAGGGGCATGCAAAAGGTGTGAGGTGACACCTCAGAAAGCATTTCTCTCCGCTTCCATTCAATTCATATCCCACGCTCTCTTCCAGCTGACTGGATTTCACTCTCTCCATTATGGTTTTTTTGTTCTGGTAGAAATATAAGAATAAGTTCTTTTTCCCTCCCAGTCCCCAAGTTCCCTTAATTATGGTAGATTCATTGATATTTTTTTCTTAAGTGGCAAACTAAAGGATTTTATCTCAGGAACGTCCACATTTTGCTTGACAATCCTTAATGGACAGTTCACTTGCATTTATTTTGTTGCTTTTAGCCAAAGACAAAATGCATTCCTTACTCTGTGTCACTCAGAGCTAATTTGAGGTTTAAAAAAAAAGGTTTTGAGGGTGCAGGGAAGGATTGGTGGTGCTTGCCAATTATTCCTATGCATTCTGCAGAGGCGACAGGGATGAAAATAAGAGTGTGCATGTGAATGAATGGGGCACCGCGCTCTTCATCTGGAATAAAGACTGTTTGGGGAGCCTGTTCGGGCCTGCTCGAGCACAGACTCCTGTCATAATGTGCAGGGGCATGACATGTGTGATGCAGGCGAGACTTGTGTGAGCAAGAGCAAAGTGTGAAAAAGGAGATGCCGAGTGTGATAAACAAGGAACAAGGAAGGCAAGAAAGTGACGCGTCGTTTGAATGAGCAGTTCAGCTTTGCAGGGAAACGCGAAGAGACTGTGAAAGTATTCATGAGTATCTGTGTGCTGAACTCTGTGTGTGCAGAAAGCACCTTGGGGGGGGTGCTCAGACGTCTCATCTCCACGCCACACAACACCGTCACACTTTCTGATTGGTGGTAGGAAGCTGTGGAGGTGTCAGATTTAGGTTGGCATGCGCGCACATGTGCGCGCATGATTTCGGGGGGCGGCATGGAGGCGTTTGACTCGCTGAGTTGAGTCTGATGAGGCTTGATTGATGATTAAAAAAAAATCAAGGCTCGCACTGTTCGAGCACAGGCTCCCTGCTGGCAGTGTTGATGTGTGGTATTATGGAACTGCCTTTTGTACAACTGACTGCGTCCTGCTGTATCAAAGAGAAGAGTAAAGCTTTAATGTCCCTGAGGGGCAATTTAGCTTACAGACAGCAGTCGATAATAGTAAATACAAAAATAATGCAACAATGGATATAAACGTCAATCAATACAATGCATACATACACACGCAGATAAACACAATTTAACACCAGCATCACTGTTGTCATTGTCTCTTCACATCCACAGCTTGAGGCCAAATTATATTTAGTTTAACAAGCCAGTAGCTGATGGTAAACCTTGTGTCTGTTTGCCTCGATGGAAGTAAATTAATCTCAAAATGTTGAGGATGCTGTGGAGTTAGATGACCTCAGCTTTCCTCGTGGTTCAGCTTTGATACAAGCCGCAGTGGTCGTTTAAATGTCCGCCATTAGCTTTTGCAGCACGCGTTGACACTCCGCACTGAGATTACTAAACCAACACATCACATCAAATATTAGAGCAGACTCAATGAAAGAAGTATAGAGTACTTTGAAGAGTAAAACTTCTGAGAGTCCTTAAAACAAACGGGCTTCCTTTGCTTTTCTCTCTCATGAATAAAATCAGTGTTGGCATAAAAGGTAAGTTTATCATCCCGGATGGCTCCCGAGAGTTTGTGCTGGGGGTCCGCAGTCCAGAGCTCCTCTTCACCGATGGTCGGACAAAGACGAGTAGGAACATCTCTCTGGTCTTTGACACTTTCAGATGCAGGAAAGTCTGCTCACACCGACTGACAAAAACCCAGAGTAATGAAACTCGAGTAGATACCTGTCTTCATGATGAGTCTGACGCTCATTTGTGTGCAAGACAAATAAAAGCTGGAAAGGATTGCAGCCCAGAGGAGACTTTGTGGAAGATGAGAGCGCGGCAGACAGATCTTCTCGTCCTCCTCGGAGTCTCCTCCGTGTCAGAGATGCTCTGTGCGTGCATGTTTCTGAGCTGTAGAGTAAGTTATGCTCCAAGTTCAGTGATAAATATCTCCCCTATTGTTTATTCACTCACACACAGAGAGAAAGAGAAGGCAAAACACCACTACCACAGCGCCTATACTACACACCGCCAACACTTATTTTTCTTTTTATCCTCCCTCTACCTCACCTTTCAGCTTCCTTGTACCCAAGTGCTGCATTTTAACACTCAGGTCTCAATTCCTGTTACATTTACAGCCGAGGAACATAAAGAAAGCTTCGATACAGCCATTGCATCAAAGCATTTGTCTTTGTTGTCGGGGATATATGTATTAAATCTATCTGGAAGCAAGGAGATTCTGTAGCCTCCTGCCTACCAATTTTGTATGAGTGAGACATGGATTACACACGCACGGACACGCAAATTATCTTAGTTTTGGCTTTTTGGATGGTTTGCTTCCATGTTGGACAACACAATGCACAGACGTATACAAATCCATATATATATATATATATATATATATATATATATATATATATATATATATATATATATATATATATATATATATATATATATATATATATATATATATATATATATATATATATATATATATATATATATATATATATATATATATCTATATATATCTATATCTATCTATATCTATATATATATATATCTATATATCTATATATATATATATATATCTATATATATCTATATATATATATCTATATATATATATATATATCTCATAGGTGGGTGTTATTCATTTGGCATCTGCTGCGTTTGAAGGCGATGCGCTGCAGATGGACTGGCCTAATTGCTGATGCCACACTGTCAGAGCGTCCAGGTGTTGTAGAGATCTGTTGCATCCTTTTCCGTTAGGTCTGAGTGATTGATTAGATTGCCTTCATTGTTACTTTGTCCTCCTCGCTGTTCCTGATATGATCATTTCTGCTTTGTTTTACTCCGCGCAGTTTTAAGAGAAAAGCCACCGCTGCACATTCGCTGTCAACAAATATATCCCTCTCGCATTTGCAAATTAAACACAATAAATAAGCCGTTTGCCTGTTCGTAGTGTGTGAAGAGTTGGCCATTGAGAGTATAAAAGCTGCACACTGTATGATCCTCATTCAAATACACTTCTTGCCCTCCTGCCTCTCTGTTCAATATGTGCGGCATGTTTTCACAGTTTTTGATGTCTGTGTTTGCTTTCGTCGGTTTAATCTGTATTATACATGGCATCTGCATCTTACCAGACATGCCTAATGAACTTTGAAACTGTGTTGTGTTTTATGTCTACTTGGAGAGATTGGTTCTCTCATCATGTCAGTTCCCTCGCTGAAATATGAGCAGCTCTGCTTGCTCTGTTATTGAAGCTCAGCGGAGCATCTCAGAAAGATGTTTACATGAATGTGGAAAAGCGAGGAAAAAAAAATCAAAACTGATTTCTGAAGTTTTAGCTGTTGACGGGAACAAGTAATGTTTTCACTGATTATGTTAATTAACGGGTATAAACTTGTGCTTACAATTATCCAACTAATAAACTCTGGTTGAATGTTTTCTGGCTTGCCAGAACATAATACAGCTTTTTAATCTTTCTGTTTTCTTCTGCACTGTTTTCTCTTAAAATTTCAGCTTTCAGCTCCTCTGACTTGTTCAGACTCTAACGAACTGTCACTCAGCTGTCTCAGTCTATTTTCCATTTTCTTTATTAGACTTAAATCTGTCACCATGTATGTTGATCCTTACTATTTGCACACAGAATAAATGTAATATTTTGCTCTGGAAAATTAGTGCCAGGAATGTCGTCTTTGTATGGTGGGTAGGAGGGGAATGGAGGACGGCTAACTGACGTTAATTTGCCACACCATCACACCTCTCGACGAGGTAAACGATGATGAATGCCCCTGGTCATGCTGAGTGACGTCGTCACCCTGCACTACATCTGTGTCTTCAGAAACATCTGCTGCTCCCAAGCTGCCAGTCCACATACACATACTAGTACACATGTATGCATACTCACACAAATGCAGGCTTGGCCCCTGTTTGAGAAAAGCAGTTCGTAGCGAAACCCATCCATCTCACGATCGCTTGTCAGCAGCCATCTCGCCTGTCTCTAGAAACTGCACTTTGAAAGACAATTCCCTTTAAGTTCAGGAGTCAATCTGATGCTTTGTGCTGCATGGTTGACTGCCTGAGCTGCCTCATTGTGTCTGCAGCGCATTTCATTGTCAACAATACCGCGAAACCCGTGTTATTTCCCAAATAGCTGCTGCAGTTAGCTCACAATGATATGTGTCTACGTAATGCGACTGCATGTGCAAATGTGTATGTTAACAGTCCTCTTAAGCTCACCTCTAATCTCACTGATGCAGGAAATGGTTTTTTTTTGCTCTACTTTAGCTTCATTGGGGTATAATTTGAAGCACACGCCCACACACAGTTTTAAAGATAAGTGCTAAATTATGCTGAAGAATATGTCTGCTCACTGCTTGCACGTAGCGTTCGATACATTTGCATTTAGCCGCCATAGATCAGTGCAAAAAAAAAAAAAGAGAGAGTTGTGTGAAAAACAGTGTGTGCAATGATCATAAACTACAGGTCAGATTTTATCTTTTTATCTTTTGTATTTTTAGTGTTGTCAAGAATGTGTGCTTTGCTTTCGCTGCTGAGTGCCCAGATTTTCAAAGGACTTTGCCAGGCCTTGGCTTAACTCGTCCCCCACGCCTTCCAGAGGCTCTCCTTCTCTCTGCTCTCCCCTCTCTTCATCATTTCTGCTGAGGAAGACGCTCCATTTTCCTCCGGCCCCGTCCTCCATCCATCTCATTTCCCCGCTAGCCGCTCTTGCAGGGCTGGAGCATAAACAGAGCAACAGAGCCGCCGATAGCATCTACAGATGTGCCGCCAACATCCCCAGATAAGAACCAGTAGCAGCATGCCCCTCTCTGGCAAACAATAGAGCTCCCACTGAAATGTGTGGTGGGAGGGGGTGAGGGGAGGGGTGACAGGAACGGGTGGAGACTGAATGAATGCGACTCGGAGAGTAATGCAGGGAAGGAGAAAGAGACGGCACGGTGGCAGACAAGAGGCTGAAAAATTGGAGGGAGTGGTGGATGGTGGGGGGGTGAGGGGAGGTGAGGGGAGGTGAGGGAGACAGAGTGAAGGAGAGAGAGGTGAATATGGAGAGGTTATCCCTTCAGCTCCTATCTTGTGTCCATCAACAGCAGGACAGGGGTGTGTTTGGCTGCTTTATCTGGATGGCCTGTTGAGCTAGTGGAGGGTGGAGGGACCCTTCATTCCAGCGGAGGCGGGGAGGGCGTTGCTCGGGACCTTAAGGAAACAAGCACTTGACGAAAGATGCGAGGACGGGCCAGCGATAGCCGCCCCTCGTGGCACCTGTGTTGGATCTGATTGGCATCCCCTTCATAATTGCGTGCACGGCTCCTCTGACATTGAAGGCCGCTCCGTTTAAAGCTCCTCTCTGCATCCTCTCTCACCTCCTCCTCCCCTCTCTCCGACGAGGGAAAGGTGGAGGGGGGTGAGGCAGACAGAAAAAGTGAAGCAATGTACGGCCGCGGTGCCAACACATTTATCTGTGCTCGGGTAATGGGAGCAGCCGCTACCTCGGTCTCCCGTGGCAATGACCTCTGCAGAAGGTTAACCTCAAAATGGGCCAAGAATGGGCTAAACTGCCGGTGATAAAATAAGGCACCTTAACATGATTAAGGGATCTAATGCAATCAGTATTGTTTCAGCTACAACTCAATTACCTGTAATGAAAAAGGGCTTCCCCCCCCAGATACCGAGGGGCGTTAGCTTGGCTGGAGGTCTAAGTGTGAACAGGTGAATCTCACATGGGAGGCAGCGGAGACGTGTGATACCCCGGAGGGAGAGATAAAACGCTCACATGCTGACTCACATCCCAAAGTACAAACATTCCTCCAGAGCTTGTTAGAGCTGATTAAAGTATTAGGTAATTTATTGGTTGATAGGCAGGACGTTAATCAGCAAATAATTTGATTATTGTTGATTATTGTTATTTTTCAAGCAAAAAAGGCTAATGTAATCTTGTAAAATGGGATCATATGCTGCTTTTCTTTGGCTCATTTGATAGTAAACTGAAGATATTGGTGTTTCCTTTTTTTATTTAAATATATCACCTGGAAATTTCTGGTAAATTTTGATGGGCAATTTTTAAAATAAATTTTCCAAAATTAGACCAAATGATTGATGAATGAAGTAATTATTCTGCATATTAATTGATGATGAAAATAATCATTAGTTGCGTGCTTTTGTTTGAGTTATCATTTTGAAAATAAAAAAAGCTGTTTTTTACTGCGAGGCCATGCACAGTGACATCTCAAAAGGTGACAAATGACCCCTGCTGTGTGGGCGCGGTCGCTGGTCGGATGGCTCGTAATGACTATTGACAGCTTTTGTCTGAGTGGAGAAGAGAGGGTCGTTCTGCATGTAAGGTTTTGTGGCTCCTGTTGTTATTGCAGACACACGTGGGATTTTATGCAGTGTGATTAAAGCTCTTTATTAAACAATGATTAGGCAATATTTACTATTTACTGTTTTTCATTTGTTTTCCTTATATAGTCCAATTCAATTCAAATATCCAATTCAATGAGCAGGACTGTTCTCATCAAAACCATCTGACACAGGTACTTTTATTCATCATTTTAAAATAGACATTAAACACACAGTTTTCATTAAAAGCAAGTGTGTTTTTGGCCATTGTGCTGTTGTAATTTTCATTTTAGCGTTGACCAATTCAAAATAACTTGCTCTCTGGCCTCAGTCACATCTGAAGGACTTGACATGTACTTGGTTCTAAACCATAATAAAGATAATAGTAATCATAATAATCATTGCTCACATAAATTAACTGGCCGTGTTTCAGTCAACTACACTGAAAATGCCCAAATACATTTTACAACTAGCTTCGTTTTCCTTCTCATTGACGTTCCCATGGCAACTGACCCAGCCCTGTCATGTGTCCGTCTCCATCGATCACCGTCCACGAGCCTCCGTGTAGTTTCCCTTCTGTCTGTTCCCACAACAGGCAATCAGGAGCTGTCAGAGTGCCAACTGTGCCTGATGTGTCATTTCCCATCTAGACACAGCTGATTGTTTGCGATTTGATCGCGATTTGCTTCTCATGCAAATAGAAAAGAAATCCAATCAAACAAGCAACTTGTCTCAACAGTTAACGTGCACAACGGAGAGGCAGGTTCCTGACATTTGCAGACCTTTTACAGTGACTGTCCTCTAAATTGCACGCTTTACTGTCTGTCTTCCTGAGCGTCGCTGTAAAAACAAAGCAAGAAATCGCGCCTGTAAAGCCAAAGAATCGGGCAGAGGTGACTCCTCCTCGCCTCAGTTGTGCTCTAAACAGCAGCTGCGCCCCGGGGCCCTCCGATGATAGTCATAAATGTTTAGAAGGGCGTTCTTTGCACAACATCTGGTCTGCACCCAAAGTGGTTTAGCAGTTAAAAATATCCCTCCCTTGGCTAAGTGCTATCAGAGATGTTAAGCCCAGCAGAGAGTTAGCTTAACATACTTAAAGGTGTCTGTCGGCTGAGGATCAATGCCTTCGATACACTACTACTCCTCCTCCAATAAGCTCCTGTTTGCCTCTCTTTTTTTTCAGCCAATGATTCCGCCTGCCGTCGTTGTCTTGCGGTTGTCATATTGGACATTTACAAGCAGGCCGACGTGTCACTCTGGGACACCAGTTGTCTTCTTAGGGGTTTACTGTAAGCTCTTGAGGCGCTGGCTGGTTACAAGGTCAGGGTATGCTCCTTCTGTCATCTCCTGCGCCCGGGAGCCATTTTTACAGCCCAGTAGATAAAATAAGAGCCCCTGTCTGAGGTTGACTCCTGTGGAACGCCACCCATCCATCTTCCGTCTGTCCCGTCCGCGTGTGTACACAACACGAGCATTTCTGTGTTCGGGAATGTGTACGCTTTTGTGGTCGCCATTGTTCTGCACGTGTATCACAGGGTTCGAAATTACCGATTCAGCTGCAAGCCGCAGTCTTTCCACTGATTAGCTGATTGTTCATTGCATGTTTCAGTCAGCCAAAGAGTTTGTTGGAGGAAGCGATTGTATTTTTAGCTCAGCTGTTAAAACGGTGTCATTGTCATCCATGTGTGCGTTAACAGGCGGCCGTTTGGATCAGATGGAAAGTAATTTGATGAATGAGATTTAGACGGTTTGCGTGGTCCAACGTCGTTTCTGTTGTGGCAGTCTCCCTCCCTGTCACCCCCTCCCCTGTTGGTGCAAAAGACAAATATGTTGTGGTGACAGAGCCAGGCGGTGCCTTTCATCATTCGCGCAGGATGTCAGGCCTGTCAGGCTTCATACATGATGAAGTGCCTCAGTGACTTCTTTATTAGATAACAACGTGCAGTCATTAATTAATCCTGTTTTCATTCTTGTCAATCCCGGGACCTCCCACCTGTCACCCTGCCGACAGGATGAAGGTTGCTGCTACCTTTCATACGGTGGAGCGAGAGAGGAACATCAGCAAACATCTTTTCTGAGCCTGACAGGACCTTCGGACTTTCCCTTCCTTCTCTTGACTTTGTTTCCTACGAAAGCAGTTAAATCTGTTTTCCTTTTCAATTGTACAGATTTAAAGTTGCAAGTTTGTGTGTGTATTTTTAGAACGTCACCCGCAGGCTTCCTCGTAAATTGGTGGCTTTACGTCTACTATATCTTCCACCGACTTTGCAATTAAACACTGAGGTTTTCTTTGTAAAATACTTAAATCAGCCCCATTTTTGACCACATCCCATATTCTTATTAAACCAAAAGAAGCAAAAGCAAACTCCCTCTTGGCGTAGGATATAAAGAATTCATGCTGTGGTTTTCATGTAACATGCGCAGCCACTTAAGAACATCACTCAAGCGCCACCCCTCAAAGCTGAATTTCACAGTGATCTCGGCTGCATTAGAGAGATAGAATAATTTTTTTTTCTGTGTGCCATAAACCCCGAAGTGCTTTTATTAAGAGTGATAATGGAGGGTGAACAATGTTGTCTTTGTGCTGTATGGAGGGAATACGTTTGAGTGGGTTTTGCGATACAGTGCAATTAAAGTTGGAAAACAGATGGAGGAAAGGAGAAATATAAGCACTTGTTTCTTAGACGAGACATCAATTTATTTGTTTTTATTTAGCCGAAGTGTGTTTTTACTGCCCGTCAGCTTCCATGGGGTTGTCTGCACTCACGCACAAACTTTCATGCGCAAACACAGTGCATTAATGTATTAATAATCACACATAACCAATGCTTTACAGATGAGAGGCTTATTTTCTCGCTCTAAACCCTGTGAACATTTTGGCCCGACAGCGCTTTCTCAGACAACCAGAAGTAATCGGCCCACTGGCTTTTTAATCCAATCTTGGAAGTGAAAAGTAAACCCTGAAATTGGATGCATAACACTCAAATTGGATGCATAACACTCAAATAAGTGAAATGTCTAGTTTTTTTAGAGCTTTCATCTAGGATTAGAAAAAATTTGAAGAAAAACATCACAAGAAATTCTTACAACAGAAAAATCTAGACAGAGCGAAGTGCGTGAGGCTTTTCTGTCTTTCAAAATGACACTGATTTGACTAATTCATAATGTACACCTGCACAATCTGACAAAATCCAGAACAATAAGCCCACACTTAATCCTTTAGTTTATAATATCTTTGTTGACACTCTCAAGAGGTGTTGATGCAGCTCTGTGGTCTTTTTTTGGTGGTATTGTCTGACTATTTGATAATGAAAAATCAGATATTTTTACCACTTTCATTTACACATGGGGGATTGAGATGCGACACCAACCTCCCCCCTAACTACATGCTCAAATATGACTCCTGTACATGCAACCTGCACAATATTAACAATTACAAATACAGAGTGTGTTACAGTCAGGACTGTGTATTAGTCACAGATTGTATTAAATTGTACATGTGTATCTAATTAACTTGCATAACTTTCAAAAACCTTTCTTTGTGTTTGATATTGTGCTCGACTTGCACATTTGAAATCCTCTCAGAATAGATCACTATCAATAGGGCGTTAATACTTGACTTTTTTACTGTAAGAATATAACCTTAAGTGTGTAGGCTGCGTGGCATGATGTTCCGTAATGGAGGAAGCCCTTAGAAATATTCTCCCCTTAAGTTCTGAAACCTTCAATTAGGGAATTAATTATCGCTTACGCTACAGCTGGCCTTAAAGGGAGCATGAACAGAGAGAGGCACTGAACTGAATAAAGCAAAGTACATATTGTACAGGGGGAATTTCACAGCAGAGAAACACACCTATACCTGCACACACTTCTCAAAGCCAGTACAACCAATAGACATTATCACCTTTTTTTGGACCACTTGATTACCCTGCCATGCCCCTGTTCACCCTGACTCTCACATTTCCATTTCCATTGATTGGATGTCTTCACACTCTGTCTAATTTACTCTTCATCCGGGGTTGGATCTATCACACCTCTGGCTGAAATTGGTCTTTTTTGGCTCAGCAGACTTGGGTTTTTTGTGTGTCTGGTTTTGTGAAATTCATAAATCCACCAGCGATAGGACTGCGGTTGTTCTGTCTTTGCGTGCACGGGTTGCAAAGCTGTAATAGATGTGTTGATATGGGAGGACAATGCCGAAGAGAAAGGAGGAGTAGGTGTCATTATGGTGCTTTTAAGGAAAATTCCCTCTGGATGGTCATACACCAGTAAATATAAATTTGTAACAGTCAGTGCATTGGAGGAATTATTCTGACATGAAGGGCTTTAATTTACTTTTTTAGTGTACCCACGTTCCTTCAACCTGACTCCTGTACTTCAATTTCAGGTATTGATTTCCTGCATTTCCCAGAATGACTTTCACCAACCCCCAGCGAATGGGCGTGAACTTGTTGAATTCAGAGATGGCGAACAAGCGAGAAGTGGTGGAAATGATTGCGTGATAAGAATGAGAGTCCCAGCTGAGGCTGTGTTACATTCTGCTCTACTGATTCTGTTATCAGTGCAGAAATTGGGATGTTTGTCTCCGTCGTGATGCGTTTTCTTTCGTCCGACTGTTCATGATTGCAAAATGTCAAATCCATAAAGGGACGCTCTTTGACTCTAAAGGACTGGACACCAAAACCAAACATTTACTGCCGATTTCCCATCTTCTGCCATCGAGCTCCACTGTAGGTGTGCTGGGAAGATCTTCATGGTGCCACATGGACTATATCTCTGGGCTTGTTACCAATAATTATTGCCAATAAGTACACCAATGATCAACTCTTCTGACCCAGCAATGCAAGATAAATCTAGATCTTTACTGATCTTAATGTATTCAGTATTGCGTTTAAGTTAATCTGTGTTATGAATAATGAGGCGAATCTGTTGTGCAGCATGATTTTAAATGATTATTAATTGAAGAAATTGTCTGTGTCATCATTTCCCAGCATGCAGATTTTTGCACTTGAAGACTTGCCATATAATAATGTTCCTTGAGTTCTTGTTTTTCATTTCTTTCCTTCCTCTTTGTGAATACAGTTATTGTTTCGGAGACAAGACATGAACTGATTGGACTGTGATTTTACATGTGGATTTTATTATCATGCCCCTGAATCATATTGTAGTCAGATGAAATAAGTACATGAAATAATAAATATTTACATAAACTGTATCAAAACATTTTACTATGCTGGAAAATGTTTATGTAATATATACCATTATTATTATTATCCATTATTACTCAAATATGGTAATGTATATGCTAATAGGAAATAAAGAGTTTAAGTGTATAATAAGAAGCAGCTGTCTACCAAACAACAGTAAGTAAACGCCCGTTCAGATTATATCCTTTGGTATGAACACTTACAGTCTAAATGGCTCGAAACAAATGAGCATGCTCGTTGCATTAGCTGTGTCCAATTTTAAAATTGATGTTTAAAAAAGATTTTAACGATCCAAATTTTCACAGTGGAAAATGGGTAATTTCTTGTTATCAATCCAAACACAGCGCTTTGTCAGTCCAGAGCCATATAAGGAGGTCTACTTTCGTCTAAGCTTTCTGTGCAGCCCCAAAACATCTGTTTTTTTCCCCCTAATTACTTAAACTGACTGCTTGAAAATACGTAACACAGAGCACTGTTGTATTTTTGATCCAAGGTGAACTGCAGCCATTCTGCAGTCAGTTACTAATTCAGTTGAATCTAGAGGGACACCTTTAAAGCCTTCTGCATATTCCATTAAGCTGCTCATTGTTATTCTATACCTGATTTTAATTAAGAATAGTAGGAACCCAACTGTGTGATTTAAGTGCATGTCTGTGTGTGTGCATGCGTAGTTGCATCCAGTTTTGCTCTGAGGCAGCGTAGATTGTCGTTACGCCTGTTTGTAGCTCTCTGCAGTGCAATTCTTTTCTGCTAATCTCCATCCAGTGATGGACACATTCATTCATAAGCATTCATATGATTATAAGCTCTGCTGGCAAAGCTGAGCAGATGATGTAGGGTTTGGTGAATCTAACTAACCGCTCTTCACAGAGGAGGCATTTGGTGCCACCACTTGGTTACCCGCTTTATTTACTTGGAAAACGTTTGGAGGCTTAGTAAGATCAGCAGAGTCGCATTCGAAACGAACAGAGAAACCGCTTTTTCATTAGCGTAAATCTCCCTCCATTCTTGTGTTTTGACCACTTAGACATTATTGCTCTCATGGAATAATTTGGCCTTCTCACACACGCGCTGGTAATAAGTGTTGAGCTTGGCAGTACAGCGCTCAATAGATGGTGCTGAGCAAGGGTGTGGAAAATGAAGCTCCCATCCAGTCGATTTAAATGGAGAATTGTGATTAATTGGAATCGATAGTGTTAGCATTGACACTCTCTACTTCCCATCTGCAGTGCCCCGCCTTGACCCGCACTTAATGTGCTTATGTACTCTTTAGATAGTCCTCCTGACACACACTCGCATACATATTCAAGACATCATAACGTGAAGCATCCACTTCATTAACACGTGCTGTTACCGAATGGCTTGTCATGCCACACACAAACACAAACACACACACACACCCTTAAGACACAGCAAAGCGATGAACTCAGCCCTGAGAGATGTGATGAGGCTGGAGGAACGAAGGAGAAGTCGATTCAGAGCTGTGAGTCAGACGGTGCTCACCACAATCTGAAGTGAAGTTGTGAAGGACGGTGTTTTCCCTCCTCTTTGTTCACTCATAAAGGAACCATGATTTCTTCTTGTCATGTCTGCAGATGACACTCAGGGCTCTCTCCTGTGTCCTCTTTTTGGCCAGGTTTCAAGTCTCAATCCGTCCCACAAAGCCATGGGTTCATCTCTGGCTATCAGACCTGAGCGCATTAAGTCAGGGCATCGCCTTCAAACCCATCTTGCATCAAATGTCAGCGCTCCACAGGCCCAAAGTATGTGCACTCCCATGTAGAGAGCCCTGTCTAAAGTTTAACGTTTTGCTTAAAGCCAGTCCATGCCTCTAGTTTGTCTTTATCAGATTATTATAATTGGGAAATGAGCCAAAACGGCCAAGATGCTCGATCTGTGCTTGTAGTAACAATAAAGTTTTTTGTGGATACGTGAAGATTTGAGTGCTGCTTCCTGAAGTGCAGTGTCATGTTATGTGTGGCTGTTGAGCAGATATTGGCCTTTTATTTAATATCAGATATCATCCACTCCACATTGTCCAGTTTGAGAATTGAATTATGTTTGATACTGCGTCACTGCAAAGCACAAAAGCCATACAATGCCAAGCAAAATAAAAAGGGCGGAGATGACGACTCACACACACACACACACACACACACACACACACATAATAAATATAAACAGTTAACACACAGGTCTTTTAGGACTCCAATGAAAAGTTTATTGGTTTACACGGTACAATAACTAACTGATAAAACAATGCACATTTTGTTGATATCAAGATTTTTTATATTAATCAGCATTACCAGAAAATTAAAGAGCCTCTGCGTGCATATATTGGCTGATATGATTCATGATTCATGAAAGGACATGACATTCAGATTCAGTGGAGTCATTATCACGCTAAAAACCACCATTACAGAACAACCATTATATGCTCCTGACTACAGAAACTGCAATTAATACCTTTTTTAAAAATTTTAATCGTTTTCTTGATGCATTACATCTTCACTGATAGGAAGTCTGATATACAGTATATTCCCCCTAACGTTGGCCAGGCTGATTACCCTGCACTACATCTGCTAATCATAAAAAAAAAAAAAAGTATTTGATTCGGTGTTGAGCTTCAGTGAATGTAATCTAAATGATTCAGCTGAGGCGTTTTGCTGCCCTGGCATGATTATACAGCGGGTGATTGGCAGCTTTGACACAAAAATATCAGCACTGGAATCTGCTAAGCCCATATTAGCTGAACTATTGCGCTGAGATACACTCGGAGAAGCTGTGCGCGTCGGGCCCGGGCCAGAGGAGAGTCTGTAGCTGTTGGGGCCTTATCTTAAAGTGTGATTTACCCTGGGGCCACTCTTGGCAGGGGATTTGAGGAGCTGTCGGAGGGTGAGAGGGGACAGAGACGGCAAATCATCGCTTAGCAAGTCTCCAGCATCGCTTCCTGCGCAAGGGCACAGTTACAGAAGGCGAACTTGCATTCATAAATACATAAACACACGCTGAAAAGAGCCTCTCTCTTTTTTTTTTTTCATCCTTAGTCACACTTGTTTTTTTGTCCGTTCATCTGTCTGTCACACACACATTACCAAGGAGACAACCACAGTCAGCCCAAAAACTCAAGAGGCCCGGCATGGTAATAACTCAGCATGATATTTCTCTTTATTGTAGACGGTGTGGCCTTCCTACTTTTTTAAAAACAACTCTTCCCTCTCCAATAAACCCAAGAATACCATTTGCAGTTTACACATTGTAAATTCTTTTTAATTGAAGCCATTAAAGTGTGCGATTGTTTCGAACGCGGCCCGCGAGTGAAAAGTTGGTTTCAGATCAATGGCTTCAAACGCAGGAAATAATTATTTTGCGTTGAGATGAAAGTCAAAGGGGTACAGCAGCACAAACAGCCTGTGGATCCTGCCTTTTTTAATTAGTGCTGTGTGTCTCCTGCTCTGCTTGGCAAATTAACATCCACCATCGAGGATAAGTGATTGTGCTACACAACTGTAAAAGCGGAGGTTGAGTGTGTGTTTACACGCAGGAGGATTTGTGTGTGCAGGAGGTCGGGGTGGGTGGGAGGGTTATTTTTTTTTTCTGGCCCTTTCAACTCCTGACAATCCATTTTGAATATGGATTGCAAGATGTTGCTTCCAGTGTGCTGTTGTATTTTTCCTCCTTAAAGATGAGACCGAATATACATCTAGTCATCGTATATAACAGATATTTCAAATGCTTCGGCTGTTGTTGACTTTAAGTATTATTTTTATTAAGAGTTATCACAGAAAGACTGATCTGATTAATCACATTTTGATTCAGATGTTGTTAAATCCACCTTGGTGCACAGAAATATGTGACATCGCATTTTGCTACTGAGCCCCGCCCACTTTAAACCAGTCTGAAAAGCACAAAGAAAAAGTCAGTGAGTCAAATAACCAAAAAAATGTTGTAACTTCAGTGAAAAACAGTGTCAATAGTGTCAATCCCAAAGCCCATACTGAGAAGCTGATGGAAAAAACACATTTTCCTTTTAACGTATGTATATGCAGCAATGTTTGAATTATCTGCATTTGTGAGTTTAATTTCTTACCACCTCTGTAATGTTCCATAAATATTTGTCAGTTTGGTTGATAGTTTGAAGTGAGCGCCGGTTTGACGTCCTTGTCTTGTCGCTATCTTTCAGGGATGCCCCGCTTCACCAGCCAGCCGTCGCCGACCTCTGTTTATGTCGGAAGCAGCCAGGTGATGGTCTGTGATGTCAACTCAGACCTGGTGCCCTTCACCCGGTGGGAGAAAGACCGCCAGCCACTGGAGCTGAGCACCAGGCTGGTCCAGCTGCCCAGCGGAGCCCTGGTGATCAGCAACGCATCTGACGCAGACGCCGGCCTCTACCGCTGTCTGGTGGAAAACGTGGGGTCGTCCAAGTCCAGCGACGAGGCCCAGCTCCAGATACTGCCAGGTAATTTGAGGAAATAGTTTCATCAAACAACAAGTGAAATGTTGTCCTGCAGGAATGCAGAATAATGAGGTTTTTCTTTTTAATTGCAGCCACACAAACAATATTTACTGGAATGATTTCAGATTTGTTGGACACTGTACTTCCATTGTTATCTAATAGTGGAAGCATTTTTCCTGCTTGTCCTCAATTGAACCTGTTAGTGAAACATTTTCACATCCTTGATTACAGTGCAATTATGCTAGAGCATCTATTATAGAGCCTCGTGTGCAGTAAATTGAAATTTAAGTACAGTTCAGTGCATCATTTGATTAAAGTGGTACATGGTGTCCTCTCTGGGTTGCTCATTACCTTTGGCATGAAGAAATCTGCTGAACTGTGGTGAGATATGCTTGAATGCCAAAATGAGTGGTGATCTCCCACTGAGGTTATCAGTGATGCTAACAGTAACTCAGTTGTAGCTCAAAAGGGGGCTAAATTCCATCGTGGCAGTGTCTCGTCTCGCCCCTCCACAAGTTGTATTTACTGAGTTGTTAAGCACCAGGCTTCTAGCAGCACAGTGAAGATATTAGAGGTCATAAATCAGGCTTCAACAAGACCCCAGTGGGGGTCTTTATCTCTGTATGTCTCCTCCAAGGATGTGTGTTGGAGTGGCAAAAGCCTGGATGCATACAGGAGGAAAACTCGTAAAGCTGCGTGAGGAAATTGAAAGAAATTGTGTTTGGATGCTACCAGATGTTGAAGCGACAGAAATACATTTATAGCTATGTGGTTTCTTTGGAGTCGCAACAAATCAACTAGAGAATAAAGTGATTTGGGTGTTTCCAGAGAGATGTCGTGATTTGAGGAAAGGTTTGGTGCATGATCTATGTTAAGCACACAGAATTAATGAAAGATGACTCTTTAAAGTGACTGTTAAAGTTTGTCCTGCAGTCACACATGACCCTGTCGTTATTACAGGATGCTACTTAGGCAGTTAGTTACTGCAGGAATTATATGGGGTCTCTTTGAACTCTTAAAAAGCTGAGACCTCAGCTATCTCAGGCGTCAGCACGGACATTATTCATCTGACCATTCTTCATCTGGCTGTCATCACGAGTGTCCATCAGACACAGCTTCTTTTGAAGTTTAAGACAGATGACACCCGTTACTTAAAAGGGTTTGCTGCTCTGCTTCACTGACTCACTCCAGACTTAACCCTGACCTTTTTTTCCCCCCATTTTAGAAACCGGAGAAGAAAGGAAGCTGGAGTTCCTGGTGCAGCCCGTGTCTGTGACCAAGGTGGTGGGCGTCAGCGTGCTGCTGCCCTGTGTGGTCACTGGTTACCCTGCACCGCACATACGTTGGATGTTTGGAGACAAGCTGCTAGAAGAAAGGTACGAACACGCGACACATGAAATGAATGATGTCTCGAAACGCCACAGGATTCCTTGGGGCTTGTTTCTGCTCTTGTGTAGAAACCGGTGTGCTATATCTTATTCAAACCACCATTACCCATCAAAGTTGCCATTAGCTGCTCTAAAGCCATACACTGCTGTGTTCGGTGTCCCCTGGCTCTCATATTTTCCTAGCTTTTGAAAAGCAACACAGACCGTAATGTACTACTCCTCATGCACCCAGTGCCTCTGGCCTCTGAAAGCTAACCCGTTAGTCCTGGGCTGCTCCCCAAGGTGTTAATACTATTCTACCACTGGTACCCTGAGAGCCCAAGGAGGGGGGGGCAGATCTGGACGTGCCAACGGAGCCACTTCAGCTGGGAGACGAGGCTGTGGGGTTGCCAGCTGAGGGGAAGTTCACAAATTAAGAGCCAAGACAGAGTGTCACAGCGCTTGTGCTCCTGCTCCTCTGACTCTCATTAGCTCAGGCAGAGCGGCTCGAATCCCTTGGAGAGAATTGCATCGGACATGGGAAGTTTCATTCTCGCCAATTAAGAAAGCACTTTGTTTACCTAACCCCTGTGTAGCAATCCTGTAAAATAGTAACTCTAGCGACTCGTGGGGTCATGAGAAAATAGACGAAAAGGGGCTCATTCATCTAAATCCAGCCCCTGAATAGGATTTCTACCTTCAGTGAAATTAAATGTAAGGTCATCACATTGGTGACTGCAGAGGCTCCAGTGTGGTGTAAGCTAGAATATCATTAGACTTTCCAACCTTTAGTTCCAAGCAAAGCACCACATCTCAAATTAAATGTCTTAACCATCTATGGAATTGTCTGCGAGTACTGTGACCTCCGATGGGAGCTCGCTAAAAAGGTACTTATTAATCTACCTTGTATTAATTACAAAACACTACCCGGCGTGCATATTACATGCGCCCCCCAACCACCCTAGGGCGTTTCCGTTGGTAATTAGTGAGCGTGCTCTGAACGACCAGGGAAGTCTTCGCGATATTGAAGTGGACCACCATGCTCCCGCCTTCGGAGCAGAAATGGATTGTGTGGCGAATACATTACCGAGACTGTTCTTTTGATTTGAATACGACATTGACAATTAAAAAGAATAGCTGTGGAACTTTCTTTTTTTCTCCTTGAGAGTCTCCTGTCCCTCTTAGGCACTACATGAGAGATAGAAGAGCTGCTGTCAATTAAAAATTGGCATGGCACGATGGAAAAGAGAGAGAGAGAGAGAGGGAGCGCAGTGGAAAAGAGAGAGAGAGAGAGAGCGAGAGGTCTTTGGTAAGCGCGTCCTAGCAGCCTAGCGCGGCAACGTATGGGGCCTTGAAAGTGGCGACACCGAAGCTGTAGACACAAGATGAAAGTTTATGAAGATGTGTCAGAGCTACCAATTGAAGGCAGGGTGACTCGCTGACAGCGGGGATTATCACATCGAGCTTCTGCCACCGATGCTTCCACTTTGTCTCTTGTTTTCTCTCTGTCTCTGTCGTAGCCAGTGTTCACAATAGCAGAAAGACAGAGAGTTTTATCCCGAGCCACACATAATATAGGTGATTCAGAATGAGTGCAACGTGAAACCACGTGTGGCAGTTTTAGACAGTACCGGTTCTTGGATGTCTAATTCTCCTCAGTAATTCCTTGCTGACTGTTCCCCGCGCTGACTGACTCCTTAGAAGTACTTTAGGATACTTTTAAAGACACGGTGGAATCCTTCAAGAGTCTTTTCAGAATATGCGATTTAAGAGATCTCTGTCTCTTAAGTTGGATTTCTTTGAAGAGTCTCATTAGCATGTTATTCATAACCTGACAGAAGACAGACAGTGCTATTTCTTTTGTATCACCTGTCCATATTGCCATGTAGGGCTCAGCTGCTGCTATGAAACTCTTTGATGTCTCTGATGACAGATGGGGACAGAGCAAAGACCTGAAATAGAAATTTATAACAGGTGGTTGTCTAACACTCGGTTGTTGAGACATTGATTTCTCTCAGTTGAGTTACAGTATCTGCCTCTTAAAAGCCCCGTGTGCTCAGACCACGCTACACAATGTCAGTTTTTTTCACTGTGTCAGATTAGGCAACTCTTGAGGTGATTTTGCAGCCGACCAGTCATACATACATGGAGGTGATTTGGAAAAGGGTGCACAGATGACCTCACTTCTCCACCTGACAACAACAACAACAACAACAATGCCTGTGCTAAGTTCCTCTTTTTGCTGTGCCGTATTTTCAGTAGTGCACAGAAATGTTCAAGAGCTTGCCTGTTGTGGGTCAGCATCACTTTACATGGGATAAAAGAAGCAATTGACACCCATTTTGAGTCCCACTGTTGTTCCTGTTTGTCACACAGTTATCAGGTTGATATTGTGTGATCCTATTCCAGCATTAAATAAAAAAAACAGTGACATTTAATGATCTAACTAAATATATGGTTTATTATGTATGTTATGTATGATTGACTGGTGAGGGCTTTTTTACAGAGAGATACTACTCTTTTATGCACTCTTCTTTGAAATGATTCCACTGAGATATCTCCACACAGTGTCTTGAATGAAAGATTGATATCGCACCATCAATTACAGTACATCTTATTCTACTGGAACATGCTGTTTACGTATTCACCAGTGTCCTGATCCCAGCCTCAAATTCATTTAGGCTCCGAGGGAGTCTATCACCAAGGACACCGAGCTCACCATTTATTCTGATTAAGCTCAGCAACTCCATGACAGAGTATGTCACACTTGAAGCCGTTCAGTCAGCATCTTGAAAATACATTCTTAGCAAATTCTCTGTGTGTCATCGATAGCATCCCGCAGAGAAATGAGGCCATTGGATTTCTCACACACACTGGCCCTGATGACAGTCATGAAAAGGACAGTCATCTTTTGTTCTTGGGAGTATCACTCTATCACCTAATAGAATTCCCCAGCAGTCCATAAAGTGGATGAATTATGCATGTTGGGCCAGCAACAGGGAATTGACAGAGCATGTAAATCAACCCGCTTCCAAAGCCTCCAAGCCATCCGTCTCCTCTCCTCCTTGTCTTCTCGTCTTCATTTAAATATGATTGTGTATATTGCATTGATGAAGGGTATGTATGTATGAATAGAGGAGCATGGTGTTGGAAATTTGTTTGCATTCGGACTATTATTGAACCACAGCGAGACCCTCTCTCACACGTCTCACACAGAAACACACACATCACCCTATTCACTTTTCTTGTGTGAGAGAAGAAAAGGAATACTAACGCACACACACTTGTATATGTGTTTATATGCGTGGGTGTGTGTGTATATATATATATGAAGGAGAATAGAAATGGCTTTTAACCCAGTTATCCGTGCAACAATATAGTCCTGTTTAAAAAAAATGAGAGCCCAGAAATGCTAGTGTTAGTGGTTTAAATAAAAATCCAGATAAATCCTTTAACACTCTTTACTGTGAGTCGTAATTTATAAACTTAAAGCAATAAAACCATCACAGACTTTGAAAGAATCCCACCTCTTAAAAACAGATTTTCTTCCCTTAATTGATGTTCATTTTGTTTGCACTCTTAACAAGTACTCCTAAAAGAACATAGATGATCCTAAATTGCTATTTTATTGTTAATGTGAAGATATACTCCTTCCAATTTCAGCCCTGTTCGATTTGGTAATACCTGCAGTTACTGTTAATACAGAGTTGTGTTTGAAATGACACTAAAGCAAAAGGTACCAGTCATAAGTGAGTTTCAGATGTTGTGAAAATCTTAAAGATATAACTATAATGTATGTATGCATATCACTATATATTATTGTGAAATTCATAACCGATAGTTTCAGTTAGGCATCTCCTAGATTAATTGTAAGGATGTGGATTTCAAACCACCAGCATATTTTAAATAATTAGTTTTGAAGACTGTGATAGCAATGCTGCATGTACACACAGAAGATTTAGCCCCACCGCTCTTGAAAGGACGGCATGGCTGAGCAAATGCCAGTGCCGTTACTTCAGATGCAATCATCTATAATTGTCTGTATTTTTGAGTGAAGTCACAAAGTGACACTCAGAACTTTAGCCTGCTTTGTTCTCTGCTTTCCTCTTAAGTGCAGTTATATTGTTAACACCCACACCAACTCAACTCCTGTCAATGATTTGTTTTTTTATTTTATTTTTTTTAATTCTCAGGTTCGGTTTTCTAACAAATTTGAAGACATTCGGCACCATCCTGCTCTTTACATGTTGTTTTCAAACACTGCACAGATTGGCCACTGCAATGGGGGACAAAAAAACGGTTTGGCAGAGCAACTGAACCTTTCAGCCTGTCAGAGATACAACCTATCAATGTTAATGGCCTATGATTTTCACTTGCTCCTTTCTTGAGAGGAACTATTAGGGAGGTTAATGGCAAATGTCCGCCTGGTGCTGAGCTCTTACTCACTCTGCAGCAGCAAATGACACAGTTCACATTGCTGTTTTTACATGGCGTTGTTTAAAATACAAATACAACCACAGAACACGTTGTCTTCTGCCAAGCTTATTGCTAAGGAGGAAAAACAGAGAATCACATTTTCTTGTCATCTGTATGTCAGTATGGAAGTACTTTTTTTTTAGCCACTTAATTAGGTACACCCTTACCCACAATATAATAATTTACAAGGCTCAAAATGCTAAGTATTTCTTAAAACCCTCAAAGTCAGCAGTGTGTTCAGTTCTGAGGACTTTGTAAATGCTGGTGTTGTACTGGACTGCATTATACTGAAATGTGTTTCTGATATTTTCCTCCTCCCATGTTCGTAAATGCGGTTGGCAAAACATCAGAAACACATCTTAATATGACATAGTCCAGCACAACATTGCCGCTAAACTACGACCTTGATAATACATATACACAATACATATATTTAATAAATACCTCCCTGCTAGTGTCAGTCAAAACTGAACATTATTATCTTTGTAAGGGTTTAATTTATGCCTGAGGTGTAGTACTGGGTTGTATCAGATTACACGGGTGTATTGAATAAAGTGTGCATAAAGAGCAGGGCCTAAGAAAGAGTTAAGATCCAGACGAGTATGAATAGAAACTTCAACCATTTCGCTCCACACGTCTCCCTCATTGTGAGGTTTGACATGGACTGTAGGTATCCAGCACACCACATTCCTTCAGATACACAGGAGGCCCATATGGTTAAAATTGTGCTTAGGAGCTCAGAAAAATGCTGGTAAAAATGATAAATGGCAGCAGCAGAGTGGGTAAAAGGTAATGGAGTGGTTTTGCTGGCATGTGAGGCTGAGAAAACAAGACAAGCAACATGGTTTTCTGGCAGTGCGGCATGGGAAATCTCCTTTTAGGATGGCTCCCAGTCTCCTGCACATCACAGACACACACAGTCTCGCTGGCTCCCTCCAAACCGTGTTTCTTGTCATCGCATCTATTGTTCTTCCTCGCATTCTGCTCATAATGTCATTTTTTATTGTCAAGTAGGAATTTGGGATAAGAGGAAAACATTGGCTATCAGCCTTTGACTAAATCTACAGTCAGCTGCGTTTTTGTTCCTCCGAAACACCATAAAAGGTACCGAGAAAATCTACTTACGCACAGACTGTGATTTGCCCTAAAGGCCCAAACTGTTTAGCTGAATAAAGCCGATAATATGGGCCTTTATTCACTGATATCCTCGACCTGAATGTTTTCCTTCACAGCATAAAACAACTCACCTGCAGTGCTTTACAGTGGCTGTTCACCAGACCTTATCTGGGTATATATCCTATTTAAAGCCTTTATAATCCAGCGGAGAACTGTAGTTTTGTAGACGTGACACAGCACGGGGGCACGCAGGGTTCACGCAGCGTCAAGTTCCCCAGAAGCCCCAGCAGAGCCGTCTAAAATTATATCGTGCGAGTTATAGGCTGCAGGCTTCATTGTAACGTGCGCTAATCAAACGATCAGTTTATTCGTAGGGACCCTGGTATGGTTAAAAAAAAACAAAAAAAAAACAAATAAAGTCAGGTATGCGAGAGTTGTTTTTGTCTCGAGGGCCCTGTGGCTTTCCATTACGAGCTAGAGGACAACAAAAATGTTTTCATGGCTGAGTCACTCGAGAAGCCCCCGCCTGGGCTATTGGCACCAGGTTGTTTCTCACATTAATCTCTATTTGTTTATTCATTCGTTCATTTCTTTAGCTGGTATGACTTTTCTCTCCTCTCCCTCGTCTCTCACGTTTGTCTCCTCGTATGCCGAAGCTCATTTCTGAGCAGGAGCGGGTAAAGAAAGGTGGATGTTGTGTTTTAGAGACAAGGGGGAAAAAAAATCATTCCAGTCCACTGTCTGCTTTCCTTGGCTGTAAAAAAAAATAAAATCCTACTGCTTTCTTCACACCTTGAACATCATTCAAATTCATGAAACTGTTATGATTATGTTCTGGTCAAAAAGGGTAGTGGTGGTGGGGGTTCGATTTGCGTTCACTTTGAACCACAACACCTTGAACGGCACAATAGTTAGCATTCACGGTGCATGACGGGGGGGAAAGGGAGAGATGGTGCCGAGACGGTGGAGGGGTTAGCAGTCACGGAGAGAGAGAGGAGGGAGTGAAAGGGAAATTTAATCTGACGAGAGAGAGAGCAAAAGAAGAGGAAAGAGAGGCCAAGCAGAGAAAAGTTTAGAGATTCCCCCACTCTATCCATTAATAATGAATTTCCCCCTTTTTCCTTGCTGTTGTGACAGTTGTGATTCCACCTGCCCCCCCTTTTGCGCTGCAGATAGCATGACCCGTGTAGCCAGCCTACTGTCACAGTGCAGCACACTGATTGCTCTGTGACAGCACACTGCGCCGCCTTCATCGGCACGCACACATGCCCACAATCCTTCAATGATCTGCAGCTTCCCCCCCACCTCGCCCAGGTGTACTGACCTGACTGCCACTAGTCTGCGTTACGGAAGGCTGAGTCACCGCTCACACATACCAAATGCGTTTTTTTTTCACTCCAACCCCCTCCCCAAGCTCTCCTCTGAAGTCCCTGCCACTGCCTTCAAAGCTGAATGGCAGAACAGGGGGGACGAGGCTGTGTCAGAGACCTCTACGCGTTGACAGGACACCCTCAGCAGTTACACACCAGCGAGGATCAGACGGAGAAGGATGTTGTTGTTCTCGCCAACATTTCTAAACTGACTGATAGATGATGTTTTTGGGTGCCGCGATAAAGAAAGTCAACATCTAGACCTCAGTAAACAACATTCGACTGATTCACGGCTGAATGTTTCTCAGATTTCAGCCAATTAAAAAGTAAACCATGCGGAAAGATGCTGCTGATGGAAGTGGAAACATCAACAACAACCTGATGAGAAAGAGCAAGGCCGCTTAACATGTTTGCAACTCGCACACCTGAGATATTTTACCGTGTAATCTTTACATTGCTTGCGCTGTATTTGTGCGCCTCTGTTGTTTTGTTGCACGATGAAAAGTGACAGTGGATATATTGAGCTAATTTAACAGCTCCTTCCAGGTAAATAGAGACAACGCCGTCTTAATTAGAGCCTCACTTACTTGCATCTCCCACCAAGGACCCACAGCTATATATATGCTCAAGATATCCTTCATATCCATACAGCCTGCACCTTGTCTTAATTTAAATGAACACAAGTGCAGTGAGATCCCTCACGATAGCACAAGGTGTCTGCAGCCCATCAAGCCAATTTACTTTTCCTCTCCCCCTCATGATCTATAAACAGTAACACATCCCCTGCTCCGCCTAGCACTTTAGCTGCCGCAGTTAGAGCTTGAATTGACTCGCTCTAAACAGAATGAGAAATTGCCTGGTGGTTTGATATGTGCTGTATGTTCCTCTTTTCAAGTACAAGAGAAAAGCCGTCAATGCCCTTTATGGCGCGCGCGGGCACTAAAGGCCAAGAGTCTGAATAGCTGTCACAGTGAGACGAACTGCAGGAATGCCTGGCACAACCCAACGCGGGGACGTCTTTCAGAGGACGTTTTCATTCAGCTGGGGAATTTGACAAGCAGAGGCTCACAGCAGAATCAGCCGTGCTCTCTAATGCGCACGGGGAAGTAGTCAATGTACAGCAAGACATTTGGCATTTCCACTGCTTCTGTGTTATGTCCCGGACCAAAAGTGAAAGGCAGCTCTCTACTTTATGTTACCCCTCTTTTTTTTTTTCCTCCGCCTTGAAGACCCAGGGCGCACTCTCTGTCAGGCTTTCTGCTGAGTGCAATATTTTCCGCCTGCGTTTTTATTTATTATACGATCTACTGCTGTCAGAACGAGCCCGTATAGACTGATGGAGCGATCTGGGATTAACTTGTGTTTCCTGTCAGTCTTAAGTGGTCAGACTGGCTGTTTTGACCTGATTTCATAAACATGCCCTCGGCCTGGGTGAACGACAGGTCCTTTGTTGTAAAGGGGTGAACACTGGTTTACAGCGATTACAGATTTGCTGTGAGCTCTAAAGATATCATGGTATCAGAAACTGGTGATGACTTTAAATAATCTGCAATCTAGGTATTTCAGTTTTATTGAAGAATGTTAATTGCTGCATTATTGGAAGTTAAACAAATAAAGCGATCATTAAAATCTGGAAGTAAAGCTGCAAAAACCTGGATTATTTATGAGATAGATAGATAGATACTTTCTATTTATGAACAGTGACAACCAGGTAGTGACCTGTCATAGCAGCCTGGTAAAAAAAAGGCAATTTCATTCAATCTGCGTCAAACTACAGGTTTTTGTGTGGGATTAGTACCATCAGGCACATTACTGCAACCCGCTACCATCAGTTTTGAAAATGTACAAGAACTCTACAAAGCCTAAGTCTTCACCCTGTCATTTTACAATCTGAATGTCTCATTTTTCAGTCACTTAAATTTCACTCTGCTGTAGGACGATAAGTGCTGCTAACCTGAGACTGAACCGATAGCCGACTGTCATACGTTTATGCGACTGCGGTTAACGCCGAAGTTAATAGTCTATTTTATCCCAGAAATACAAGTGTAACAGTGATGTCATTTTGGTGACAGCAGGTCGAGTGCCACTTCAGTGCTCCACTCCAGCACAGACAGACAGGCAGATGGTCTCAAAGGCCAGCGCTGCCAAAACACAGAAGTAGTCGGGGAGAGAGAAACAGGAGCTTGTGTGGAAGTTGTAGCTAGTCAGCGGTTTGTTTAAAACTAAATCAGCCTGCAGCACAGGGTTGTTTTCCTCAGTGCAGTCTTTACCTCTGCGTGTATCCACACTCCTCTGTGCAAAAACCATTATGCACTGATCCTGCTCGCCTCAGTTGCATCTTACTTGCTTTGGCCCTCTTTGGATTTTTATCTTCCTCCGTCGACCTGCTGCTCCTACTTGTCTCTCCGTTTCTCTCTTTCTGAATGCAGAGTTCTCTCTGTGAGCTATTGATTTCTGTTTTCTTTCCTCTCAGCCTCCTCCCACTCCCATGCTTCAGTGGTTGTTGAATCAAGCCAGAGCTTGGCCACAGCCTGCTTCCCCCGTGGGCCTATTGGGAAAATCAAAGTAGGGACTGTTTAAAATGGAGGAGGTTCACGGGTTCAAAGAGGGGCTATACAAATAGATGCACAGTTATATTTTTGGATTAGGCGTAAATAGTTTAGAATAATAAATATTTAAGATGGCTCAGTCCGACAATGCCTGATGAAAAACACGACTCTGATACTTGTTATTCAGTTTTTAGCGAACTCGTCCTCCCTCCTGCCATCGTGTGCGGCAAAATGCAAATATATCCTTTACACATGAAAATAATCATTTTCATAATGATTTAACTTGGGGACAAAATTTTTAATTGCACATAACACAGAGCGAATAGTACTTTGTAAGAGAAAAGGAAAAAAAGCCTCAAAATGTGGAGAGGTTGTGGACTTCCAATGATCATCTAATAATTGTGCTCAGGATATAAGCTCTCCGTTGAAGTCAGAATCACTTCTTCATATCACATTGCTGTATTGTTTTTTTGTAGATGCACGGCACCCTAGTTAATTAACAGCTGATGAAAGAAAACGAAAACATGTGTTAAGGCGATGTAACCACTGTGACACTATACAAGCCCCAGCTGTAGCTTCGGTAGAGACGTGGTACATGTATTCTTTAAAAGTATTAGTTCACGCTACAAGTAGGATCACTAAATGTAATTCTTTATTCTGTCTGAAATACTGCAGGCTCTTGTATATTTGACCAGATTTCTGAGCTCTCTGTCTATAAGTCAGAACATTAAATATGGATTAAGAAGAGTTCTGAACTCCATTTTGTTTCAGAGCAGTTGACTCGGCTTTTAGCATATTTTATTTATTCAGAGGGTTGGTACAAGGTGACAGAGTGATGGGAGGCGAGGAAGAGATGTGGAGTCAACTTCAGGCCAGTAGGGGAAAATGGAGCTCCAGAGGCTGCAGCCTTTACCGCTCAGTGGTCTGAATGGAAATGGGCTGTGTTGACTGACTTTTTTATATATATAAATATAAATATAATATATATATATATATATTTAACATGTGTGGTCATAAAAGAACTGAAGGCTCCTGCAGGTAATGCTGGTGTTTATAAGAAAAGAAGGAAGAAAGACTTGTTCACAGTCAGATCTAACTTGTTTCCTTCTTCTGCAGTGAGGGTCGTGTGGAGGTGCTGGGAGGAGGAAGTCTTCAGATCTCCAATCTCACAGAGGAGGACGCCGGCATCTACACCTGCATGGCAGACAGCGGCAACGCAACCATTGAAGCCCAGGCCCAGCTCACCATACAAGGTACCCCCAGCAGCGTGCAGTGTCTGCTTTCTTTTGTAGGATCGGAGATTCAAACTAGTGTGCAGTGTGCATTGGAGCTCAAAATCAGCCAGTCTGAGAACGGACTCATGATTTTATGTTTTTGGAGTAAATTAGGAAAAAGTGACTATGCAAGCTAAAGACAGAGATTAGTAAGGAGCTGTGGCAAGTACATTAGTTACCAAGGAGAATGAGTCTGAGTCTCTCCAGGTCCAAATGAACTCCCAGACCATCTTTCTATTGCTGCAAACAGTCTCATTTCATCTGATTATGTTTGGGAATGAGCTTATTAAGTGCCTGACGGAGCCATATTGCAGACCGTAAACAAATCCGCTGACATTTTAGTTTGAAATAAAATGAACAAGGTGTATTTCTTGCATGCAAACTCTGCAGAGGTAACTAAGCTTTGTGGAGATGTGCTGTACAGTACGAAAACTGTCTGTTTTGTGTATGCAGTGTTGACAGTGAGCAGTGTATTCGGCGTAAGTAGGCAACAACTGGAGTGTTTGTGTCTGCTATTTCACATAATTCCACTCAACACAGGAATAATAGACAGAAAATAATGGAGCTGTTGTTGCTTGCCATGAGAAAGACAAGTACTTGAGTGACAAAAGACTGAAAGAAAATCTTGCAGTTTTGCCACTTAGTATAATATAGTAAGTAAATACTTGATACATCAACATTGTTATTTGAGATGTCTTTGTATAGTGTAGCTTGCTGTCACATTACAGCAACAGTACACACATTCCTGTTTCTAGTATATACTGTAATTTTTTAGCTGTCAATAATTTAAAAGAATAAGTTACTGGGAGTTTATGGGCTTCACGTTCATTCTTCATCTAATGTTTGGTCAGGTCTGTGAAGGGACCAGACTGCTGATGGTGTAAAATTTATCACTCAAAATTCAGTGTTGATGAGCAAATTTGAATGCAAGACGCACGGGTTTGGAGACATATTTTTAATGAGTATTAATTATCACACTTTCACAAGCAACAGCTGTCATTTCCCAAGTGAATGCTGACTAATCTTCACTTTCAAAGTCATATTTTGAAAAAAAGAACCTAATTTGTGCAAGACTGGTCTAATAAACACATAAATAAGCTTAGTACTTGTGTAATGGTGTGTAAAATACATACAATCTTAACAAATGCAAATCTTAAAACAATCTTAACAAACCCAACCACGATGTATGGTGTGACCAGTTGTTAAAGCCCCATAGAAATATCCTACCAAGGTTATTAATATTCAGCACTGTAAAGCTCATTACAAATGTCTCTTTAAAGCTCTTTAAATCATCATATCAAGTCAATAATGAAAACTTGGGCCATTTAGGTAAACTTTGACTCACTGCTTTGTCTACTTCCTTCTTCCCAAACATTACTAACTATTGTTATTCCCAAAGCACAAAAAAGACGCATACAATGCCCATTTCAGACATTACAGCCACTCCTGCCTGATGTGATGGCAGCAGGTGAACCGTGTGAAAATTCGCACGAAGCTGCAAATCAAGCGAGCTGTATCCACGGGCTGCATAAGAGCGACAATCATCACATTGTTTATTCGGTGTTACTCTAATTATAAATTACCTTCTTCATTTGAGATTTGCTCGCCTTTTAACAAAACCGTGAATTTACAAATCTTAGTGTAGGAACTGAGTAGTTCACTTTGCAGCTTCAAATGTGATCCAAGGTTTTAAACTCATACAACAGATAAAGAAAATATTATGGTGTAGGCGGTGCAGTAGTTAATGGGTGGGCAAAAATATGTGTTTTTGACTGTTAAAAGTCAGAGATGATTAAATCCTTTTGAGACACTGGCTGTCAGCAAGTGGTTTCAGATATTCCAGCTAACTAGAAAAATAAATAAATATAATAACACATAAATGTTGACATACATGCATTAGAAAATTATGAGAAAGTAAAGTCACTCTCACCCCTGTTAGACACACCCACGGTAATTTTGTTGTAATTACTGTTGTCAGACTTTGCGTTGGTGAGAAAAATCCACATGAACACAAACGTGTCATGTGCATTTGTGCTTTTCCCAGGTGGAGCAGGTCAACAGGATTTGCTGTGAAATAACTGGAGAATGGGAAAACACCCCGAGGCTCATTCCCGGGGTCATTGCATTTCACACGCAGCCGCATCATGCTATGACTCTATTCCTTTCTTCCCAAATCCCTTCATCTCTTCAACACCCCTCCACCAGCCTTTCATCATTTCCCGTCGCTCACTGTGATTAAAGGAGACAGTAATGGAAAATCGCATCAGGTCACGGGAGGACATCTGACTTCACTCGTTTTCAGTCGTCAAGTCTGTCCGCCAAATTCTCACTGAAATCCCTCACGTCTTCCTACCCAGCCCCTGCCAGCCTCCACCTCCAGTGTAACAAAAGAGTGGAGAGGATTGATCAGCACTCTTGGAATATTGTTGAAAGACATCAGTCATTGTAATGCGATGAAACTGTTTGATTAGATCCCATGCTATAGACATGCAGGCCTAATTGTATTTGCTTCATCCACATTCATGAGGAAACCAGATTGTAACATTGATTTGCTCCCTTGACAACAAAAGTGACACTTAAAAAGGTCAATTGATTCCCACGAGAAGTAGTTACGCTTATAAAGAACACTCACACAAATTGGTGTGGTATGAATCTATAGTAACAACAAAACAATTTTTTCCTCGACTCCTTCGAAAAACATCTTAGGGCCTCTTCTGCTGCAGTAACAAAGAGAAATTGTGTGTTTACGGCTAGTGGCTTTTCATAAACACCGGGCAGCTCGTGCTTAGGAAAAGATGCCGAGAGTCAGCCGGGGATTTGATTTGGTAAAACATTGTTAGGTTTCGCCCGGAGTTAGCTTGGGGGTTTGTGATGCAGCTGGTGTTCATCTGTGGAGGGAGAGAGGCATGGAGGGGGCAGCGCGGGGGGGGGCAGCAGCAGGTGTGCGCACACACACAGTAACACACAACCATGCATCCATAATGATGCCACACAAGGTCAATTATGAACTTAACTCTACATTATACACCTCTGTGCGTTCGCTAGCAAACGTGCATGCTTTTCAGATTCATCCATTATTCAGACGTTGAACTTGCTTTGGTGGCTTTTAAGTTAAGTCTACTACCCACCTAGAGGATGTTATGTTGTACTTTTAAGTCAAAAAACCGTCGTCTCTTGTACAGTGTAGACTATTTGACAGAAAGGAAGGAAGAAGTTTCATGTACTTGAACAGATAGATTCACAGTTCTCTAACAATGGATGACAACAGAGTAGCACACATGATGCAAGATAAATTATATGTGAGTCTATGAAGAATCAGTAACATACGATTCAGTCAAGTCTCTCTAAAAGAATCTGAATAGTATTTTCTATAATGTCCTACTGCTGAGTATGAGGGGGGAGCAGTTCCCAGAAATTACCGTGGCATTTACGCTTAGGAAAACTTAAACTTACCTTCACAGTGAACCCTACTAATCTGTACCTTATACCACTTGTAATGTAGAGACTTTTTAGGCCCTGAGAATTTATACTGAGTATGATGTCATGCATTTTTTTGCAAAGCTCCAACAAACTTCTGGAGAAATACAGTGATGTGAGTCTTTTTGTAACGAGTAAGATTTCCACAGAGCTGGGTAGCAGATTTACGGCTCACCTGACCGTACCCTTTACTCCTTACAATCAAAACAGTTAAACGTTTGTCGTGTCGGCTGCAAAGCTCCTATCTACTGACAAAACAACTGAACAAACAAGAAAACCTCTTTGCAGTGTGAAATGATGTACAAACTGCTTCGGAGGAGATAACATCAGCTGGCTGTCAAAAATGAGCAATGGGTATCCGAGAGCATTGTGTGCTGTATCTTTTTATTAAATGTAATCAGAGTGTCAGTGAGACACGGAGGATTAGAGTCTTTATTCAGACAGAGGGGGCACAATCTGGCATTGAATTTGAAACTCGTACTACTGCAGCCGAGCGCCGGGCACGTATTTTTTGAGGAATGTCAGACTCGAAACAGTTTCACAGGAACTTTTAGCTCAGCCTTCCTCACATCACATGTAGGTGCACGGGCACGGTGTGTGTTTATGTGTCTTTTGTTCAGTATGACTTTGCTGTGACATCTCACCCTCTATTAGAGCTGGCAAGAGGATAAATGAGGCCAGAGGAGGCAGCAGCTTTTGATTATGGTCTTGCGTGACAGGGGCACCACCCAGACCTGGACTGTGTGTGTGTGTGTGTGTGTGTGTTTGCTAGACAGAAATAGTTTCTCCACAAACATGTATGTTCCCAGTTTTACAGGCCTCCGAGTCAGTGGCCCTCATCTATCATGGCCTCATGCTATCATGTCATCAACCTAATTGTTCTTTCCATTCTAATCTTTCCATGTGCTGCGCTCACATGCAGGAAATCCCTGCCCGCTGTAAAAGTTTCACGTTGCTCTTATAGGCGGAGGAGATTTATAGCCACAGACAGCAGCAGAGTTTTACCTTGTTATAGAAATGGGCAAAAATAGACAAACATAAAAGAAACAAAAAAAAAAAAACAGGATATGCTAAATTTCAGCTCGCTGTTCCACCTTCATCTTTGCTCTTTTGTAGTAAGAAAAAAAGTAAAACATTGATTGTATATCACATCTACATACTGGGTGCAGCTTTTATTGTTCTACCAAGGCAAAAAAAAAAGAAAGATGTGCGACTGTAACTTAGCAAAAGTCACTGAATGTGCGACGTCTATTAACATATCAGTTGAAAATGCTGTAGAGGGATTTTTTTTTTCTGAACTGAGCTCAAAGTATTTTTCCAGCTTGTGACAGGAATAGTTGTAAATGATGCGTGGGAGAATTTCAGATTTGATAAGATCCGTTAGTTATTTCAGTCTGTTTTTACTTTGGCACGCCGTCTTCCTGCTCTCCCTCCAGTGTCACCGAGCTGTTATTTTCTGGCCGAAATAAAAAGAAATTTTCCAATTTAGCTATTAAAAGAGCACTAATCTGATAAGGAGCAGCACCCACAGGCACACACGTTTTCCCTTTTTCATAAAGGGGATGTTATCTCAACTGGCAGGGTGGAGGTGGCTCTGTCTGATTCACCCATATATGTCTTCTCTTCTGTCTGCAACAGTCAATCAACAAAGGAATCAGAAGTTTTTTTATTTGCACATTTATTCTAAGGGCTTTGTTTTGTCCGAGCCGTTGCGTCTGTCCTTCGTTGCTTCGTCTGCCTTGGCGAACATAGTCCAGCTCGGCCCACCTTATCAGGTGTTTGAGTGGGCAGCAGCTTCGGACTGTCATTACTCATCCTGACCAACTGTAAAACTGAGATTCGCACATCTCTGATTCTTGGTGAGGACACATGCAAACACTGAGCCATTCATCCCCTCATTGCTTATATGGTGTCACTCAGTAAAAAGTAATTAAGGCAATAGATTATGTGACCTCCTTCTGCATAGAAACACCTCAGTTATTGGAGATGTGTTGATAATGTCAGGGAAATGTTACATGCATATGTAGCTTGTTAAGTAAAAATGTCGTATATAAGAATGTAGTATATAAATGCTAAAGTGTCACTGTATCATTACTCAAGTCAACCCACCAAATCTTTATTACCATTAAGACTTATTTATATTATATTTTGGTTAGACTTCATTACAATATGACCTCTGTTAACACGTTTGGAAACAAAGGAGCAGTATTCAATACAAGTGAATGGCCAAATTAGTTCTGTTGTTTTTTGTTTTTTTTTTTTTTTTGTTTCAGTATGAGGTTGAGTAATGACCGTCTTTTTTAGAGCTCCTCTCTACTGAGAATTGGTCTGAAATGAAAGCACTCTGCAGAGGAAGCGCCTCTACACGCTGTGACCGAACCATCAAGTGAGCTTTGTGTCAGCATTTCACGGACAATCTCGGGCCTCTGTCTTTACTTAGTTCGAGTAATTTTAGCATCAGAGGGAGTCCACAAAAACGTCCAAAGATTGAGCTCCCTCTCTGTGACGCTGCCTCGAACAGGACATCGTGCTCTCCTCAGTGACTGGGAAAGCAAGCATCTTCCTCGCCTTACTGCTGAAGCTGTTTGTTTTGGCCTGGATTAAGAGTAAAGCTGTTATCTTTGGAAGAGCAGGATGGGTAATTAGTGCAGTCCAAGCTCCACTTGCCCTCAGAGTAAACCCTGACTGCCCGAGAGCTATTGTCTTGAAACTTTACGAAGCTAACTGGCCTCTAGCCAAGCCAACAAAGCAGGAAAATGTCTTTCATATTTGAACCCTTTTGCTTCAACAATCTCACATCAGGTCCTAATAGCTGTGGCCTAAATGTTGGGGCATGTATGTTATTTTGAGTCATTCCAGCAAGCCAAAATTACACAAACTGCAACAGCTGCTTTCTTCAGCTTTCTATCTTTGATATTTCATCTTTTATATCAGTACCAGTAGATGGAGGCCAGACTTTTTTCCCCCTCAGTGTGTCCCTATTCAGTTTATTACAAGCTAAAGTAATCTGCCCAGAATCCCTTTAGGAATGCTGTGGGGTTTTGTTTTAACAAGCTCACAGTAAGACACACACATGACCTTTTTGTGGCCCTCTTTTAGTAGTGCACTAGAGTCAGTGTAAGTCTGCATTAAATCTTCTTTTACTAAGCTACAGGCTAAAGAGATGATACCAGCCCCAAAGAACTGGCATCGGACTTCTCTTGGCTCTCCTCCCTCATTTATGTTTGTCTCTGTTTTCTTTTTTCCTCCCTCTTTTGTGTATCTACATTTCTTTTGTTGCCTTTCTGTCTCTGTTGGATTTCTCTTTCATTAGAGAGTGGTATTTATGTTCCGATATAAGTCGGCTTGTTTGGAGACACTCCAGCCGGTAGAGTTGAGCATCTGTGTGTCTGTGAGATGGAAAGGAAAACATGCACTTGGCATCTCTGAAGTCATTCATATGTTTATGAAGGGAACATATTTAGTCGTGGATTTGGACTGATCATTCATCACCATCTTTGTCAGGCTACTAGGTCAATAAAATCCAAATTTGCGTAAGGGCTGCAGCCAAGGTAGAGTTCATGAGAAATGTTTGAACAGCAGGAGTCAATCAAGTAAACACATCCACAAAATACCCTCCTTACCCTGTTAAAGGCAACATGTGGACATTTCATTATATATAAACACAATTTTATTTACATTTAGCAGTTAAGGATATATATTTTCAACAAAGCTCACTGTATGCATCATTATATACTGACATTTTTATGTTTATTATAAGATATTATTTTATAGATAAAAATATTTCCAAAGCCTTGTATGTTGAAACGTGGATTTCTTTAATTGCTACCTTTTACAGTGCATTATTGCCATTATTACCACCCTTTGCAGTGTATGGAATTGATTCACTGTGCTTCTAGGGTTTAAAAACACCACTGATATGTTATTTTCTGGTTATAAAGTATCTTATTTTTGAGAAAGAAGTTTGATGTTTTCAGAGAAACTTCAGTGTTGACCCAAAGGTGGCATCTAGCAGCACTGCTCTGCGTCCTTTTGCAAATGTGACTAACTTCACCTTTGCATATGCATGTTTCATGCTGTAAACAGCCAATTAAGGAAGGTCATCAGACTTGTTGCATGGAGAGTGGAGAGTGACCCCCAACACACACACACATCCCTCCACACACGTCGTCCTCTGTTGAGTCCTGAAAGCTTCCTCCAACCCCACCGCCCAGCCCTTATTGGTATATTTAGGCGTTTCTACTCATTGCTCAGTCCAATAGGTTCCAAATGTCTGAAGTCCATTTAGAGAAAATGGTGCATGTCTGCTCAGATGGAGAGAAGGGGGGAGGCAGGGGTGGGGCTGAGGTGGTTGAAGATGGAGAGATAGACAGGGAGTTACTGGAAGATTAAGAGTCGGTGGGGGGAAAAATGGGAGACTGAGTGGTGAAACAGAGAGAGAGAGACACAGGGAGAGAGAAAGAGAGCCGCAGGGCACCAGTCACCATCAGAGCCTGTCACCAGCAAACTTCAACAGGGGGCTCCACTCACATGCACACATGCAACATATATATACTGACAGACATTTCAGCGATGCAAAAAAAGTACGACAGCTTGAACATACAGGCACATATGTTCACAAACGTAAGCAGGCACTTGTCTGTACACACACACACACACACACACACACACTTTTGTATTATGCAAAGGAAATCCACCCATACGCACAATGCCAGCAGGGAAGGAGGAAAACACAGTTATGTGCAGCATATAGCACCAGTAATAATAGGACGAAACAAGTATCCAGACATGTTTAAAATTATTCATATTTACACGTGGCTCAGCCAGCCCATACACACACACACACACACACACACACACACTGACTCACTGGTTTCTTAATACCGTATCCCTGACACACCAAAGTAAACCACGGATTCCACCTACCTCTGCTGCACAGCTACCAGAGGGAAATATCCAGGGGACACCACACTGTGAAACACATTATTCACAGCTCACACATCCCCCTGCAGGGAACACCAGTGCACATACATGGATGTACACGCACACACACACAGATACACACAGAGGCACCTAAACACACACGGAGCAGGGTGATGGCTGTCTTGACAATCATATCCAGTCTACAGGTATCACCGTCCTCATTTCCATCCCTGTCTCAGTCGTCAGTATTCACCAAAGTAGCTCACAGAGAGGTCTAGATGCTCATTAAGCAAAGCATGGGAAGGTTTCAGTATTATGTGGCACTATCCGCTTGTTTTGCATTTGACTTGATATGATACTTTGTGTGGTTGTGCCATTTGGACGTCACAGGAAAAAAATCCTGTGAAGCGTTTATTTTATTTTGTAGCATCAAACCTCAAGACACTCCTTTACTGTTAAATATACATGTGTGCAGTTTAGAAAATTGTGTTATTTCCCAGAATACCTTTTGACAGTGATTTATAGCTGTCATCGCAAAGTTGAGCCTATGGATGTATAAATATACCCACCATGTGTCTTTGCATAGTACATGTCTTTATTTTGACTGCACAACAGACATCACTAGCACTAACATAATTTATAAAGTTGCTTTCACTTAAGGTTTTGTTTTTATATTCCACATAATCGCCGCTGCTATCTTTGCCGAAAACGTAAGCTGTTTTCATGGTTGCACACACTGATGATTCCTCTCAGTCATCCTGTTTACATGGCTATCCAGAAAGAGATGTGGTCTGTCTTTTTGTGAAACGTAACAAACCATATTACAGCATAATCCAGCTATAACAAATTTAACAATTAAAACTGCATTCTAAAGCTTTAAAAACGCTGCTTTAGATAAATTGGAAACAAAATGAGGACCCACACAGGCGTTGCCCCTGAGTTTTAGATGAGAAATCATTTTGTAGGACTGGCATCTCTTTGTGTGCAGCTTCTTTTTGAGTTGCTCCTCACACCTGTGCTCCATGTGTTGTGTGTAGGGCATGAAAGTACCAAACAAGTGCGCAAAGTGCATTTTAAGGACAGGAAAATACAAACTTGTCATCGTGCCCAGTGCTTCCTGAAGCCGCACCACTTCTCTCTGTATTGAGGGTGTTACTAGTGGAGAAATGTGTACGCAGCAGAATGTTCCTTTTGCAGTTTTAATTACAAATAACTATAATTTGAGAGTCTTAATTGCTCTTGCGGCTGGTAAAAGCGTGTCCCAGCAGACTGAAATCTAATCTGTTAACTAGCAATTTCATGTTCGAGTAAATTGGCAACAGCTACATCAAGCAGATGAGCGGGACTTGACCCCGCAACCTGCTGCTCTTCTGAATAAAGCCAGAAAAGGACCTCATCCACCCACTGCTACTAATATCCAATCATCCCGTGTGAATAGCCACAAAAAAGATGCTAATAACAAGCTATCACAGGGCCCAGGAGGCTGACGGCGTAGCTTGACACACTGCGACACACTAACAATACAGTCATTTAAGCTGTGGTCAGCGAGGTCGCAGTTTATCAGAGAATGCACAGAGGCAGCAAAGGCACTTGTGCACGGAAACACACAAACGCACACAAACGCACACACACACACACACACACCAGGTCTTACTCAGTCTCTCCTCACATACACATACAGTCCAATTATAGAGAGAGGACGAGGCGAGGCTGGGCCCTGCGCTCCCGGTGACCTTGTTCCAGGACAGATTGATGAGACGCTGTATCGCCCCAGCAGATCAAATAACTCCTTTCTGGCCCTCATTACCAGGACTATGTGCGAGTACTCGGCCCAGCTAGTGTTGCATGCTAACACACTACACTGGTACCAGAGTGGCTGCTGGTTTTTCCCCCGCCCTGGATAAATAAGAGCGGAGGTTGTTGAACCTTCGATCAAATATTCTTGGTGTTGCCGTCTACTGAAAAGGTCACAGTTGTGTGAATGGTACAGAAGATAATTGGATAAGTTCCTGGTAAATGATACTGTTTGTTCTTTCCACCCTCCCTTAACCGGCAATTTGGCAGTTGAAGGGGAAGCATGGCATCATTTGGTATTGCAGAGACCAGAGTGCTGGAGTTTAATGTGCCTGGTTAATTTAGACAAATTGGTTACTGAATTTCATAAGGAAAAAATGACTCCTACAAATATATTTCAGTCATCTCTTACTTTTTTTTTTTTAGCAAATTCCACTAATCTCTGACAATAAATGTAATGCTTTATTTTTTTAAACTTACCTTTGTCTCATCCTTTTTCCGCAGTTCCTCCACAGTTTGTCAAGCGGCCAGCCAACATTTACGCCCATGAGTCCATGGACATCGTCTTCGAGTGTGAGGTTTCCGGATCACCAGCTCCCACCGTCAAATGGGTCAAGAATGGAGACGCTGTCATCCCCAGTGACTACTTCAAAATAGTTGTAAGTTCATTTGCCATTAAAGTGGTGCCTTTCTGCACTGAAGACGCCGTAGTTTCAGGCGTATTGGCATGATTTTCTATTGTCACAGCGTCATAAATAGTTTGAGATGAAATTTTATTCTCCTGTTTTTGTTTCCCCTCCTCCTTTGCTATTCTGTAGAAGGAGCACAACCTGCAAGTTCTGGGTCTTGTCAAGTCAGATGAGGGTTTCTACCAGTGCCTTGCGGAAAACGATGCGGGCAACATCCAGTCCAGCGCCCAGCTTATCATCTTAGATCACGGTACGCCACTCACCGGGACCACCCGCCAGTTTGCAAATCAGATATGTTAGTTACCTAGATGAAAACTGATTCCTCCTCGAGAAGGCAACACTGGTAAAAATGCTTCGGCTCCAGTGATAAAATGATTAATGTCACTCGGAAAATTAACCATGTCTAATAAGTTTTGCACAGACAGCTAAGCACTACGGTTGAATACGCAAGCATCTGTTCACAGCCAATTGAACATCAACAACAGTCTTAATACAAACCTCCTTATGAATATTTCTCAGCTTCTAACAGCCTCCTATGAATCAGAGCTGGAGCTGGTGAATGCAAACAAAATAATCATTGTTTTATCTTTTATAAAATGCTTTAAATGTTAAATTTATGTACAGTAGTGGGTACCTGTAGCTCAAAAAACCCTACTATCATGTTTCAGAGAGAGCAATAAAAGAAGAAATATCTGCAATACCCTTTGATCAAAGTCTAGTAAAACATGAGCTAGCTTGGTATAATAGGGTGGGTCTTCTGCTCTCTATACAGTTTCCCTTATTTATAAGCACCTAGGTGGATTCTAGAGGCTGGCACATCTGCGAAGGAGTGAGTGAGAGTGTGTAGTGAGCAGTGAAATGAAACCACTGGGATCTTGTTAAACCAGGGGTGACTCAAAGGGAACGGCATTATATCTGGAGCAAACGATGCCTGGTTCGCACGCAGTCCATTCCACGGCGAGTGTTACAGAAACGTTGTGAGGACTTCGGGAAAGCTGCTTCACACACGCACACACCGCAGCGTGCTTTGATGCAGCATCTATAGGCTTGTAAACGGCCGGTTTTTAGCGTGAAGCTTTACCCGAACGTGAACCCGTGTGCTGGAAAAGTAGCTGCAGCACCGCCTTTCTCGCTGTACGTATTAAAGCCAGAGGAGAGGTTTGAACGCTAATTCCCTGCTGAGCACAACAAAAGCGAGACGCCAAGGACAGTGGCTAGGAGCGTCAAAAAAAAAAAAGAAAACTAAGTGCCCAAGAGTAGAAGCAAATGTGGAGAACGGCATTAATATCCGAGCTCTTGAGGTGATTTAGTGTCATTGCTTCCCATCATTAAAGAGACTGTAATGCAGCTTAGATTTGAGATCATTTGCGCGGTCATAATAATCAGACTCTAACCCACGGGGCCGGTAAAAACCTCTCCACAAAACGGGGAAAACAACAGGAAATTGAAGATGACAAACAAGACGCAATTTCACCGAAAAGCATGATCTAAATAAAACAACAAGGTGGAAATTGGAGGAGCAATAAAACGTTGAGGAGAACGAAGGTAAAGTGTTGTTTTTGTGCACGCTCCTTACATTACCACTGCTTTACTGTTGCTTAGGCCTTCTCATTTTGTTGAGGAAGACGGCAAATTTTAATCAGGCGTGAACCCCCCCCTCTCTTGAAGCAGGTGGCTAATGGATTAGCATAGCTGTGTCCAACTGGTGCCCCCCCCCCCAGCTGTGTCACCTCCTTTGATTGGAGGACATAAAGTCAGAAATAACGATGACCTGCGGCTCATTGTGCGTGTGATACCATGGATAAGGGTTCTGCCACTTTACATGGCCCCAAGTCTTTTCTTTTTGTTTGAGGTGATGATAAATGGGATGAATTACTGAGACAGCTGGCCTTGTACACGGGGTCTGCCCTAAGCGGGGGGCTTTGAAGAAATTAATCTGTTTAATCCATAAGTATCACAGAGATATTTTCCTTTTCTTAAGTTTTCGAGTGTGTGCGTTCTATCTTGGTCACCCTAATGCTAATCCAAACACACTTATCACCGAGAAGTTTTCCAGATTCCTGTTTATTCATCAGTTTATTATCCAGCCCTTATCTGACTCTCGGATGATGGATAAAGAAAATAACCGAAGTCACGGCAATACTGTTTATTCTTCCTGTAAATTATTGACATTTTGTGCTCGTACAGACACATCCACTGCAGCGCTCTGCACAAGCGCTCGCCTCACCGTGTCAAAGTAATTTCCTCTCTCAAAGGTGCAATGGGGAATCAATGAGAACATGTTTGAAATCAGCTCATTTTCTACAGCTATTAGCGTTTTGTGGGTACGGCTCTGTGATGTGAGGTTGAAATGAATCTCTTTGCGTTCTATTAGGAGCGCCATCACCCTCCTTTGAGTCTCTCCTCCGTTTTGTTCTTCTCTCTCCATCTTTCTCTCCCTCTCTCCTCCTGTGCTGAGGGAGTATGGACACAAACAACTCTACAGCCATCTGCCACCTTTCTCTCCACTTCCTCTCACTTTCTCCTGCCTCGTCTTTCACAGCCACCTGCTCTCTGTGATAATCCAACACACTGGGCTTTGTGTTAATTGTGCTGGCTTGAATATTCCCCCTATATGGCTGCCCCCCCTCACAGCTGGGCATCTTTGTCCACTTCCTGATCCACCCTTATTCAAACGTCCCCTCCCGCTCTTTGCTGCCCCATGTCGCGTCAGTAAGGTATCCCGCTCACACCAGGCAGGCTTAAATCATCCTGAAGCAGGGCCAGGAAAACACCCTGTCTGTCGGCTGCCTTGCAGTCGGGGGAGATAAGCCAGGGCCTTGCCACAGGGATGAAGTTGTCTTCACCCTACAGGGAAATCAATGGGGTTGAACTGCATCTAAACACCCAGCGGCTGCAAGTTGGCTAATATTCATTAGTGTTCATAATCTCTGCATCTTGACGCTGCCAGCTGCAGTTAAATGTGGCTCCGCTGATGATTCCCACTTGTGGATGTTTGGAATGGAAAAAGGTCAGCTGTCGGCTGTTAGCATATGTACAGTATCCTGACAGTTATTTATAGTGATCTGTGCTTTGTATCAATACTCTTGGCTTTGAACTCCAGATAACAGTGGGTTAGCACATGGACAATCTGCTGCAGAGGAGGAAAAAGGGAAGCCTTTTTCTCTTAAGGTTCACCGCATTTTATCTTGCCTCAGCAACCTTAAAACCTTGACGGCTGACGGAGTGGAGGTCAAAAATAGGACCTCGAACAATTTTCCTGGACATTCCACAGCCATGTGCAATATGGGTCAACTAGTTGCAAACAGATGTGGGTAAATAGGAGCACAAATGCCAGAAGTGGACCTCAAGGGGACTTAATTATGCAGTGTAATGCAGGCCAAGTAAGTGCCTCTTAATGTTCCCTTGTAAAACTGCCACATTCAGACATGTCGTCTTTTGAAAGTGCTGGAAGTTTGTGTATTTGTGCTACTGAGTTTCTGCTGTTGTTCTGTTATTTTGTTTTACCACAATGAAAAATGCAAAATAATTTCTTACATGTAGTTATACGGTGATTTTGTTTTTGTCTTTTTCTTTCTTTTTTTTTCCCCAGACACAACAGAGCTTACCTAAGTTCATTGTGTGAAATCCCACATGTCTCTGCCCACATGTTGGAGTCAGTAAAAGGCTGTTTTGATCAGGAAATGTTCTCACTGACAAGTTTATTTCAACATATGTGCACTGTTTATGAGGTTTTATCAAATTCCCAGCAGACTGGCACATCCTTTCCACACTAAACTATAAATAAAACCACTATTGGCCCTTGTGAAGATTCCCTGCTGGCAGTTTTGATATTTGCTGCCCACATGTAGATCTTATTGTCAAGATGATGGTGAGGGAGGTTAGTCAGCTGCAGAGGATATGCTATTTAAGGGATTATCGTCACATGTCATCTATTGACAGTGTGCAGCAACAATTTGCGGCCTTTTCCAAGCACATGATTATGTGACGCGTTTATGCATGATACTGTAGTAGGCGGCAATTACAGCTTGGAAAAGGAAATGGGTCACGTTCTTCAACTTTGAAGTTGTACACGCCTAGACAAAGCACTTGTTTATGTGATTGTCATCTTTCCATATACGCTACAAAGACTGTGTTTGAAGTTTGATAAGGTAAAATGTATGCCCACGTTTTGCTAGTGTGGCTGCTTTTTTTGTGCGGAGTTTTAAAATGCAGAGCAGAGCCAAAAGAAATATTTAGTGTTTGTTTTTTTTTTTTAATTGCAGGCGTTGTTGCCTTCTAGAGGTGAAGAGCTGCATATAGCATTTACATTTTAGAAACATAAGAGAAAAGAGAGGCCACTGCACGTTTTTCAGCATTATGTATTCTCATTTTAACAACCACAATCCCAAGGCCACGTATCAGCCGGGGGAACTCTTACTAGATTCTTGTCAAAAACAGCAAGTTTAAGATTCAAGCACCTAAAAGCTTAATATGAAAAATGCAGACACATCTGCATTTACCATTGGCAAACAAAAGAGAAGTGGATGCACTCACTTTGCTGTTTGCCCTTAAGTGTGTTATTTGCTTTTTTTATGTTTGCATAAATTCAAGAGATGCACTTCCATTTGCATGTGAATACTTATTTTTTTGCTCCTTCCATACACCGCGCCGGCTTCAGTATGGAAATGCTCCTCTGTCAGAGTCTGTCTGTCTGTCTCTCCATCTCCCCTTTTTCCTCCTCTCCATTCCCACAGCTCGCATGAATAGTGTTTTGACATTTTGCCTCCTAGTGCCCAAGCCAAGTACTTCACTGGAGGGCCTGAAAGCTTGTTTGGACGTACGAGCTCCGAGCTCCATTGCTTTTTTAGCCACGGCTGTTGCAATAGAATTTCACTGAGATGAATGAGAGAGAGACATTTCTCCGAATGCTTTGCCAAGTTCTGGGAAGAGATAACACAATTTAAAAACATCAGCCGGCGCTTGATGCTGCGCAGTACGGCTACAGAGATTTTAGCTGCTTTATCCCATAGGCTTGTATTCTCAGCTGTCATTCGGGGTCGGAAAGAAAGATGACACACTATTTCTGATGCAAACGCATTTATTCAGGCTTTTGTGCTTAAACAGGCAAGGCAGTCCTCCTCGCTCTCTCTCCCTCTCTTTTATCTCTTTCTCCTTCGCTTTCTCTCTGCTGCACCTTTTTTCTACCTCTATTCTTCCTCCTTCCCCTTCATCTTCCCCTTTATCCTGCCATTAGTTTTCCCTCCCCTCCCCCCCCCACTCGCAGACCTGTGGCAGCAAACAGAAGAGTCCTGTCCTGTCCCCTCCCATCAGAGGTACCAGAGCCCCCGCTGAGAGATGGAGCTGCCTCATCAGTGTCTGAGCGCGCCTGGTTTTCCTCTCCCTCCATCACTTGGTGTATTTATGAGTGCAGGCATCAGGAGTGCTGGCGTGATAAACTGACATCTGCCCTGTCCCCAAAGCTGTAGCTTGACAAAGTGACAGGCACGGGGAGATACTGGAAGGGATATTTAGAGAGTCGCGCACACCGTAACTTCATTAGTAAATCAATTAATTACAGCAGACTTGAGCACCAGACCTCCCTGCGAAATGACACCGTGTCTCCCGCTGTATTTGCAGATGACTTGGCTCCGCTGTCGACAGCTGAAAGTAGACACAACCACCGAATGCCACTCGCTTTGATCTGGGCCAACACAGCTAATACCTAATGAAGATTATGTCTCAGAAAGGATCCAGAAGTCAAGAAAAAAAAAAAAAAACCCACACGACCTTTATTTAGATGTCGCAAATTTACAACACATGAAACTAAATGAAGTGGAAGTTTAACCTTGCCCGTGAAGGATCTGAAGGCAAGCCAATTAGAGGCAATGTGGAGCCTTCAGTACTCTTACTATAATAACCAAATATGTAGCAGCGATTCTCAAGTGGGACTAAATGTATCTCTACATATTTCTCTAAAGGCATAAATGCAATGAATTTGGCCTACATCTCCTCTTAATAAGCAGTTACATTCGAGTCATACCTGAAAGAAAATATCAGATATTATGATGATATAATTATGATGATATAATAAAATATGATAACATAAGAAAACTGAAATGCTCACAGCATAAAAGGTACTGATTAATAGACGATAGCTATTGGAGCTGGTTGATCGTATACTGATCATAACCCGGCTAAAGAAAGCTGTCATGGACCAACCTGTTTGCCAGAAGCAATCTGCTCTCACTGTGAACAACAAAATAATAATAAAAAAAAAAAAAGAATAAACCCCAAACTCTTCCACCTTATATTCAAAATGTTGTGCTAATCCTCAAGAGAGATGAATTTTCCAAACAGAGCTGATATCTGCAGCAAATTTGTAACACAAACAGACACTCAAATATTGAAACTGTTTCATTTCAACACGAGCAGTAATTGTTTCCACATGGACTGCTGATTCACATGAGGAAAGGCAACACAGCACAAGGGGGGGGGGTATCTACTGCAAATCAAAATCAAAAAGTGCTCTAATTGATATAGAATTGAAAGTAAACCATGAAGAGGGATCCTTAAAAGGAGGTGTCTGCTGTCCCAGTACTGCCGTCAGTGTGGTACACTGCAGTGGCGGAAAGAAAAATTCACTTTATTATGTATCTATGCAATGTAAAATGTAACTAGATCAAGATTAAACGACAAAGAAACAGACTGGGATTCTGTCAAATTCGAGGCGGAGCAGTAAAAAATCGTTTAAAAAAAAAAAAAAACCAGCCCCCCTAACACATTTGTAGCAGCTAGGCCTCTCGGATTTGGGGGTGGGGAGGGGGGGCGAGCTTCCACTACATCGGAGCACAACCCTTATTCCCTGTTCAAATCAAGTAGTGAGAATGGGCTGCTAAAAGACCCTTCCCTCCATCCAGACTACCAGTACTGAATAAAAGCTCAGGCCCACTTCAGGGAATATGGTGTGCTCCATCATCTGCTAGCAGGGTCACGGCCGGGCCAGCAGGAGTGAATATGTAACGCTGTGAGCATGCGAATGTGTCAGCACAGAGCGGGACTGCGCACACCGTGTTTTCTGTTGGCACAGCCCCCGATTGTGGCAAGGTTACCTTCAGCAGCGGGCACCGGCGTGGAAATGTGACAGTTAAACAACATGTCATGTACCGCTGTGGTGCACGTACACGCGCACATGCAGTCACACTTCTTTTTACAGTACGGCAAGTCCGCCTTCGCGAGGGCTTCGTGAGGTCAGAGGACGCAAACTAATTACATTCGCCGATTGATCCGACTAAGTCATTTCTCATTGTTCGCTCAAGCCTGCAATAATCACGTCAAGGCCGCTCTTCGCCCGCCTCGACTCTCTCTCGCTGCATGCTAGATGTACGCCAGTGGCTGCACACGTATACATACACAGCAGTGGATGTTTTGTGGATGAATTGTCTGACAGGCATACGTGACAGCATACTGCAGTCCACTGCGGGCATCCTGCAACAATTATTACCCCTCAGGAACTTTGTGATCATCAGTCTCCGATGGGGAGGTGTTTTCAACTCTGCAGTAATTTTTTTGGAGGCTGCAGTTTGTGGTGGTGTTTATTTTTTAAAATTGCCATTTCCAAAAGTCAACATTATATTATAATGAACGTCCCATTAGAGTGACGCAGCAGAAACAGAGATAAGAAGCCTAAAAGGGACGAGGAGTATGTTGTTGGCACGGAGTACAAGCTAATTAACTGCAACTGGGGGATAAAATTGCCTCCAAAAAAGTAGTTGAATCCTTCTCCATGAAATAACATCGATAAACTCCAGATTTGCTTTTTCCTCCAACAGCTACATTTTCCTTTCACCACATGTAGCTGCAGGTGCTATTATACACTGCGGGTGCTATTATAAGTACCTTATCTTAACTTACAGTGTGTCATTTGCTGTTGGTGGCTTATAGTTGATTAAGCAAATATGATAATATTATTGTTTTATTTAGACCATTTGCAGTTACATTTCTAAATGTTTGTGATCATGAAAAGGCGATATAAAAACAATTCAGGGGCATTTGATGGAGAATATTAATCACATGTAAATGTGAAAATATTCCACTAAATTCTGCCCCGCAGCAAAATATATTGAAATTCAAATTTCGGGATGAAGTCCTAAAATGTGCACACGGTGTCTTAACTAAAGTGCACACATAGCCTCTATGTACATACACACACACACACACACACACACACACACACTTTTAGCTCGTGATAGTGATTAGTGAATGTGTTCTCCCACTGGGGGCTGTAGGAAGCTGATCAGAGGGATTGTAGCCTAAATTGATTGCGAGGAGCTGAAATCAGCCCGCCGCGCCAAATTGCCGTTTGTACGGGCGCTGATGGCAAAGTAAGTGTTTGTGTTGTGGCTCCGTCTCTCAGGGACGGTGCCGAGTGTGTCTGTGTGTGTTTACAAGCTGAGGCTCTCACAGCACAGACTGAACTTTTCTATGGGTTGTATTTACTCAACCGTGGTGAAAGGCAGTGCCTCATTTATAAATGGTCTGTCGCCTAAGTGCTAACTGCAAAATGTTATGGGTGCCTATTTTGCCCTTGTTTTGCACAGGAAAGCACAAAAAGGATTAAAATAACCTTCAGTACCTGCGTCAGTGCTGGTTTTTGAAGGTCAGTCTTGTTATCAACACCCGTTTTAGGCCCGACCGCGAACGTGTGTGTGAAAGATCTGCCTTTTCCTGACAGTCTGCCTTACACACCTCACCGACGCGTGCCCTTATTTACGATATAACACCATCCGCCTCCAACACACACTCATCCAGGATGCCGAGCTGATGTTTTTGGATGTGGACGGTCCTCTGGGTGCAGTAATTGGAGGAACCACATGGCACAAAAACATCACTTTCCCTTCACACCCTTCCCTTAGCTGCAGGCAGCTGACCCCTGTGAGCGGCACCATCAAAGCTGGAGCTTTTATTTTTTCCTGTTGGCACCCACCACCCCCCTCTCTCCCCCGAGTCTCCCAGTTTCCATAAGCTAAAAGTAGAATAGTGAGTAACATCACAGTGGGTTGTGGGCACCCCGCTGCCTGCTAACGTAGCACGATAGCCGCCTCTCAGTGGGGTTAACTCAGGGAGGCCGCTTTATTGGTGAGAGTCTGATTAGCTGGACTGTTTGTTTGAGTCTCCCAACGGCGACGCAGCTGCTCCCACTTCTGCAAACATCCCATTTGACCTTTTCAGCCCCTTCCTGGTCGTTCAGCTCTGCTCACTTTATACATGAAATGTTACCAGTGCATGTGTACACATACACACAGTTACCCAGAGCTGAAATCAATTACTTTATTCCAGGGTTGCTCTGTTCCCCTGGAAAGGTTGAATTGTATTTATTTATTTTTTTTGCACCTCCAAGGTAATAAGATACAAAGGCAGGCAGTGCAGAAAAGAAAAGCTTGTTTCCGAGTCCTGGGCATTGGTGGCGAAATGCTCCTGAGATGTGCAGCATCATTGGCTGTTTTGATCTGCTTGAAAGGCGAGCCCAAGAGGCCTCGCTTTCCTCTCCCAGCCAGCATGTGGAGCACGTGATGCATGTGATGCAGATTTGTCAAAGAGGGAAGGGAGGTGGAGGGGAGGGGAGTGTTGTACATTGTATACCATAGTCATATCCTCATTTGCATACAGAGTCTGGGCAAGCAGCTGTTGGCCTCATGATTGTTCATGTTTTTGCAAGTGTGTTTCTGGTGTGTGTGTGTGTGTGTGTGTGTGTGTGTGTGTGTGTGTGTGGAAGCAGGGCGTTCAGGGGAACAAAGCAATCACACCCAAATTAACTCACCAGTGGCTCACGGATCAAGGGGGGTACATGTGTTTGATGGTGAAGAGACGCTGTATGTACACACAGTGGATGATTAATTATTGATGCACCCGACCCCATTCAATTATTGTCGTCATTTCCAGATAGGGACGTTTGTTTTACCCTGTGTTGGAATCTGCGGATCCTCTGGGCTTGTTTTTTGTGTGTGTGCGTCTTAATAGAACATATATGGCATTTTACACATTCCCACACATCAAATCCCCCTGCTTAGTGTTTATTTTGAAAACCCAGAGCCGGGATTGTCACTTTTTTTCATGAAAAACAAATTACAACAATTTACCAGAAAGTAAATTGCCGGAAGGGCCTGGAGTGGATGCAAACACAGACATGCCATCATCCCATCCAAACCCAGCGCCATACAAATGCCTTCTACTTGTTTATGTAGGCCCGCGGGGAATTTGGGAATGTTGGTTTTGGATGTGACAAGCAAGATAAATGTAAAATTGAACGGACTGTGCCATTTAAGAGGAAATCGCTGCAGGGTTTCAAAGGAACAACAGGTACAGGCTTTCTGGAGATTTTAGCCATCCGATAAAAGAGACCATCCTTGGAGCAAGCGAATTTCCCCTCCGTGGATCAATAATGGTTTATCTTATCTTATCTTATATAAGTACAAACACCCCCTTCTACTAAAACATTTCCAGCATCACCTCATGGCATCTAGGAATCCCACAGATTTATCAGATGGGTCCTCTCACACTCATCTCAGAGCGTTTTGGGAGCGTGGAGACGTAAGCACATCTGTGATCCACCGCAAGCCCTCTGTAACATTTAAGGTGTGTGCTTATTGAGGCAGGGACGCTGTGTTAGGCTGTTTTTTTTTTATTTATTTATTTATTTATTGTCAGAATGACCCACGCACCTTGTGAGCTGCGAAGCACGCAGCAGCGATAGTATTAGCTGGCAGAAACATCAAAAGTCCCATTTTTCAGTATTCAATGTATGACCGTACGAGCGCTCACCTCTCGAAGTTATTTCTTTTAATTCGGCTGACTTTGATGTGTCCCCTCTGGCCCCACCATCAGCATCTTTTAAGATTGTCCCTGAAAAATATTTCAATCACTCGAGACTTCATAAAGCGAAAACTCATTTTTGGGATTGCAATGTTTTTTTTTTTTTCCCCCTCACTCTTTTTTTTTTAATTAATAAAGGATTATTTCTCTCCTGGAGAATGTGCAATATTTCAGACATTTTTCCATCATGGTGAACATGCCCCAGAAAATGATCAGGAGGAATGCAGAGGAGATGCTGTTTGTTTGACTTTTTTTTTTTTTTGAAGAATCAGTTTGAGACACAAAGACTTTTTTTTTCTTTTTGGATTATGTCAGTGAGTTGGAACACCTCATCAGTTTAAGCCTTTGTTCGGTTTGAGCTGCACTTTAATCTCGACTGTCTCTGATTATCACAGCGAGAGGGGGAATGTGTGCAGTCACTGATATGCTCCGTGGATCTGATACTGGAGCTCTGTCAGTTTCCCCTCGGCCACTGACGGGGCATTTTTATCCTCGATCCCCTTGATGATCCATTGATGAATGTCTCGCAGTTTTATTGTTTATATAATTGTCTTTCATTTATTGTTTTATTGCTTGTAGAGCACTTTGTAAGGGGAGAAAATTGTGTTAAAAATAGAGTTTATTATTGTTGTCGACAAGGTACTCGAGAGGAAACTGAGAGGGGGGAAAAAACATGCTTGGTCAGCCTTCTTCTTCCCCCATTCCTCTCCTCGCCTTCTCACTTTGTCTTCACTTGAAACATTTGTCTTCTCTTTCTGACTCGGTTTCCTTTGTCGGTGCATTAAGGAGCTGCTCAAATGTCACAAGCTGTCAGGCCTGCTCATCTTCCCAGTCTTATCTTGAAAGAGAGCGAGGGGAGCAAGATTCTAGGGAGGAAAAAAAAAAACAGCTGTGGTTGTTCGAAGTTGCTCAAAGAAGCCAACAGTTCTCCAACACATCGAGAACGCAGAGGAGTAATTGAAGTACTCTGTTGTTGCTTACATTACCTTTACATTTGAATGAGAGGATGTCTCAGATTTTTTTTTTTGTCTTTGTCCAGAAGGAATCTATGATTTCTCTTTGATCACCCTCATGCACTTCAACCTCACGCCCGAGATGCGCTGTGCAGTTTGTAGTCGTACATCTTATCATCATGCCGCCGTTCCATGTTCGTATGAACCATGACAAAGACTGCCAGTTTTAATTGACAGTCTGCTTTGTGTTCTGGGCTCTGCTCTTTTGAGCATATTGTTCATTCTTGCTCGGTTCATTCTGTGGCAGATAAAAGTAGTGACTCAGTAATGGACCATTAGCATTGTGCTGGATCTGTCTCTTCTGCAGTCGTCATTACCAAACCACATTAGACATGGAAACTAGACTCGAGGAAATCCATTTTGCAAGAGGCTGGCACGGCCTGCTGAATTCCCTCTGAAAAGGCTATCTGTAGTTACAGTGCTGTGGGTGTTTCTGGCAGATATCTGCATTCAGTAGATTTATGCTCTCTTGGTGGAGGTGCGTAGTCTGAGTCAGTGAGGTAGACCCTCTTATCTGTGAACTCAGACCAGATGATGAAAAAACTACTTGGCGTAACTTTACAGCCACGCTCTCCGAGGGGGGGAGGGGGGCGCGGCAAAGGACTATGGAGTAAGCAACAGAAGATAAAAGTTTAAGTTATGAGGCTCTAATCAGGACTTCAACACTATTCCAATTATTTTAATTTCAGAAAACGGCTTTTACCTCCATTGAATATTAAGATGAATGCATCGCTATGCTCGTCTATGTCCTGAATGTTTGCGTATTGGTTACCCAGATTCATTATGCAGATTTAGAGTAACCTTCCTCGTTAAGCCTTAATGCCAGCCATTCATTACCTCTGCCACAGAGACTAATGACACTATTAATCAGCTATGAATAGAGCTTGGCAGTGGCAGTGGGAGGCTGACACCTCCTTACTGTAACAATTCGAGGTATGCATGTACAAGACAGATTGTCAGAAGGACACCAAAAACTGCCCAGCATGTCAATTACCTACAGCGGACAAGGTGTATGAAGATGGGAGCTACATCTAATGGTTTGATTTCAACGCTCCTCTCACTGGGCTCTCTTTGTCCGACCTGACACTGATGTAGGGATGATTTTTGCTAAAGTGCGGTGTTCCTTATTGTATTTTCTTCTAAAGGGAGAGACATCCAACCCCTTATTTCACCTCCTTTGTTCTGAGAGAGAACAGTGGGCAAATTCACTCAGGGAATTAAGTGACCAAAATATCTGCAAGGCAGTGTGACCCGTTTCAAGCGCCATTTTAAGTGAGAAGCCTTTCACCGTATAGAAGCACTCAAGCTTCATCTGTTTTCATTTCTCTCTGAACGGTGCGCTAAAGCGATTCTTCTACTACGCTGCACTGTCCCTGTAGCAGCAGAACCAGAGATAAGGTTGGGTTTTCTTTCTAAATATGCTTACACATACATGTCTTCAAAGCTTGGCTCAACTTCTGTCATACCTCAGTCTTCTGCGGTGGCTCGACTCCAAACGAGACCGGCTAACATGAAACATTCCTTGGCAACATGGGATCCCGTCCTACTTTTATGTATGGTTTATGGTTTAGGCTTTTGAGATGTTTGCTCATTTAAAAGCGATGGCTTTAGAGGCTTTAAAGAGAAATCTGGGCATATGCTGATTACTGTCAAACCGTCTATATGTTACTATGACTAATGGTGATATTTTCTGTTTTATTCGTCAGCTGGAACGCAACTTGAGACTGTCAAGTCGGGCTCTTTTGGTTACTGAGAAAAGGCGACATGGTTTATACCCCACAACCATCTATGGCTTCCTAATACTTCTCAGTTTACGACTACAGATATGGCACCTTTCATTTTTAAACTCTTCATCTCAATAATGTAAACACATTTTTACAGGCTCGCTGTCATAGAATTCAATTTGCTTTAGTTGAATTTGCTCACAGCATCTCAATGCGATCTTAATCAGCCTAACAAATATTGAAATGAATGGTGTAGAAAATTTTATAAAAATTGTTCATTCTGTTAGTTTGTTTAGTAGCTGTCCAGAAGTAAATGAGCAAAAGTCACTTACAAGTTTTTCTGTCAAGCTTTTAATCTTGGAAACTCAGTTTTATTGATTCAGACTCTCCCCTCGTAGAGTATGAGCGTCCACGAGAGCCTTTCTAGATTACAGACTTCTTACCTGGGGTCTGAAATTAGTTAGTTAGTTAGTCGGGGGGTTCGTTCTGCTAATCGAATCTAAGGAAGCAGATTTGTTTATATATTTAGACTGTAGTTATGAATCCATGTCTTTTCTTTACCTCCTCCTTGTCTCTCATCTCCGTTCCCAACATGAGATGTAGTATTTCCACCTTTGGTCGCTTAGTCTTTGTTTTGGCAGTGTTGTATCTTATGAAAGGTTTTATCTGTTTATTATGAATAGTCTCCGTTGCGAAAGTGCTAAACTAATTTGTGAGAGTATTTTCTGTGTGTTGTCACTACAGTTAATCCTCCGGTTTAGCTTGGATCGGGTTCTCTTGTGCGGTCACATTTTAGTGATGCTGGAAGTGCTTCCTCATCAACAAAAAGGCTTCGAGCTTTTGTTTATCCTGCGAGCCTGCCTTTGGTTATGTTGTGATAACCCCATCACCCGTGTGATGTGAGACACCAGGCTGTTGCTGTGCGTGTGCACGTGTGTTGTGTGTCGATAATTGTTCAGCATCTGGTAATTTACACTACGGTCAGAAAATATTAGGACGATGATGCGTTTGTTTTTTTTGGCCCAAATCCAGCAAACTGGATGTGAGACGAAACAGTGGCTTTGAGGTTGAAGTGCTGACTTCCAGCTTTAAGGTTGTCTGAGGTTGTTGACGTTCATATTGGAGTGAAGTGTAGGCCCTTTTTGTACGATGTCTTTTCCCTAAACACACAGACAAGGAAATGGATTGTTTTTTTGTTTTTTTTTAGGGCTAACCAGTGGAATAATCTTTACTGGCCACATCAGTCACCTGATCCCAATCCATCTGAGCGCGTGTCTTTCTCACAGACAGCAGAAAAACCCCCGAAAGAACGAAGAAATTAAGATATCGAGTGTCTGCTGATGTCTCTGAGTTGTTTTGCAACCAAACGTTACATTTGATAGATTGATTTTCCTTTTTGTGTTTGTGTTAAATTTTCTGAAATGAAAGATTACAGTCAGCACTTCAACCTCATATTCATTGTTTCATTTTAAAATCCAAGGTGCTGACATGCAACACAACTCCAGGGTGTCCTCAGCGTGCTCACAAAGATTAAAAAAAAAACTATACAAAGACTGTGACAGTAACGGGTTTGTGCACATGTAGAAAGTCAGTTCTTGATAAACACGTTGATCACAGTGTGTATGAGTGAAAGAGCGAAAAGTGTGCAGAAAAGTGTGTGTGGACCTTTCATATATATCGCTCAGATCGCAAAAATCAGTGAACTCAGGGAATTTGAAATGTAAACAAATATTGAAAGCCAAGTTAGTGGTTCGTCCGCATGCCACGACAGACAAATATGCCAGCAGCAGCTTTGCATTTCAAAACAATTTCTCCAGTAATAATACACCATTCGCACACTACACTTGCCGTGCTCCTTTTTCTGTATTTCGGCTCTGCCCTCCAGTCAATTTCCCTGACCTGCGAAGAAATGGAAATGTCATACGGACTGACATTCTTTCCGTATGATTTCGTTTCGCCCACTTGCCAGGCAAATGGAAAGCAGATCTCACTTAGTCTGACCGCAGATTGTTCCTCTGAAAAAAAAAAAAAAGAAAAAGAAAAACCAAATGAAATCACAGCGTTTCTGTGGCTGGGCTGTGGAATGTGAAGGCAAAAGTGTTTAAAAAACATCATCTGGTGCGTTAGCCGAGAGAATCCGCACTTCACCGGCAACTCTTTTGGGGAGGACTGTTCGGTTGTTTCACTGTGTCTGAAATCTAAAACAATGCCCTGAACACATAGACGGCTTTCTTGCGTGCATTTGAGAGGCTCCGAGGTGGCTTTGTCCCTGTCAAAACAAAGTCTCCCGCCGTTTTCCATCGAGTGCTGGCCAGTTTTTTGTTAATGAAATGTCACAAAAAAATGCAACCCAATCATTTTATAATCACAAATGATTGGCAGGAAGGCCGTCTGTGAAAGTTAAATGTGTGACGCTGTGTCCTGCTCTCACTACCCTCACGTTAGAGAGCTGTGTGTAGATCTGCATGTGTAGTCCCCCCTTGTATTGTGCTTTTATTTGTCAGCTGTGTGAGTGTAGTAGAAGTGTTTTATTTCTGTGGTTCCTTGTCACGCCAAAAGTCTTTTTTTTGTTACGTTGTTGTTATTTTGTTTTTTCTTCTTTTTTTTGTTTCCTACCTTTCCTTCGTTTCACTGTCATTTCCATTTCAACTCCTCTCCTCTCCTCGACCCCCGCTCTTTTTTCGGGCACCTCTGCGTGATATTCCCCCCCCCCCCCACGCTGTCTCTCTCTCCTTCCCTTCTCCCTGCACCCATCCCACCATCCCTCTCCTCCTTCCCTCCCTCCCTACGCCCTTCTTCCTCCTCCTCCCGACCCTCAGACGTATCCCTGCCGTCCCCCCCTCCCCCCTCACTGACTCCTAACACTACTGACCATGTAACGCCAGGCTCCGGAGGCGTAGCCGGTCCAGCGGGGCCCACTCCCTCCGGCCCCCGAGACGTCGTGGCTTCGCTGGTTTCCACCCGCTTCATCAAGCTGACCTGGCGCCCGCCGGCCGAGCCCCACGGAGACGAGTTAACCTACTCCGTCTTCTACAGCCAGGAGGGCACTAGCAGGTACACACACCAAGCTGTAGTACTGCCAGGAGGGTACTAATACACACATTACTGCTGGAGTCAGCAGGGTGCTAATATACATACATTCCTGGGCAGGAGTCTCAGACCACTCTGAAATTGCTTAATTAAAGCCGTTAAAGCACTTATCATAGCAGTAAGTGTTTATTAATTAAAAACAAACTTCCCCTCTCAGAGGATTACCTTTTTAATGTTGGAGTATAAACAAAAAAAATCTGTTCAAACACTGTAATTTCTTGTTTTTTGGGTTTTTTTTCAAGTCACCCTCTGATAAATTTCCCCTGCTTCTTATGCAGAGCATTTACTGTATGTGGCTGAGAAGGAAATTTAAGAAGCTGAGAGGATTTTCCACAACTGCTCTTTAGCATTTTGGCAACTTTTGATGTTTTCCCTGTAAAATAGCTTTAAGTAATTTTCAGAAGTGGCCTGATACAGACGCGCTTGAGCTTTAGATGCATATGCATACATTACTTTATGTGCAAATGCATGGAGCATACAAATACTATTTACTCTGCCAGCTCTGAAAATAACTGCACTGTTTCTACGGTTGACAGATGAGTGCTATTTGCTGATCAACAGTCAATTTACTGGATTAATTGATTAGTTAATAGACAAAAAATGAGTCATTTGAGTCATTTAACCACCAAAAATGGCAAACATTAACTGCCTCCAGCTTTTCCAATCTGCCTTTCTCGGTTTTATATCATTGTTGATTGAATATCATCGAGTCTGGATCTGATTCCTGGACAAATCAAGATCTCAGTCTGAGCTCTGGGAACATTTGGGGATGGTTGCTTTGTTTTCTGATGCTTGGAGATGAAACGATTTATCTGTTAGAATCATGAAATTGAACGATTAACCTGTAATGCTAAATAATGTCTATTATCATGACGCTACAAGCGCTGTTTAATACACAGGTATATCTAAATAACTAATATATAATAAGTATATATAACTAAAATTACTTAACTGTGTACCTAACACTTTTTATACGACACTAAACCTTTTAATTGTGTTCTCACGAATTTAAAATGTAACACACAACAAATTTAAAACATAGGAATTAAAATGTTCTGCTGTGTCTGTGTGTGTGTGTGCATTTGTCTGTGTGTGTGTCCACATCAGGGAGCGAGTTGTGAATACCAGCCGTCCAGGGGAGATGCAGGTCACCATCCAGAACCTCATGCCAGACACCAAATATCGCTTCAGGGTTGTGGCCCACAACAGCAACGGCCAGCCAGGAGAGAGCTCTGCGGCGCAGCGCTCAAAGTGGCCACCCAGGCTGAGGCTGAAGGTAAGGACACACACACAAAAACACACAGACGTTCATTTATATGCGCTCGGTAAAAACAGGACACATAAACATAAAGCCAAACTCCAGCCAGTTTGTTGGAAACATGCTCACACTGGCACACTGAGGCAAACAGGATGCACTCAAAAGGAGCACAAATAAACATTCACACAAACAAATATTCACTCACATGAAACATACGCTCACTTCAAACAGGGACGCCCCCTCCTCCCACCACACACACAAACACACATAGAGGAGGCTGTTTGGTGCTGCGCGTTAAGGCGGACCACCCAACAGCAAACCAGAGAAATGCAGCGTTTTCGTCTTCTTATAAGCCACCTCTTGTTTACTCACCAACATTTACTATAAGCCCTCTGTGTGTGTGTGTGTGTGTGTGTGTGTGTGTGTGTGTGTGTGTGTGTGTGTGTGTGTGTGTGTGTGTGTGTGTGTGTGTGCTTTAAACCATCCCTACCTGAGCAAGGAATGTCTGAAATTAGTGCTCCATATTTTTCCTCATCGGTCAGCACAGGGACGCTACACAGAAGCTCATTAGCGTGTTTTGACTGGAGGACACACAAGAATTATTGAAGGAACAAAGTGCCTCTCTTTCTTCTTCTCTTCTCTTTGTGTTTGGGTGTGTAAGCCTCTCCACGGCTGCTGCTCCAAATCACTCAGTCTCACCCATATTTGAAAGTGCTGTGAAGGGGATTTCCCAGCACGCTGTCAGGGTGGACGTCCCTCACCTCCAGACTCGGCTGCAGCTCAGTCACTGTCACTTTGTAGGTCAGCCGCCGTTTCTCTCCCCGCGTCCTTGGTTGGAGGGCGGACGTATCCACACACACACACAAAAATACACACACTATATCTTAATGCTTGCCAGCAGGCACCGAGCCACCCGTGGGGATAGCAGCGAGGGCGGGTTGTACCTGTGCAGTATATATCTGTCGTGTGTGTGCACTTTCAGTGTAACAACATGCTATGAATTGGAGCTTAAACTGTTGACCCGCGTCTCAGTGCCAGGCGTGTGCACACAACGGTGATGCCCTTGCCGTATCCCCTCTCCTCAGAGACCGCCTTAATACACCTGCACACACACTCAAAGCCGCACTTCCAGCATCCGTGCGCGCTGAAAAATGGGAGCTTCCTCTGTCAGGAACGCTCACAGCTAAAGCTTACAAGATACTGTAAAGACATATACTGTATCTGTGTCTGACAGCCGGCGCTTCAACCTCGCAGCCACCGTTTCGCTTTAAATCCACAGAGAGGACGAGAGGTGTCACTGTCCATATATGTACTAACACGGAGCGCTGTGTGTGCAGCGCAGTCACAAATTATTAGGCTAGTAATACATATTTTGTTATATTAGCTCTGTCTTCCAGCACACTGGATATGAAATAAATTATTTACTTAGGTTAAAGTGCTGACTGTCAGCTTTAATTTAAGCGTGTCTACATTTGCATCAGATCAACAGTCTTGAAATGGCAGCCCTGTTTATCCGCAGTCCCCTATTCTCCGGGAATATCAAGTAAACAGACAAGATGGCATTGAATTCCGTATATACGCTTATGTTTATGCCCTTATTTGTCACATGTTTTTCACATTTCTGCCCTCCTCTGTTTATCTTACACAAAACAGAGCTGACAACAGTAGTATCAAGCTGATGCACAGACACATTTGATGAACCAGACACAATAAAACAAACTGCTCACAACACTGAAAATGAGCTAGAGGCAACTGTTGGTGGAGTGCAAGATGCACATTGATGTTTTCGTTAAAGCACACCTTCAGTTTGTTTGTCATGGGGATAATAGGAACATCAACATGGCTGGCAGCCCAGTCCGGGAGTGGGGGTGGGGCGGATTGGTCTCCACGGAGCTGCAGCCACTGAGCCGTCTTGTGGTCTGAGCTCTTGCTAACACAGGGAAATGTGCCTCTGAGGCAGCCAAAAATGTGATTTTGGCAGCAGCCGGTGGACATCGCTAAGCTGAGTTCCTGCCTCTCAGACGTAACAGCATGCACTGAAGTGGAGAAGGTGCAAGATGAGAGAACTAAGTATTCCAGTTTGATGGTTTTTCTAATTTCGGTTCTCCTTCTTCATTTTTTTTTTTTTTTTTAACCCAGTCCAAGTGCCGGGCCCTGCTCCTAACCTGCAGGCGGTGTCGAACACGCCAACCTCAGTCTCTCTGAGCTGGGACAAACCCCTCACTGGCAACGGAGAAATCCTCACCTACAAGCTGTACTACACAGATAAAAGCGTTGGCAACGAACAGGTAGGGTGTCGCCTTCGCTCGCTCAGCTGTGTTCATCTGTGTTTACAGAGGAGCTCGCCAAATGTTGAAAATAAAACGGCACTTTGAATTTATGGCGGCAAAAAGGTTTGCAGGTATCAAAAACGTGACCAGGTGTTGGTGATTATGACCTTTTTTTGCTTCACACAGAACAACACATTCAAAAACAAAATAAAAGCTTGACAGTTGGATGAATATAAAAATGAATATTCACATAAAATTAAAAATAAAACTGATAAATTGTGCAAAAACTTACTTGAAAAGCTTTCACATTAACATACATTATTTTAAACAAAGAGATTAAAAGATTATACACTTTCAAAATTCCCTTGAAATTCAAAATTGGACAGAGCTTGTGTCATCTCACTACTACGCACCCTCAGCCTTGTAAGAGTAGAAGTACAGCAGGTAGCTGAGGTTTGACTTTGCAGGGTTCATTAGGTACAGTAAAAGCAATGACTGCACACTGTAATGTAAATTGTGACGAGCTAAGGAGTTCCTAATCATCTGCCAAAAGACTCTTTGTAAAGCGTTTTGGCCGTTCTCCTGATTATACATCTCGCAGAAAAACACATATTATGCAAAAAGAAAGCAGATATGATTCAGCCGGTTCTTCTCTGCAGGTCTAACTCTGTCACAAGAGTGGAATATAGCTCATTAGATATTGAGTCAGCCCCAGCAGTAGCAGTGTGCAAGCCAGTGAGGCATTAAAAAGCCTTTAATATGATAATGGATGAAACGTCAGCCAGCGCACTGAGTAATGATGCCTCAGCTCCCTGGAGAAGAGAGCCAGAGATGAGGTGAAGAATGCGAGGGATGAAGAGAGGGATGAAAAGAACGAAAGAGAGGGAAGGGGGCAGCAGAGGGAAGAAGTTAAGAAGACACAGCGCTGAAGTGACATGAAATATTAAAGGACAGTCGGGGGCGACCTATGATGCATCTTCGAGGGCGACGTAGCCGCAGGTGATCATCTGACCCAAGTTCAGAGGTCGAGGCCGGACCCACTCGGGAAGCAAGATTAGATTTCCACCAAGTCTCTGCTTTTTCCTCAAAATGTCACAAGCAGAGCTCTGAATGCAAATTGGCTAGAAGTAATTGGACACATGCCAGCGTGTCCAATTTGTAAAGCAAAAAAAAGTTGTAATCATAGAAAGCATAATCTGTGTCTCAGTGGAAGAGGACATTTTTACACAGAAATTATAAACAGAAATGTTTAGTGTGATAAAATGATGAAAGCAGGCATCACATTTTGCAGCTTTGCCATATTTGAAAGATTGCCTTGCTTGTAAATCTATTAAAACTGCGTTTGAGCCAGTATCAGGCATGCTGTCGGTAGTGAAATACTCAAATGAAAATATGTTTTGTCTTCTTTTGCAGTTCATTTTTCAAGAATGGAAAATTTTTAAAGATTTTCATCTTATCTTTACATATTAAATTGTCAGTGAGCACATTTACGTGTTCCCCAGTACAGATGAAGAGGAAAAGAAGCCATATTTCTATATATCTGAACATTTTTAAATATATGCATTAAAGGTCTTAATAGGTATTTATCGTGTCACAACTGTGTTTTATATGTCAAAGAACTTGGGTGAAATCATCTTTCTCTTCCTCCCTTCCTCCCTCGTCTCCCAGGATGTTGACATAGACGGTCAGTCGTACACCCTGGCTGGGCTGAAGAAGAACGCGGAGTACAGTTTCCGTGTGGTGGCCAACAATAAGCACGGCCCGGGAGTCTCCACTGATGATGTCGTAGTTCGCACCCTGTCTGACGGTCAGTTGGTGGATAAAGAGAAAATATATTCACACTGCTTTTAGTTTCAGGCATTCATTCATTTTAACATCAATGTTTGTGTGTAAAATGTTTATAGGTCTGTAAATAAAGATCTGGCAAGACACATTTTTCAGCCTGTTTGCAGTAAATTAGAGCTTCCACTAACTTGTTTTTATGAACCAATTGTTTTAGCCATTTATTGGTGAATGATTTGTTAAATAAAATGCCAGAAACGTGTGAAAAAAAGCATTTTCCCAGAGCTCAAGGTGATGATTTGTTTTCTCCACCACTCCAAAACCCAACATGTTCAGTTTACCTATCTCATGAAGCAACAAAAGGCATCAAAACAGCAGCTTTTTTTCCCCTTGAAATATCACTTAGAAAATAGTTGCCAATTAAATTTCACAGCAAATAGTCTGAGCTGTATAATAGATTATATTTTTGTGTTGTGTTTTGTTTGACACTGAAGAATATCTCTTGTCTTTTGTTTTTGCAGTACCAAGTGCTCCTCCTCAAAACCTGACCCTGGAGGTGCAGAACTCAAAGGTAAGAGGGCTAAGCTGGTTTTACAGAACTGGAGCTGGCAGTGGACTGGGCTTTTTCTTTTTTTGTTGTTGTTGTCTTATTGAGGACTTAAAAGCTTTCACGTTCACTGCACGCGCTTTCTCAGATGCAACACACAAATGGGAGGTGCGCTTAAACCGCCTGCAGCTCCTCTGTCCGGTGTAGAGCGTTTGCAGCCGCTTCACCAAACCCGCAGACGCTCGCCGACTTACACTTGAACAAACACATAGCCTGCAGTCCAGAACGCCGTTGTTTCTCTGTGTGATTAGCCAAGTCCGAGGCCTGTAGCCCCGGCTGGTTAAGAGGGTGTGTGAACCCTCATCGATCCTCTCATCAGCAGGAGACTCGCCTGTCAGAAGGTTTTATCCTCAGTATCACTCCAGCTTGTTCAGTATCTGGATAAAAAGCCTGCAGCTCAAATCTGAATGGATACAGGAAAATATCAGCCTGGGAGATGCAGGCTTGCTGAAAACAATACTTAGGGATAACAGTGAAAGTATCTGAGGAGTATGATTTACCAAAGTGTAGACACGTAGCTCAAAACACACTTAAATCCCCTGTGAAGAAGTTTTTAGATGTCGAAAAACTGTATAACCATGTTTAAATTGCTATATTTTGACATATACTCAGGTTGATTTTTTTTCAACCTGATTTTTAAACTAGCCCTGTTAACATAGACGTCTAGATGTGTTTTGACCTATAAGTCAATGTTTATCAGGATAATATGTACAAAACTAATCTAGAAACAGCCATTTCATCCTGTTGGTTAGCATCTTTTTTTTTTTTTTTTTTAAGTGAAAGGATATAGGATAAATTCATTCATAGATTTGAGTGTTTAAAAGTGAGACTTCTTTTATCTGCAGTGAATTTCTCTTCGGATCAGAGATCACTGGAGTGAATCTCTCAAAAGCCCAGGCGACAACTCCTGGTGTCTCACACTCTTTTTAAGTTTCATTGTTAAATCAGATTTATCATAGTTAAGCATACTGTAGTTGTTGCGTGACACTCCCGATTAGATCAGATAAGGTGGCTGCAGGCTTCACAACAGGCTCCTGATTAAAACGGGAAGCCGGGCCTTGGCTGCCTATCTCTTTAGCCATTTGATCTTCAAACAGAGAGCTGAAGGCCTGTTTATTGTATATTTCCACCCGAGTGATGGATTAAATTTGATAAAAGATGTTTGCCGCGCGTGACACGTGAGACAGCAAGTGCAAACAGAGAGCAGCGAAGAGGGGAAGATACGGGAAGAAACCCCGGGACGCGTGCTTTGACTACAAAAGCAGAAGCCCGACGCTTTTAGCCCTTTGCTGGTCGATGCAGAGCAGAGTGAGAGAAAACTGTCAAAGCAAATGAGAAAAAAAAAAAAAACTGGTACACAATCCTATCACACGCTCCCAGCTTGAGTGAGAACTGGCCACCCATGCTGAGGGACACTCAGCTGAGATTTGTGGAGAGAAAACACTCATGCTAATGTTAAGAGTGAAATGAAGAGGAAACACTCTGCAAAGGACAAATATTGTACTGCGATTGTTTTTTGAAGGGATAGTGTACATCCGACTGTCCCTCCCCAATTACAGACAGACAAAACCAATTTAAAACTGTGAAACAAACATCTGGCATCCTTTTATTCCTGCACATTATTGAAATTAGTCATATCATTTTTTTTCCTTTGTCGTCATTGTGTTAAATTCTGAATGTAAACAGTCATTAAGTCAATAATTATGGTACAAGTATATAGATACAAAGCATTTATGCAATTAGCTGTTTGATACGCCCAGCCAAATGGAACTGCGGGAGGAAAAAAAACTCATTAACAAGCATTTCATATTCAGTCTCCTCTCTGGGCCTTGTCAAGCAGAACCTCACATCTTGTACCTGCGAGACAACCTGAAAATCACGTTTTTGTGATCTTATTTTGAACATTTTCTTTTTCCCTGTCTTTTTGGCATGTGCCATCTCACCTTCCTCTGTGATTTTTCCAAAAGTCAATTAAACAGGTTTTCACTATCAGGAAGAAGAAGGGGGAGGGGGAGCAACACGCATAACGAGTCGGGACCGATAGTGTAATAAGAAAAATGGAATAATTGAACACACTTAACACAAATTTAATTTGCGAAATTCCCTTGACTTCGCTGGGGAGGAGCGCGTGTGTGTGCCCTCTACATGAATTCAGGCTTTTGTGCATCAGTGTGACGGTGGGGAAGCGTTAATTAACTCCTCTCCCACGCTGGGCTACCCCCCACCTATCTCTTTAAACACACAGGCAGACAAAACTGCTCAGACGCACGAGTCCCGCGTTCATCTCTCAGCCTCAGCGTCTCTGCAGGGTTAACCTGTCCACACATGCACGCCCCACTCACCAGGACTCCTCCTTCCATTATTCATGTGTTTATTTCTTCCTAATGCATCAATCTGCACTGCGTCACCCACGCACAGAGGGGTTTGCTTTGCACCACTGTCATAAAGACAAGACGGGAGGGGCAGGTGAGACGTTGTTTCTAGCAGAGGTACGTTAACACGAACGCCTGTGCCAAGGCGTGTATGTGGGGAGGTGTGATGTTACCCGCTAAATCACAAGGTCACCTTTACAGCTGCAGGCCCAAAGGCAGGTGGCCCCACATGTGCTAAACGTTTGTTTCGTCCCATTTTTCAGAGCATCATGCTCCGGTGGCAGCCCCCGCCCCTCAACAGCCAGAACGGGGAGATCACCGGCTACAAGATCCGATATCGGAAAGCGTCCCGGAGGAGTGAAGCAGCGGAAATAACAGGAGGCACCCAGCTTTACAAGCTCATTGACGGTAATGGGCGCTGACTCAGCAGTTAATGTAATAGCCGGTGTCAGAAAAAAACTCTACCTGCTGTATCATCAGTCTCAGATCTACTGATTTTTGGGACGTAGTTGTATTTTGCTTTTTGGTTGACTCGATTCCAACCCACCAGCATTGTTGTCTTCCACTGCAGTATGACAGAAAGACTTCCCAGCGATCCCCTGCAGGCGGACGTGAATGTGGTGCATTTTTTACTGCGTGTGTGGGTGAAGACGAGTAGCAGACCTTGAAATTTACATCCTGTTGAATCCAGACTGTGTCTTCATCCAGCAGAGACAGGACACCTGGCATTAGAGTACATTTTAAATGCGTCTTGAGTCCACATTTGTCAAAGATTTTGGAAAATGTGGACTTGAAGAAAGCAGTGCTACTCGTGTTTGGTTTGATCTGCGGGTAAATATCGACTCCCTTTGATAGTCTGTGGACCTCACCCAGTGTGGGCTGAGGTAATCTCCAGCCTCCCACAGCCCTGCATCGGATAAGAGGATAAAATAATGGTTTGAAGGATGGAAGGTATACCTTGATTGCTGCTTAAAAAAAGAAAAGCAAACATTCAGAATAAATTCAGCCTATAGCTACAGAAAATTAATATTGTCACTCTTTGCATACTGGATGGATGGATTGGAAGCATTTTCTTTATATGAGCATACTGAAAAGTTAAATTGGTAATTCTAGTAGTGTTGGAGACATACTGGCATTTGCATTACACTGCATATATAGACTACCTGCTCCAAAATGTGGCCCAAGTGACTGTGTCCTCAGTATGTCTTGGGATGTGCTCACACTGTTAAGAGCTGCCCCTCTTGGATCACTGAAGGTGTGAACTGAAGCGTGAACAGGGAATGTTAAAATAGACCACTGTGACTCAAAATCCTGCTTGCCTGTTGCTGTATTATATTCAAATCTGCTAACGTCTCCAACCCGTCTGACACATTTCAACATGATTTTTGAACACACTGTTAAAATCCAGCAAGAAAGGGACTACCAAATCCTAATGCTCCCTTTCGATGCTCGTTTGATAGGTCCTACATTAAAACTTTTATGTTATCAGACTCCATTTTATCTCTGCTGGATGCATCTTAGATACTGTCAGCCGTGCCCGGCATGCTGCAATATTTAAAATCTCGATCGTGAGACTGAAGACGTGTCTTAAGTTGTTGTTTGGAATCAGTCTGCCGATAAAATCTGTTTATTTAGTCAACATACGAAATTCATCTAAACACTCTCAGACACTTACATGCCTTACTGTAACGTTACCCTGCTGATACCGCCAAAATATGCACAATATCACCAGAGACACACAGCAATGGTGATTAATATTAGATGTTGTCTCAGCAACTTTCAAGTGGCCCGGCCTCACGCTGCAAGCTGCATCAAAGAGAATATACACTTAAAAGTTGATTTTTTTTTAGAACATTCTGGGGGGTGAAACAGAGGGGTGTTTGTTGGTTCAAAAGCGTTTAGAAGAAGATGTTGTAGCCTTGGAGGCGCAGATAGTTAGACAGTCTTCAGAAGCTACCCCCAAGGGTGGCCCAGAATAGTGGGTACGGAGAGAAAAGACTACAGGATTAGCATGTAGCGTGCAAATGGGACAATATGACGGTGATGAAAAATTTTACAGCAAATTAATACAGCAACACATCATTTGTCAGCAGGAGTTCCCCTCTTTTCTGAATACCAAAGCTGGCACCCAGCAGTGAAACGACTCTTTCTGAAAGAGATGTAGCTTTAAAATATGGACGAATTCAGACCCCAGAAGTTTTTTTTTTTTCTTTTCTTTTTTTACTCTTTCTAGTCCCTTAGTGTTATATTTCTGGTGCTAGCTGATATTACACACCATTCTTTCTGACACGTCTTTGTGGGAAATACATTTTTGCCCACTAAAACATATTAATCAAAGGTGGAAAAATAAATCTCAATCACTTTCATGATATTGAGTGGTAAAGAAATTTAATTGCACCACAGAAACCTTCACTTGATCCTTCCCCAGGCAGGCTTATGGATTTTCTCCTTAAATTGTGCGAGGAAGTATCGGGCATCTGTTTAAGATATTTGTGCTTTCAAAATATTTATGGTGTCTGCAACTCGAAACCCAGATTGACCAGCCAAGTGGAGAGCGCCAGTGAATTATAAAATAAAACCAGGTTTCAGAAAGAGAGGGAAGTTTTAATGAAAGCATTTTTATTGCTGCTTGAGATTCAGTTCAGCCACAGCTCTGTTTGCATACCCGGGCTCTGAGTCTGACCTGTCTGTGTGGCTCGTCCAGGTCTGGAGCGCGGGACGGAGTACGCCTTCCGGGTGTCGGCCATGACCGTGAACGGCACGGGGCCGGCCACCGATTGGACCACAGCAGAGACGTTTGAGAGCGACCTGGACGGTAAAACTCCTTCTTCTCTCACTTCATGCATACTAAACTATCAGTTAGTCTTTTTACTACTTGAAGGACTCGGGTGAAGTTTTTTTCTCCATCCCTCCTTCACCAGAGTCCCGCGTACCCGACCAGCCAAGCTCACTCCACGTCCGGCCGCTGGTCAACAGCATCGTGGTGAGCTGGACGCCGCCGGAGAACCAGGACATTGTCGTGCGCGGTTACACCATCGGCTATGGCATCGGCAGTCCCCACGCTCAGACCATCAAAGTGGACTACAAGCAGCGCTACTACACCATCGAGAACCTCGGTAAGTCGTTCATTCTGTATTGTCACACATTGATCACTTTGCTTGAGTTATTTGGGACATTGGTTTGCTTATTCAGATATTTGGTAGCTGATTTGTGAAGTACCGCTAGTTGTCAGATATTGATGAGACCGGGGGAGTCGGGGGGGTGGATGCTTCTTTGCCCAGATTGTTAGCATTTAAAACATTACAGCGATCGTCCTACTTGAAAATACAAATGTGTTTTTTCTGACACATTTTCTTGAAAGAAAACAACATTTTTAATCAACGAGCAAACACATACACACAGACACACACACACACACACACACACACACACACAAACAATATGAATCAATTCGTTTGTACCTCACAGTGAGTGTTCAGAGAATTAATGAGATCTTCACCACCACACGCCTAATTACACAGATTAGCCTAATGGGGACACAATAATTAAAGGTCAAAAATATTTAAGTAAAACAAACTTGTTTAGGCGATTTTAATACTTGCTGTCATCAAAGCGAATGAAACATCAACATGGCTCTACCTCACTGAAATGTTATGCATGAATGCGACTTTTTTTTTTCCTGCAGGGGATCAGTCCAGCTTTAATCAAACTGACACACATTATTATCACCATTACTGGATAATTTTGGAGGAGTTGAATTAAACTTTTCCTAATAAAGCTCAAGAAAGCACTGTTGAGAAAGTTCATAGGAAAAATACATTTTTGTCATTCTGTCTCATTACGTGCTATGTCACCTTCTTGTGTGTCTTATTAATGGCATAATTAACCACCATCAGTATTCCTACAGTAATCAAAACTTCAGTAAAGGGGTCCAGAAGTGGATTATGAGTTAAAAAATCTTTGGAAATGGAGAGGTTTGGGGGAGGAATTGTTGCAAAATATCTATGTGCATAATTGAGGCCTTCGTTACAATCACAGAAAGAGGAATGATTGTATTGAAATGCTCATTCTGGCTAATATTGCAATTACGAGTCGAGAGTCTCGTGAGTTTTTGGCTCAATTAGATGGCTGCATCAATTTATCTCGCTCTTCCCATCTCTCTCGCCACACTCGGTCTGTCCTAACCTCGCTCTTCCGCTCTCTCTCTCTCTCTCAGATCCCAGCTCCCATTACGTGATCACACTGAAGGCCTTCTTCAACAACGTGGGCGAGGGGATTCCCGTGTATGAGAGCGCCATCACCAGACCGCAGTCAGGTACGAAATACATGCATTGAAATCCGCACGTAGGTCCGCTGAGAAAACTTATGATCCCTTACATTTTGAATCGCACAGTAAGAATGAAACAGTTGCATTTATGCTGTCTGTTTGTGGTAGACACTTATATCTCGTTAACTGTGTTGTAGCTCATACACAACAGGAACCACATACAGTATTATGGGATTAACTCACACTGGTTGGCTGCAGTCACTCAGCCAAAGAAAAAGACATCGACTGACATTTATCCTCGCTCTCTCCAACCTAAGATCATTATCGTGCAGAATGTGTCTGGACTCTAAATTACCGGGGAGATAACGGGTCATCGGGGTGTCTCGCTGCTCTAATTAACTCACTTCTTAATGGCCCCCCAGTATACTTGAGTCTCTTTTTAATCAAATGTAAGATTTCAGGGGATAATATTCCTAGGTGTCGATGGAGCATATACCTAAACATGAAGAATGGCCAGAAATATGATTGATTACTACACAGAGAGACGTCCGCTCGTGCACATCCAATACTACATTCGCAGCAGGTGAAAGATAGTAAAGTATCTACATGCTGGATTATAGCTCACCGTCTTCATTAGTCTGAACAGGCGACGGATTAATCCTCTTATTTTATGTACTTTGTAGTAAAACCCAACAGATCCAGTGACACCGCCGATGTTATCCTTCAGTTTTTGGCAGAGGTATATCAGTAAGATAGTAACAAGAAATGATAGGACAGGTGCCAGAAATGCCAAAAATACTGACTGTTTGAAGTCTTTTAAAAGCAGAGGCACAATTACAGTTTGTCTACCAGAGTGCATCAGCAAATTTTAGCTCATTATATATCTTGGTTACAGTTTTACTAAAACTAAAACTAAATTTAAGAGCACCTTGTAAAATTGTTAGCTGATGAAAAACAAGTATTGACTCAAATAAGGTGGATTGGATTTTTTTTAAGCATAAATCAGCCTTAGAAAACTTGTATCTGCACACGGTACTGATTTGTCTTTGCAAATCTGCGTGCTTTTCAGTAAAAACAACAGGCAAAGCACATATAAATGCCAGCCAGTCAGCTCATAATTCTTCAAGCCTCAGATCACAACCTTGTTAACAATTAGAAGAAGAATTTCAGTGCGGTGCCCTTGACAAATGATCTTAAAGTGTGAAACACTGCCAGTTAGGCTGCGTGTTAGCTGAGTTCACACAGTTTATGTGACAGTGTCAGAAGACAACCAGCCCCATGCTCCCTGGGGTGTCCCAGAATGTGGGCTGCACCCGCCTCCTCTCCCTTCCAGCCTCCCACCTCCCCGCTCAGCCTTGATCACTGCAGTTTGTCTCTGCCGCAGCACCATTGCACCGCCGAACTGGAGAGGGGTGGGATGCTGGATGACATGAGTCACGTCAACACGCTTCGAGGGGGGGTGGCAGTCTGAGTGTGCACACACACGCATGCACTGTCATACTGTACACTTCTCTCTATGAAGCTCCCTCTTCCTCACATCCTCACACACACACACAGCTGCACACACGCAGACCCCCTGTGGTGGCTTTGGCAACCCTTCGTCAGATCCAAACGTTTCCTCTCAAAGGCAGAACCAAAGCCCACCACCATCGTCTGCTGCTGAATCCTCTGGGGCGCGTTCCGTTCCTGCCAGTTTGTTCAAGTCGGGATTAAAAAGACGAGCTGGCCTACATAGTACTTTTACTTTTGAAAAAAAAAAAAAGAAACTGAGGAAAAACTTGGTGAACTTAAACTGAGAGAGTGCTAGGTTGAATATCTTATAATAATATGACATCTTAACTGAAAAGCAGGAAATGAGGGATCGCACCCTGTCTGTTAGGTTCTTTTTTTTTATAAGGGCGAGTCAGCCTCTTTCCTGCAGCGTGCTCGACTTGTGAACACTGGAGGCTGTATTCTTTCAAGCTGGGCAAAGAAAAGCAGCTTGCATGCCACTCCAAAAACCTCAGTGCCTCTCCGCGACCACATGAATGCTCAGATCTTCATCATGCACACACACACACACACACACACACACACACTCTCTCTCTGACTCAGTCTTGGGAATATAATGAGGGCAGCTCTGCACAAAGAGGTGTCAAATGGAGCGAGGCGGAGAGGAGAGGACCAACAAGTGGTCGAGGAGGAGTGTCATTGCGGGTGACTGACCAGAGCTTTTTCTTCCATCTCAAATAAACCAAGGACGGGGAAACTAGCGGACAGAAGGCCATCTTGAAACGTTTATCCTTCAGCATGCTGGCCGGTAGCTGCTTGTTTGAGCCCCCTCTTTCCCTCTCATTGACACACACTCAAACACATACACACACACAAATGCTGGGTTTTATGGGGTGTAATAGACAGACACCATACACACAAACACACTCAAGTGTTCCTCTGCGAGCACATACACACACTGTCAGTCTTACATAAACAGGTAATTAAGCAACAGGTTGTTGTTACGCAACACACTAAATACCATTTATCTAATTCAAGTGCTGGACTGAACTTCAGTATTTACCTGAACTGAGTACTTACCTGCTGAATGTCAACCATCAGAGATTATTATTTGGTATTTCTGGATTTATCAATTTTCTGCATTAGTATTACTAAGTGTGTTGAGTTTTAACTGCATTAGCACAAAACACCCATTTTTTGTGTTATTTTGTGTATTTACAGTTTCTTAATTAAATTTCCTCCAACGAAAATACCAGATCACAATACAGAATGACATAATGAGATTGAAGATTTTATCTGTATTCACATCTATTAGTGTTTTTATATGGCTGGAATTAAAAACTGATGATACTATAAATAATAATACTATATGCATATTAATGTAAAACGTTTTATTACATATAAGAGATTTATTTACAGATTTAGTCACATTAATACACATTGTTTGTAGTTGTGCCACAATTAGCCAAATTGCTCATCTCATTTCCATTAAATGTCACATCACTAAGAATATAAGAATAAGATTTTAGAAGTTATTTAATTATTTTGCAAATAATGTTGGAGAATGTTAATGTTATATCATGCTAAACAGAAATACATAAAAAACAACATGTAGAAATCAATAAAGCAAATGAGAAAAAGGACATTATTGCGATTGTTTTCACACAGTTGGAAGTGAAGCATTATCTAACATTGATTCAAGGACTGTGAAAACTGTGAGAAGTGGGAGAGGCCAAGAGCTGCCTTCCTCCGTAAAGCTTTTCACCAAACACCTTCGATCATCAGAGGAGAAGCGGCGTTCTGCGGATACGCATCCAACCACGGCCACCACTTGTCCGTGACCCTCCTCTCTGCCTGCGGGCTCTGTCGATTAAAGCCTCGATATTCTTTCTACAGCTGTCAAGGACGTAATGCAAAAGAGGGAAATGTTCGGTGTCCTTCTGTGTATCCCCTTTGCATTAAATGAAAAGCTGTTGTGCATGTTGTGAAAAGCTTTCACTCTTGCCTCTTTCTGAGAGGATTGGCATCAAACGTGTAAATGTACAAGTCTGAAAAGTTGAACAGAAATGTGGGTTTCTGCTTGCACTGTAGTTATTTTCCATTTACCGTAATCCTTTCTTATGAATAGAGTATCTCTTCCTCTCTCTCTCTCTGTAGTGCTACATTAGCTATTGATAGAGCACCACATACTGTACCGTAGCCTCTATGTAGCAACCAAGTCTGTAGATTCGTCCTGTTGTTAGAGGTCAGTGTCTGTTTTTCTAATAGAATCTTCTCTCTCTTTCTCTTCACCCTTCCCAATCCCATCCTTGTTGCACTTACTTTATCTTTTTCTCTTCCTCCCACATTGTCGTCCCTTATTTTAACTCATTAACCTCATTTTCTCCTGTTTGTTCCTCCCCGCTTCCTGTTTTGACTCCACCGTGTGACCCACCACGCCACGCTTCTCCTCATGTTTTTAATTTTGGTCATTTTAATTATTTGTGCATGCATGCGGGTTTTACTGCCTGATGCGCAGACCCCATAGACCCCGATGTTGACCTGTACGAACTCTTCCATGCTCCATACACCCCAGTACCAGACCCCTCTCCCATGATGCCACCCGTGGGCGTACAGGCCTCCGTGCTGAGCCACGACACCATCAAGGTGGCCTGGGCCGACAACTCGCTGCCCAAGAACCAAAAGATCACAGATAACCGCTTCTACACGGTGCGCTGGAAGACCAACATCCCCGCCAACACTAAAGTGAAGGTAAGAGGCTCGTTTTTAATACTTGCTTCCTCCAAGAAAACAAGAAAACGGGCTTCGAGGTTCATTTTTAAACTCCTTTTTCTGGTTTAGCTCAGCACTTCTACACTCGAGTAACTTTGTGTAATTCCATTAAATCTCACATCATTACAGGATATCGAAACTTTGGTGATGCGCCTTTGTTTGATAGAGTACAGTTATTTATTTTTATATATATAACTGTACTCTATCAAACATATATGTATTTTAGTGTGCCAAGTCTTCCCTTCATGTGTACATTTACCAGAGAGATCTATCGATGTGCTGCAAATAAAAAGTAATGTCACATAACGGTATAATATGAAGTATTCCCCACAGCAGCCACCAATCACAGTGGTAGCATAACGCTGATATTGTAACCAATGATCTATTTTCATCCACCGTTCAAAGCGCTGTGAAGATAAGTAGTCTGCTCAGATCTGAACTGAGAAATTCTTTCTCGAGATTTGGTGCTATAGCATTAGTCCTCGTCTCAACATTGTTTGAGCAAGAAACGGTTCACGGGGTCAAGTCAATAGTAATACTGGATTCTCTGTGTACTACATTCCTGGTAAAGGTTTGTCTGAGTGTACAACTCAGAGGCTCAGCTCAGCACTATCTGTATCTGTAGATATAGTGGTTTAACTGTAGAGATATAATGGTTTAAATGTAAAGATACAGTGGTTTAAGTGTATAGATATATAGGTTTAAATGTGAAGACATAGTGGTTTAAATCCAAAGATATAGTTGGTTAAATACAAAAATATAGAGGTTTAACTGTAAATAATTAATGGTTTACCTGTATAGATACAGTGGTTTAAATATATAGTGACTGAAATGTAAAGATATAGTGGTTTAAGTGCATAGATATAGAGGTTTAACTGGATAGCATGCTTTAACTATAGACAGTGGTTAAACAGTAAAGATGTAGTGGTTTAACTGCACAGATATAGTGGTTTAAATGTATAGTGGTTTTAGTGTAAATTTAAAGAGGTTTAAATGTGAAGACTGTATAGATATAGTGGTTTAACCATATAGTGAATATATTGATTCAGTATATTGAAATATGAAGATATAGTGATTTAAATGTGAGGATAAAGTGGTTTAATAATTGGAATATAGTGGTTTAAATATAAAGACATAGTGCTTTAACGGTAGAGGAATACACCATATGTTACTGCTCGTTTTTAATGACTGTGCAGTAGTAGAGTTGCAGCTGAGGGTTATTTTCATTATCTATTAATGTTGTATCATCCATCCCGGTTGATTTGGCACCATCCACGGTAACAAAGGCAACAGAAAGTGCTGTTTTGATGCCACAGTAAACACTCGCTGTGCAGCTACTTTGTCTTAGTAAACAGAAATACAACAGAAGAAAAGGGCCTTGGTAGCTGAATGGTTACAGCACGTCGCTCTTTCTCTCCCCTTGTTTCTACTACAAAAGAAGAGTGATCGGTCTCTCTGGTTACTGTGCAACCAAATAAGCTGATGTTGTTTTTAAAAAAGATGTCAATAATTGGCCTTTTCCCATCATTATATAAGCAATCTGATTTCATGCTGCGTATTATGCAGGTTTGCAGCTCATTAAAGTCGTTGGCTTGCTGAGAAGTTGGATGTTCCATTAATGTCAATAATATTTAAAACTGATCTGAATAGTAAACTGAATAGTAATGATGGATTAAAAACTCCCAGATGAGTAGGTAGACAATTTGAATCCAGACATGGGAATGGTGGAGCTAAACATCAATGAAAACTGCTGTATAGAGAAATAATTATTGAATGTAAATTTAGTGGCTATTGTAGAGAATATGCTAAATATTAATAGTATCAAAACATGTCTGATTTCATTAAAACCTTACAGAACATACCTTTAATATCAATATTAACTGATTAATCGTTCAGTCTCTAAAATGTCAGAAAATAGAGAAACATGCTAATCACAATTTCCCACAGTCTAAGGTATTCAGATTGCTTCAATTTACATACTTATAGAACAAAAGCAGTAAATCCTTTAATATGTGAGGTCAAAAGCAGTACATTGTTGCTTGATAAATTAAATGATTAAATTGATCAGCAGTCAGTTCATCTCTGTTGATTAGTCAGATCCCTAAAGCAGCTCAAGTGTATTTGAAGTTCATGGTCAGTGAAACGATCGAGTGCAGCGCTGGAATACGACATTGATTTTTCTGGGGTCAGAGTCATACAGATGCAAATCTCGTGTCCCTGTGTGTGAAGTGTAATGTATTAAAGAGAGTTAAAAATTCTTGACCTGTAGCTCAGTTATGATGATTATCCATCTCTGAATACTGGAATTACATTGTTTGTGTGTGTGTGTGTGTGTGTGTATGTGTACGTGCGTGTGTTTTCATGGTTGCATGCATGTGTGCAAATCTGTGACCGAGCAGAGCTCAGATAAAGGCCTGCGTTTAGTGATAAATTATTCAACAAGGACAAGACAAACTGAGAAGCAGAAAAAGAGGGTGTAGGTCTGACTATGTGCGTTCTCCATACAGCAGACTTTCAGGAGAACACACACACACACACACACACACATACTCTGAGTCAAGTCTTGCTGCCGTGAGTGGATGCTCAAATTGGTTTGATTCTTACACTATGACAGTGATTAAAGAGTTCTACAGGCTCATCGTGTTTCTGTCCCATTAACCAAATTCAGTATATTAACAAGTCTATTAGAGAGGTATTTTCTGGTGTTGTTTTTTTTTTTTTTCATACAACTGTTCTCCAGGCTAACCAACAGCGATGCCTTCTTCTTAATGCTGCTCCTCTTCATGTTCTTCTCTTAGAGGGAGCCTACCCAGACAAGCTTGTGCATTATTGAAGAGACGGCAGCTCTCAAACCGGCAGTATGTTTCTAAAGGACAGAGTGGTTTCTTTTCCTATCCCACTGCCCTCTGTTTGACAGCCCTCAGCGGAGATGTGCACTTTTGTCATAGCACGCAACGTTATAGATAGGGACGTCGGTGACCCGGCGAACCCGGCTCACCTGACTCACTGCTGCCACGACCTCCCTCCGTCTCTCTCCTGCCGGCTTAGACCAACACAGATCAAGATAAATGGCTACATAATTGAAGATTTTTAAAAATTTGCTGACTAATATGACGTTAGTAAAGCCATATAAAGGTGAAAAGCACCCCTGTTGTGTTGCATTTTGTGTAACTACTACTGTTTTCATGATGGTATTTTACAGCTTATTCATCATGGCTGCGTTTGTCTTTTTGTGGCACCATATTTCACACATCACAAAATGTAAAACTCCCTCCACTCAGTGGTCAGAGTGTGTAATGTATCCGAAACGCTGCTTAACAATCAGACTAGTGATCTATCGGTCGATTCAGGAGAAAATGGGCAGCAGAAACAAAGAACATTTTTCAAGTGTCTGCACTTAACTTGAGTAGTTTCCCTTTTTTGGAGGGAATTTATGATTTATGCTCCACTACATTTCAAAGACAAATATCATACTTTTGCCTCCACTGCATATCTGTTAAAGTTGGTGTAACTTTTAAGCAGCTTTGAAGTCAAGATCTTTTTGGGTTTTGGTTACAAGCAAGACTGTGCGAGGTTTCAGAGAAATCCAAAGTTTCTGTAAAAATTTAGAATTTTTCAAAGCTACGACTCTAGTACTTTAAGTCAAATAGAAATTTGATTGAGCAACTTTTCCCTTTTAATGGAGTAATATTTGACCATGGATATCTGTAATTTGACTCATTTAATGGAGTCGTGTACTTTGTCCACCACTGAAAACGAATTAAGATGATGAATGAGGAATAATATATGAAACAATTCAAGCAAAAGTTTCGAACATTCACTTGTTCCAGCTTCTCACTTTTAAGGATTTTTGAGTGTTGTGGGAAGACATTTGAAGATGTCACCTTGAGCTTAAGGAAATTGCAGTGAGTGCTTTATAGGTTAAAATACTAATAAATTAATCGAGAAAATAATCAGCAAACCTGTGGACTGTAAAAATAATCATGGTGTATTAATATTATAAAAGTTTTTTTCCTCCCTGGAGACCTGATCATGTAACCTGCCATCAAACAAGCTGAATTCTTGTTCATTGTGTGTGTCTGTGTGTTTACCTGTTTCTCCCCAGATGGCCAACACCACGAGTTTGAACCACATGGTGACAGGCCTGAAGCCGAACACGCTGTACGAGTTCTCCGTCATGGTGACCAAAGGCCGGCGCACCAGCACGTGGAGCATGACTGCACAGGGCACCACCTTTGAGACCAGTAGGAGCCCACACCACCCACACACACACACACACACACATAAATGATCGTGCAGAAACACACAAAATGTACATAATCACAAAGAAATAACCCAACGACGTGTCCAGTGTAGCGAGCCCCTGGCTGGCTGGTAGTAACAATTCGCTTTTTGCAGCCCAAAAGGAAGGAGAGGAAACACCTAAGGAAAGTCAAGCTGTCACCCCACAGTATATGATCGAAATGATAAGACAGGTATTTATCAGTAGATCTCACGTTAAGTACAAAAGAAATTGAGGGAAATCTGCAGCAACTTTGGTGATTGCGAACTTTAATTTCACCGCCATTCTACTCTTCTGCTGTGAGTAAGCTTGATTAACCCAACTTCCATGCGAAATCAGCAATTGGACCAATATCTAAGAAATAACAATGATAATAATGATGATAATACGGTTTTGTGCTAAAACAAGCTGCTTGTTTACGTTTTTCTCTTGATTTGCAGACCCTTGGCCGGGTTTTTTGGCCTGAAGAGCAATAGAGCCACAAATCAAGACCTGACTGATTTTTATGGGTTCATGCTTATAAAACAAGTTTTTTTTGGTTCATTATTCCTTAAATGGTAAATTTAGGTGGGCACGACATTGTATTTCCTTTAGCTCGGCACAACATCTGAGGGATGACAGCAAATGAGTGCTATCTCCCCAGAGTCGGTTGCAAAATTGCACAAAATGACTGTATGCGTGTTAAAATTACTCGTGGTGCTTTCACCATACTGACATGCATTCCGATGGTTGATAATTGAAAATATATACAATCCTCTGAGTATATGCATAAGGTTCCTGCAGTGCGACATACCAAATACAGCTGAAGATACCGAAGTCTGTAAGCTGGAAGGTGTCAGAGCCAACACTTCATTGTAAGCTGTAATTACTGAGCTAAAAGTTTCCAGAGAAGAAAGCAGACATTTAAAATTACACATTTTATATGATACGCTGTCTTTTTATGCATTATTGCATTGCGATTTATTGGACTTTAAACAAGAAGTGTAACTTTTTGTTGGTTTTATTAAAGAGAGGAGAGCAGCCAGATTTCATTTCCCCCCAGCCAGGGGTTTGTTTCACAAGTGTGCCAGTGGATGGTACTCATAAGGTCATAAACACAAGTACATACAAGCAAAAATGCTTATGATAATATATAGTACTATAGTAATAACCTTCTTTTCTAAGGCAATAGGAACACAAGCTATACACAACATGAAAGTCACACAAACACATAAAATATAAGTGTATTATCCAAAAGAAATGTGCTAAGCTACAAACCTCACATATGCAAAGATACACACAGCCTTAAATCATGTCTTGTAGTAAAACTGAGTGTGCCATGTTGTTTGAATTTAAAGCCGTACAAACCCATTTGCTTTCTTGATGTTTCATTGAGCTTTTCAACAACACAACAAATGTCCTGTTCTAACCCCCCCTCCCTCACAGTTCCCAGCTCCTCCCCAAAAGACGTGACCGTGGTGAGCAAAGAGAACAAACCTCGCACCATAATTGTCAACTGGCAGCCTCCCTCTGAGGCCAATGGAAAGATCACTGGTAGGTCTCATTTTGTGGTCTCGCAGATAAATCTAGACTCTATATGCTTCCCTAGCCTTAAAGGAACCAGATGTTTCTGTGCTGAGGAAATGAGGTCTGTGAACCATTTAGATCTCTACAATAACAATGCTACACCAATGACTAATGAAGTCACATTTAGGTGGAGAATTGAGCAACACTGAATGATTACTTATTCAAAATGTCCAGAGAAAATGTATTTTATTGCCGTTTTCTAGACTTTTAAAGCATTAGTAGTTAGACAGGAGTCTCCATCTCCCTCTGATGACTGCACTCAGACTTAAATGTTTTTACTAGATGTAATCCTTTGAATTATATAAATCCAATAAAGGGTGCGATACAAGACTCTGATTGTGCGGTTTAAGAGAGAAAAATAAAACCCAAGTAGCACAAAAACATTGTCGTTGATCTTGTTTTGCGCCGCATTAAAGCCACTGAATTTCTCTTTCTGGCCTTCTTCGTTGTAGGTTACATCATCTACTACAGCACTGATGTAAACGCTGAGGTCCACGACTGGGTTATTGAACCAGTGGTGGGCAACCGGCTGACGCACCAGATCCAGGAGCTGACGCTGGACACCACCTACTACTTCAAGATCCAGGCCCGAAACTCAAAGGGCATGGGCCCAATGTCTGAGGCCGTACATTTCCGCACTCCGAAGAGTAAGTTTGAAAAACAAGATGTCCGCCTTTTTTCACTTGAGGTATTATTTCAGAAGTATATTATCCCACCAAGCACTTTAAGAGTCGTATCTTCTCAGGAGTTGGCGGAAATCAAAGGCAAGAGAATGGAAATTGGATTTCCATCATACAGGTGGCCAGAAACACAAATGAATGCAAATTTTGCTCTGTGTCTGCTCGGTGTGTAAAAAGGAAACTGTTTGCTAAAACATTGTACACGCTGTCGCAGCTTCATTATCGGGCACTCAGACTGAAAACCGGCCTGCATTAAAACAACATGGGGCACACACGCCACAACACTGCACAACGGTTTGTAATACTCACAGACAGGATGTTACTGCTCTGGAAAGTTACCACGACGGTAACTATTTTATGTTTTGTCATGAGGATTGCAAAGTACACAGTAGTAATACAAACTCCACATTTTAAAGTAACGTGTATGTGATTGGCCTCAGATTTATTGGACTTTAAACAAGAAGTGTGTATAATACACAGCTTTGCGTTTGTCATTTAGTTCTGAAGTTATTCTGCCCTCGAGAGTCACAAAGAATCAATCAGGGCAGCTGTAAAATTTGATTTTCACTGACATAATAAAGGTCCTCATATTGTAATAATTATGACCTGGTAAAGAGTTGGCATACTTAAAATATTCAATCACACAAAGCCTCCTGTTACTACATCACAAATTAAAATCTCAAACTGACGCTGCTCTCTGAGAACGGATTTTCTCCAAACTTTCAACAAATCACATGACGTGCCAGTCTGGACGTAAATACATTGTCTAGTAAACACTTCAGCTGCTGACGAAGTTGCCGTGAGAAAATCACCTGAGAGATTGAGACAAGGATGTTTCCCAAGCTTTGCTGATTGGTTTGGGATGACTGAATTACTGCAAAGTCTGGTCAGCAAATTTGCAGCAAACTCTGAGTTGTGAAAAAGCTATTTTAGGTTTAGTTTGGAGAATGTGCTGCATACACTTTGTTTAGTTTTTATCTGAGTGTTTCACCCTTTTTAAGGACGTTTTCATTGAATGTTCACTATTTTACTTCACATCAATATTACTAATTGTAGGACTTTTTTGATCATTTTTATTTAGGTGCTTTGCTCCTAATGTCGGCTTGGCTGTGTCGATAGTACACTGCTGCTGTTTGGTTTCTCACTGTTTCTAATTCTTCTAGTTTTGCCCCTTTATTCCTCCTCCTGATCCTCATTTCTCGCTTTATTTCCGTCTCCCTCGCTGCTCTTTTTCAGCTAACCTGTTTTTTGCTTTTTTATTGTCTCTCCCTCCCTGCTCTCCTTTGGCCTGTTAAGCTGAGTCCTCTGACAAAATGGCTAATGACCAAGGTAAACTCCCCCTCCACACTTCATCTTTCACCGCTGCACCTCGTGTATCTCTCTTTCTAAATATTTCCATCCTCTGGGCTGATGAAAACTTGGGCTGCATGACCAGAAAAAAAAAAGTTTCTTGCTTGTCGACATTTTTCAGATGAGAATGTATTTCGTCAACGTCTGACAGAGGAGTAAATGTGACAGTAGAAGAATCCATAAAAACGCAAAAACTTTTTTTCCCCGTTTTGAATCAGCCTCAAATATTCCACCGAAGCCAGGGCCTCCAGGAAACCCACCGCAGGACCCTGGGACTGGAGTTGGTAAGATTTTCCTCTTACCTGCTTTCTCTAAGCCGTAACCCTGTTGCTCACACACTACAGCAACTAAGATAATGATCTGATTGTGTTCAAAAGGCTGGACTTTAAAAAGAAACGTTTAAAATCTGCCACTTGAACTGACCTTTTTGGGGTCCATATATTTGTTGTGGTTCGATGTTGCACGGTCTACTGTCATTGACTCGTCTTTAAAAGATGTATTTATGAATGCACCCAGTCTAATCCAGTCTTTCTCCTCTCGAGGTAAATCAGGGGTGGGAGGCAACAGTGAAAATCACATCCTGGTCATTGTCATCATCATCTCGGTGGGAGCCTTCACCATCATCGTGGTGGTGGTGGGGGCCTTCCTGTGCACGCGGCGCACCACGTCCCACCAGAAAAAGTAAGAAGCTCAGTCACCGTTTTTTCACCGTTCTCAAGCTTTTTTTCTTTTAAACTTCTTTTAAACTTCTTCAAGCTCCTCTATAAAACACACACTCAACTCTAATCTCAAATATACGTCTCAGCGTTTCTTGCACGTTGACACTTTTTATCTAGAAATGAGATCGGTCTTTCATCGTTACCTCGCTGTCCTCTCCTGCAGAAAGCGGGCTGCCTCGAAGTCATCAAACGGCTCCCACAAGTACAAGGGGAACTCCAAAGACCTGAAGCCGCCCGATCTTTGGATTCACCACGAGAGGCTGGAGCTCAAGCCAATGGACAAGTCGCCGGACCCCAACCCCGTCATGACCGAAACGCCCATCCCCCGCACCTCGCAGGACATCACTCCGGCTGACAGCGGCCTGGACAGCAACCCCCACCTGCAGCAGCGGCGCAACTCCTACCGTGGTCAGTCTTGCCCGAGGGGGAAGACTTATAATTTGATGTCATGGGAATGAGATCAAAGTGAAATGTCACCCCCGCTGCCTGAGCTTACATCCATAATAACACTGAGCAAACTTCTTGAGTTTGGCTGGCTGACAGGAAAAATTCTGGAAGCTTGACTGAGAAAACTGAAACATGTTAATACCCCACAGGTGTGCTTCCAGGAGCTCGAGTCTTGGAGAATCTGGTGGTGTTTTTATTTCACAAGTCAACACTTGTGTTTTCTCTTGTTTTTATATTTTTTTTTCTGTGATTATCATGCAACACATTTCATGCTTTTCATGCATTATGCTCATTACTTGTCATGACTGCAACACACACTACCAGTATTACACCTTTGTGCAGTAAATCCACTCAGTGTAATCAGTTCATAACAAAAGAGTGCTGCGTGTGACAGTGACATTTAGAAATGCAACCAAAACCCACTGATATAAATATTGATTAAAGATCCTGACATCTGCAGATGGATAAACAGCTAGACAGATACAGATAAGCAGCTCTTTCTGATTGGCTGGTCTCCACCATACCTTTTAGGCCACGAGTCAGAGGACAGCATGTCTACACTAGCAGGCCGACGAGGGATGAGGCCTAAAATGATGATGCCTTTTGACGCACAGCCGCCTCAGCGTAAGTGTGTGTATGTGTGAGTGAGTGATAATAGTTAGCCTTCAATTTGAAAAATCTTCACTTGAAATCTGAAAATCAGAGCACTAAGACTTTAAAACAAATTCAATCAGTTTCCAAATATATCTCATGTTGTTGTTTGTCTGTTTCATTCTTCCCATGAAATGTTCATTTTTATTGTTTGTTTTTGTGACTGAGTGACAGACAGACAATATTCAAGTGTGTTTGTAACAGAAAACTGCATGTGTGTGTATCTCACTAGTAAAACTTCCACATCCTTCATTATTACAGCTGGTTAAACATCTGTGTGTGTGTTTGTGTGTGTGTATCCACGTCCATTTCCATTCACAGCTGTGATTAGTGCTCACCCCATCCATTCCCTTGATAACCATCACCACCATTATCACATGGGCAGCCTGGCCTCGCCGACACGCAGCTACCTCTACCACCACGGCAGCGGGCACCCACGCCCGCACGCCTGCGCCACCCCCATCTCCCATCTAGACAGGGTGGACTCCACAGGTGAGACACTGCCACCTGCAGGACTTCAGGAGGAGGGCGGGGCAGTCGGACCTGCTCGCACTCATTCACTAAAGTGTCATTTGCTCATTCATTCACATGCAGCTGCCATCCTGCTACGTTCATATTTGAGTTTTTTACAAAGTGTTACTAACCTCTCCTCTCTGACCTCTCCTCAACTTTGACTAAATTAATCTACTTTGCCACCAGGAATGATTTAAACTTTTTGCAGTCGGGGTTGTTGAGTTGAAGTGCTTGAACAGTTGAGGTCACAGCTGTTTGTTGTTCAATATGGATTATTGTATTGATCATTGCTTAATCATTTTGTAGCTTATAAAGTAAACAGAAGGTAAACTTATTAATAGCTTCAGAAATGTTTAGATTTACTTGCTTTTTCAATTTTGTTTATAAAATTTGTTTTTTTTTATCATTGCAATCATTTATCATATTTTAATTTAAATATATGACAAATGATTTAGAATTACTTTTGATCACTGACAATAAAAGTAAAGTCTTTGCAGAGGGGAAAAGGACTTTGCATCACTTCCCAGTTCAGATATGAAATGAATTATTATGGCCATCCCTTTTCCCAAAAGCCCAAGTTAACATATTTAACAACTTTATTTAATAGAAAATTAAATAATAAGTAGTCAGTCACAGAGGACAAAGCAAACGTGCAAATATTCACATTTAAGAAGCTGCTGTTAATATTTGCTTTAAAATTGCTTAAACAATTAATTGATTATCAAATGTGTCTACAATTTTCTGTTCGATCTGATAGATTTTTTACTTTTACTATTTACTACTATTATCGTTTTGGCTGCAGTGCTTTGTACTCTTAATTACATTCAGTGTGAGAAACCTGTAAAATGAGAAAGGAGCCACATGAAGTTGATCTAAAGTTCTCCAATATCAAAAGATGAACACATTCAGCATTAATAGTCTATAACACTGGAAGTTTCAGTGAATATATAGCCTCATCGTCTCTCTCTAATCGCCTCCCCCACCCCCTCTGTAGAATCCGTGAGGAATACCCCCAGTTCGGAGCCCCTCCCTCCAGCCACCGCCTCCTCCCAGGCCTCCTGCCCCTCGGAGATCATGGCCGACCCCGACGGCAGCTACCACGGCTCCACCACCACGGAGGAGGAGCCCAGCTACTCCAGCAACCTGCCCCCCCACCGCTCGGCCCACCCGCACGCCCACGCTCACCCGCTCAAGAGCTTCGCCGTACCTGCAATCCCGACCAGCAGCCATCCAACATACGAGTCGTCTGCCCTGCCCAGCACCCCCCTGCTGGCCCAGACCGGTGAGCGGAACACACACACACACACACACACACACATACACACAGAGTTCAGGTCAGATCAAACTATAAGACTGCCGACCGTCATCCAAGCTGTTCAGACGTTGTGATTAATGACACCTTATATAATAATCAGTCATCAGGTACAGATTGTGTGAATTTATCAAGAGTTTGCTTTACTCTCTGAATCTATTTGCATATTTTTACATGCATAACCCAAAGAATTTCATACCTGGCTCAGTTAATTCTGTATCCATAAATGTTGATGTTAAGCTTCTCTCTTAAATTAAGATATTATTATTATTATCAAAGGTTTTACCATAACAAATTTAAACAGTAGTATTTATCATGAGTAAAGGTTGTCATATTGGGAATGTTAGTAGTAGAAATAGTAGTTAGTAAAAAACATTTCCCACTTCATCGTCCTGGTCTTTACACCAGAGTTAAAGGATTATAAATATATGATATTCTGTATTTATGTCTCTAAATTGCTTAAAAAGACCAAACAAACAGTCTGTCTGTGGCAAGTTGTTTCATATTTAAGATTTAAATCTGTAAAAGTAAGTCACACATGTGCACTTTCACTTTTTAAACAAGTAGTTTTTAGCAAACTCAAACCTTTTTTTGGGGGGGGGGCATGATTTACACATTATATACATTTAGTGTTGTAGTGAGTATTTCTGGCAGTGGGATGGGGTGTGTTTATGTGTGTGTGTTTGACTTAAAACAAACTACAGTGTGATTGTGTGTGTGTCCATGGTAATGAAGGAACATGTCATCCAGTGCAACGAGCGTGGCTCAGTGATGTATTTTTAATAGTTTTTGGACTCAGTGGAGCTCTGTGACACAGAGGAATAAGATGTATGAGGCCTTTGAACACAGCGTCGACACTTGTTATTCGTGATCAGTTCATTGTTGGTTTTGGTGTTTTAATGGTGTTCGCAGACTTTGATGAGTCAGATCAAACCTGTTTGTCGATTTTAGAAAAGTTCTACTAAAATAGCAGCGAGCTTTTTCATTTCAACTCATCTGTTGCCTTCACTGACCATATCTGTGTATTTGTTGCATTCAGGGCCTCCTACTCACCCCCATGTTGTTAAAACAGCCTCTATTGGAACACTAGGAAGGACACGAACACCAATGGTCGTCACTGTGCCCAACGCCCCTGATGTGCCAGAGACCAGCAAGATGCTGGAAGATGTAGACAGCGTGAGTATAGCGCCCCACACTGGCTGCCTGTAGGATTGCAGTCTGTTTCTGGCAGGCCTCATGGTGGTGAATATGTAATATCTACTCAGTCCTGTCTTTTTAAAGATTATACCGATCTCACACATTCCTTCCAAATCCATGTCAGATTTTCTTTTGGGCACTGGATTGTACGTTTACTTTCAACTGGACATTGGTTTTAACCACATTTTCTGTTTCTTCTTTCTCTCTTTTTTGTTCTTTCCAACTTCAATCTCACCATTTTTTGTGGCGTTGTCGGCTGCCTTTTGATCAATTCATTTAACAACTGGTTTTAACTAAACCCATTACCGGAATGATTTTATGTTTCTCCACGCCCTAATCCTTATTTGACTGTTGACCACCTTTTGACTCTGCCTCTCTTTTGGTTTTTGAATGTTTTGCTTTTCGTCTGCTGCCTCTTTTTTGTTCTTGTCGTTCATGGCACTTCAGTCCCATTGACCCCCCCGCTTCCCCCAGCTCGCTTCATCCCACCCATACAACTCCTCTCCTGTCCTCTGTGAAAGATCCCTGACTGACCCTCTCCTCTCCTCTCTCCTCTCCTCTCCTCTCTTCTCCTCCCTCCCTCCTCTCCTTCCTCCCTCCAGGTGCTTGCCTCCCTCCCCCTGCCCCTCCCCTTGCCCCTCGCAGTAACCCTGTTCCTCTCCCTCAGAGCTACGAGCCCGACGAGCTGACCGAGGAGATGGCCCACCTCGAGGGCCTCATGAAGGACCTGAACGCCATCACCACAGCACCATGAGCATGCACACACACACACACACACCTTCACACACACACGCAGACACACTTCCTCTGTCATCGACACACGCATACAGAAAGACACACACTCGTAAGTCAAACAAACACACCCAGACATAAACCTTGGGAGCCAAAAGGCTGGCGGACACAAAATGGCTTCTTGTGCCCAAGAAAACACTCACGTCCCCCCGCAGAGAAAAAAAAACAAACTCCAGACTGAAACTTAGGAACTTTTTCCGGCTTACCTTGCTCAGTCTCAGGAAGGAGATTGCCATGAGAGGGAAGAAAAAATGACACGCTTCATCTTTTTATGAAGAACCATTCTCAGAGACAATGAACTTTTAAAACATTGGTCGCTTTCAACCGGAAGATTGTGAATTTTTTCCTCAGCAAAAATATGTACGGTAGGATTTTTTTTTTCTTCTTCTGTCGCGAACGCTCACTCGAGATGAGACAACGATTGATTCAGTGTCAAGTCAATAGGAAGAAAGTCCAAAAATATGCTGGTTTTGATGTTGGTGCTCATGCGGCGCAGTCTACACACAGTGTTTGTTTGATTAGTGTTTTCTTTGTGCATTTTGTATATCTACTGGGCCGTTTCAGTGAAGTGAACATTGGATATCAGCCCCCCTTTACAAGCCTACATTACTCATAAACGTGGTCATCTTTTATGGTTTTTACCCCCTTGTGTCATATATTGTGCCATGACTTTTTATTATTTTCTATGTTTATTGTATTATTTTTTTATACACATATCCTTATAAACATGTACATATGTTGTGTTTTTTTTTTTTTAAACTGCCTCATTTCTTTTGATGTTTCCCATATTTCATTATTATTATTTAGGATGAAAGTGGGATGACAAATGTGTCCTGAAGCTCAGTTTTCATATCAAAAGGGGAGAGAAGAAGCCTGATGCGTTTCTACAGTACATTCTTCTCTGGCATTGTGTTGCCTGCTTTGTACATTAAAAAAACGTCTTCTTTTTCAGTCTTTTGTTCGTTGTGGGAGCTCCGTTTTAAAAGCCTTACCAACGTGTTTGTATGTTGGACAGTCGAGACGACTCGGCTCTCCCCAGATGTCGTTGTGCTGTCACTCGCTGCCATGGCGGTTTCTTTATAGTTCTGTGGGACTTGACAGTATCTCCTCACAGGTCAGGGGTTCCTTGGACTCAGGGCGCTGACCCCCACCCCTCCTAAAAACTAAAAATGGAAAAAAAAAACACCTCACATGGCACCCAGTCAATCAATCAATCACCTGCAACAGACGAGTTATCTTTTATATGAAAAAGTTCGGTCGAATGTGTGTGTCGTTTCCAAAAACCAATATTTGGTTTCAGACGTCTGTACTGCTGAACCACGTGTGCATTTTTCCCACAGCAGAGTGTGTTTGCTGTATTTTTCCTGCTGTTCTTCATCAGATGCCCTGGTTCTTTTACAAATCTTATAAGATGCAAAGATGTTGGCCTTTTGAATGGGACTCCCAGAATTTTTTTTTACATGGTAGTTTTTGTATGAAGAAAAAAAAAAAGAAGCTTGTTCTATACACAAATCCGATGTAAAAAAGGAAAAAAAAAAAAGTTCATCCAAGAAACTAGTTTTTCATTACCCTCTTACCCAAAGAAATTTGTCATTTGCAATCATAGTAATTTGCTCTACTTTTGTGAATACCATGTTTCTCATAAATGTACATCGTCATGAATGTCAATATAACTGTAAGAGATTTTAACTATGGATACAAACAAGGAACAAGTTTTGGGGGGAAAAAAATGATCGAAAACAAAAAACGGGAGAAAAAGGACCGGACTTCATTTGGGAAATAATCTATTGAGTTGTAAACAGTTGAACCTGTATTGCACTTTTTCACAATTTTTGAAAAGTACATTTCTTACATATCTTGTGTTTTAAATATCAGAAGCTGTTTGTGTAACGTAGTGTCCTAGGTAAGCAGCAGGCAGCTGGTCTTGTTTTTTATGTTGTTTATTTTTTTTGTTTTCTTTTTTTTTTCTTTTTTTTTTTTTTTGCTTCAGAGATGATGATATGAATTTGAGCAGCCGAGTTGTTCACTTCGCAGCTCATGATGAGGAATTCTGTTGTTGCTTGTTCATGTACAGAGCTTTCTTTGCTTTCTGTAGAAAAAAAACAATCTGTGGCTTTTTAAAAAATGTTGAAAAAATGTTTGGAAAAAAAGATGTTTTTTTATTGGTGCTCCTATACATTGTGTATACAAACTATTATGAATACTAACAAAGTAAATGTTTCTGTTCGTCTTCTTTTCATCAAACATGATCAGGATGCACATCGGGTATTAACATGCCGTTTATTGATCGCTGAAGTGTGCAGATAGAGGATCACCTCCACAGTATTTCCTGCACAGTTACAGCAGTGGTGCAAGAAGTATTCAGGTTTTTTATTTATGTAAAACTAGCAGTACTACAGTGTAGAAATACTTTGTTATAAGTAAAAGTTCTGCATTCAAAATCTTAAATAAAATTACAGACGTATTGTCATCAAAATGTACTCAAAGTATCAAAAGTAAAAGTACGCATGTATGCAAAATGGCCCATTTCAGAATACTATATGTTTTATCATTAGATTATTATAATTGATGTGTTGATGTGTTCATCACTTTAATGTTGCAGCAGCTAAAGGTGGGGTTAATATTAATTAATTCACATGTTGTTTTGAAGCTGAATTCATTATGATACATCAAAATTTTTTACTTTTATTAATTAGATCTTAATCTTTCATTTATAATCAGATTATGCAAAGTAACTAATGTCAGGCAAAAGTAGTGGAATTGAAAGTGCAAAGATGTAGTGGAGTAGACTTGTATGCAAGTACAGTACTTGAGTAAATGTACTTAGTTACTTTCCAGTTTCCAGTTTTAGTCATTTGTGACATTAAACAAAAAATCTGTATGTTGGTAAGACAAAGCAAGCAGTTTAGATAATTCAATTTATCACAATTTTCTGGTGTTTTATAGAATTTAATTAACTGGTTAGTAAATTAAATTACATTTTCAATTAAGAATATATCACCAGATTATTCACTGATAAAAAGAATCATTAGTCAAAGTAAAGCCAACGATTGCTTCCTTAGCTTTGGTTGAAAATGTCAAACTATCACTTTCGATGTGAAAGCTTACAAAAGGACAGCAGGTCATTTTTAGTTTTTCAGGCTCACATAGTGAAAGAATAAAAGCCTTTTTTTACACAGACATTTTTCTGATAAAGAGTGTATATCAGTTAACAGGAAGATATCTGGAAATGCTGTAAGGATCAACATTTCCTACACATCAGTTCACACAAAGACACGCTGGCATCCTGCTGTATCACATGAGTGTGTCTGGGGTTAGAAAAGGGGCTTTTTTTTCCTTGTTTATCAAAAATAACTTAAAAAAAAAAAAAAAACTTGAAATGAGTCACTATCTTCTCTGCGGTCGTGTTTCTTTCCAAAAACCACAGTCTAGAAATGGAAAACTGCACTACCCTGTGAAAAATAAAATGTATATTAGGGGCTTTGTTCTCACAGCTGCAGATGAATCTCTGAGTGTAAAATGTAAATCTGAATCCATGTACAGCAGCAGATCCGCGTCTTTCAAGCATTTCACAAAGTTTATGACCAAGGAGAAGATTAAATGGGAGCAAAGCTTTTATGGATTCAGAGGAAGTTCGTCTGACTGCCTGGACGCTTCAGGTAAGTTGACTCTGTAAATGAAGGTACAGTAAGAGCAATAATCTACATTTTGTCATTTGTTGCAGAAACACAGACTCTACTTTGTGTTAAAGCTCTCATTTTTACTGGACATAAAAAAGCTACGAAGTCATTGTGTCTACGTCAGTTTAAATTTGACTCTTTATTTTCTGTACCATATGCCCAGAGGACAGCAGATAAAAAACTGCTGGAAAATATAACAAAATACCTTCTCTGATTTGTTTTTATCATGAAAAGAAAGTTTTTTACCCAAACTGACAGCAACACATCAAAATTCTTTGGTTAGGTTTTCATATGAACCCAAGCTGACGTATAAATGTAAAACTTGGTTAAAATAGGACAATCAAAAATAATACAAAAATAAAAATTATACAAAATATAAAATATACAATACAATTTTCCAATCAATAATATATCAATAAATGTCAAATATTTCTCTATATGAAGGTCAAAATGCTGCCACAAAGCCTTTGGTTTGCTCCTTTATTTATATGTATTTTTAATTTTTATGAGCTTGGAGCTATTTAGACCCTTTGTGAATACTGTTTATTTGCCCTTTAAAAAATATTTACCATGCCAACATTTGGTATCTTTTTCAGCACAACATAACCCATATGGCAATTTTTTTTTCACCCCTGCATGATCAGGGACCTGGAAGGATTAAACTTTTCAAGTGTAAAAAAAAGGACCTTCTTCTCAATCCTTAAAGTTATGCTCTTTTATTTGTTTCTATATATTTTAAAACATTTTAGTGTAAAAAAAAACCCAAAAATTTAATCAGCCTCTAATTTTATGAATGAGTGCTGTCTCAAAGCCCTAAATTTCTGCCCCTTTATTTATTTTTGTGCATATTTAAACATTTTAAGTTTAAATAAGTTTGAATTTCATGAATGGCCAGCAGGTGTCGCTGCGGTAGTCACGTCACCTCCTCTTCTTCTTCTTCTTCTTCTGCCTCTGCCCTCCACCGTCACAACACGGAACATGGCGGCCAGCTCGGATCGGATGCCTCCTCCTCTCCCGGCCACAGAGGAGCCCGGAGCCGGAGCGGCCGACGGGGACAGCGACGAGGGAGAGAACATCTTTGTGAGTAGCGTTTGTATGGCGGCTCAGCGGCGGTTTGTGGCGGTTCGATCCCCGTTAACCGGACCGAGCCTCCTCTTCTGACCTGACCCGCATTCATGGCATCCTGGACAATTTGGAGCAAAACAGGCCAGAAATTTTCTTAAAAGGCGGCTAAATTAATTCACAAATGTAGCCGAATTCAGCGGTAAAGCAGTTTAGACTCGTATGTTTTAGTACATATAATTTCTTTTTGTTTTGTACCTTCCCTGCTGTTGACTTGTTCATTTAAATTTGCTCCTGTTTCGCCGCCTGTTTGAACGGCTGTTTTTTGTCAGAATTGTGAACAATTTACCTTAAGTTTGGTCTCACGTGACTCCGCCCGCCCACCGCCTCGTCTTATCTGTCAAATATTATAACTGTCAATAGATAAAACGGGTTTATGTCGTCCCTCCTGTTTTTTGTGTCTTTATCAAATGTTTCTGTGGCTCATTACAAACTTATAACCTCAGGGGTGCAATGTAACGAAGTACATTTACTCCCAAGTGCTGTGTTTAAGTACACATTTTAGGCACTTTAAGAGTCTTTTCTGTTCATGCCACTTTCAACTTAACTACATCTCAGAGGGAAATACTGTACTTTTAACTCCACTGCATTTATCTAAAGGCTTTAACCAAGATGCTTTTTACTACAAATTAATATTTATACAGATAAAACAAACAGAAAGCTTATTAAATATGATGTTTCGTTATAAAATAAACCACCCAACAGTTTATACAAGTACAGCAATTTTAATTTGTACTTATAATATTTAAAAATCGTTTCATGTAATAATATTTTAAGGTTCTCAGTTGTGAGGATTAGCTGCTTTCCCTTTTAAATATTTACATTTATTTTTAATAATTTTGAGATTTGGGCTGTTTTGAAGGTGTCACTTTTGGTAACTGTGACAGCATTTCTGAGGTTTTAAAAACCAAAGAATAAAATTGATTTATGAAGAGAATAATCATTAGATTAACCCAGAATGAAAATAACCAGGTTTTTAACATTTTTTTGAAAGACTACAGCAGTAACATCATCTTTACAGTAATGCTTGAGAAATAATAATCTAATGATACAATCTATAATGGTGTAACAGTCACATTGAGTACTTTACTTTTAACACTTGAAGTACATTTTCCTGATTGTAATACATGCTTTTACTAAACTAACATTTCAGTTCGCTACTTTCACATGTAGCAGAGTGCTTTTACAGTATAGTATTGTCACGTTTATTTGAGTAAGGGTCTGAATGCTTCCTTCTGCAGAGTAACCCCATGGCTGTGAGTCGAGGAGTTTCTCAGCCGGACCGTGTCAGTGAAGAACCTCCAGACCTGTTCGGTGAGGAGGAAGAGGAGGAGGCCG